>JAZKJV010007822.1:0-585708 GCA_037367405.1 Ottelia alismoides | reverse complement strand
TAAAAAACCCGAAAATATAAATCAATTTTACACTGTCATCTTTAGGATTTCATCATCAAGTTTCTCATTCTTGGTCATTAGGTGTTGGTATCGATCATATGCTTTCCAAAAGAATATATCATACCTACAAATTCTTGTCATGCTTTCAAAGAATGAAAACCATGCATAGAATTTGATCGGTCCCAATACCTCATGAGTGAGCTCATGTATTCCGATTCACAAGTGAACCTGTATGATCCCCTTTTAGAGACCATATTACTCATATGCCCTCATATACACACCAACTCATCGATGTATATACCTTGCTTATGTCATCAACCTATTAGTCTGCCAAATGTACATACTTAGACATATAGTAACACATCTGTCTCCGGTCAAAGGATGTTTTCCTGTGTCGTGACAGTATACGACACATGACTTCGGTTATCTTGATATCGTTAAGTCAACTCTTTGACCTAACTAATCTGACACCTTCAAATCTTTATTCCCATGCAGAGGACCTGCCATCAAGAGGTTGGTCAGATATCAGCCTAATAAGAAAGGATTTCCATCTCCTACTCATACTGAAGATCATCTCTTAACAATTATTTTATGGTGCTTGATGATTTCTCTATCAAACTCCTTATATATTCATCCAAGCACCATCCTCTATGATTAAACTATTGAATCAACAGTGTAGGATCATTAAGACTGTAATGTTACATAACCCTAATTGTACATAGGGACCTTATAGTGCATTCATTCATTTAATCTCAAATAGAGAGTGAAAAATCAATAACTTTTATTGATAAATCAATACTACAATAATACTTTTTTAGGAATCGTTCGCCTCGGACTCACATTGCTAACAATCTCTCACTAGTCCTTAGATCCATTCAAGTATAATCCATAAACGCATACTCATTACATGCTGGTTGAAAACCTTCTATATCAAAGGTTTGGTAAGAGGAATAACAACATTGTCGGCAAAGCCCACCTTGGAGATGATGATGTCACCATGCTTTTGAATCTCCTGAATGATATGGTATTTCCTTTCCACATGCTTTCTCCTTTGATGCCTTATAAGTTCTTTCGCCAGGGTAATGGCTCACATGTTATTGCAGAGTAGCGGGATGGGAGTATCAGAGAAAAATATGCCAAGTTCTAGGATGAAATTTCGCAACCAAACCGCCTCTTTTGTAGCATCCGATGCAACATTATATTCAGCTTCTATTGTTGAATCTGGTGTATGTCCTGCTTCTTACTTCTCCAGCTCACAACACCACCATTCAATAGGAACACAAACCCTGATGTCGACTTTCGGTCATCAATATCAGACCGGAAGTCTGAATCTGTATATCCCAAGACTTGGAGATCATCATTTTCATAGACCAATATATAATCTTGCGTCCGTCTTAGATACTTGAAAGCATTTTTCACTTCATTCTAGTGTTCTTCTCCACAGGAAGATTGGTGTAACAACTTACCACTCCCACAACATGGCAGATATCGGGCCTTGTATAGATCATGACGTACATTAAGCTTCCTACAACCGATGCATAGGGGCATCCAGACATGGATTTCTTTTCCTCAATAGTTTGAGGAGCCATCCCTTTAGAGGTGGATACCATTTCCTAAGGGAAGGAAAACTTTCTTGGAACTCTCCATAAGGAAACGTTCCAAAATTTTCTTAATGTACCCTTGTTGTGATAATTCCAATATCCTCTTTTCTCTGAATAGCTTCAGACACAAGATGTAAGAGGCTTCTCCAAGATCTTTCATCTCAAAGGTATGTGATAACCAAATCTTAACACTGGTCACCATCTCTGTATCATTCCCAATGATAAGGATGCCATCTACGTAAAGCACGATGAACATAATGGTGCTTCCACTAAGCTTCTTGTACACACAAGGTTCATCAGGATTCTTCACAAAATCATAGCTCTTTATGATTTTGTCAAATCTACTGTTCTAGCTACGAGAAGCCTGTTTGAGCCCATCGATGGATTTCTTCAGCTTCCATACTTTACCTTCCTCAGTTATGAAGCCATGGTGCCTCTCCATGTAGATATCCTCCTGGCTTTTGTGGGTATTTTGCATACTATGTTCTGTGGTTCCTTGGACTTGTTCTGAAATTCTGAGAAATATTTTTAAAAATTACATTTGGTCCTTGCTTGTTTAAAATTAATTAATATTTTATTAGGATATTTGCATAGATAGTCCTAGACTTTAGTTTATTTACAGATATACCCCTCTTAGGCGCTTTTTAATTGCTCAATTAATTAGATAAATTGTAGATTGAACCTTCTGCTTTTGTATTGAGTTACAGTTACATACCTAGGATTTATTTTATTTGCAGAATGGTCCTTGTGTTGCTTCATTAGTTGTATGTTTTAGTTTTAATTATATTAATTATATAATTAACTCCAAAAATTGTAGGACAATTAGTTTAAATGCCTTATATGATATTACATCACATATATTTTTATTAAGATATTTATTACTATTATTCTATTTAAAAATTGTAGAACTAGCTACATTTTATTGTTTTGACTTATAAAAATCAAAAAAATTCAATTATAACTCTAAAAATTATTGAAGAATAGGTAGGTGTATTTTACTATATTTGATCACATATCCAAAATTCATAAAAAAATACAAAATAAAATCCTTAAAAAGTGTAAAACACAACAAAAACTTAAAAAAATCATAGAAAAACATAGAAAATTTAGACAAATATATCTTAAATCTTCAAATTTTTTGTCTAGTATACAGGAAAAATAACTTTGGGCCCTTTTTGATATGGTAGATATTTATTAGGTCTATTTTGATTTCTTATATTTTGTTTAGTTTATTTTGTGTATTTTAATTTTTAAAAATCCATAAAAATCTCAAAAATACTCCATAAATTCCATTAATAGAGAAAAATATCTAAAATCCAAAAACATTTTATTTTGTTCACTTTGACTTTATTCGTTATATTTTAAAAACACAAACGACTCCTTTTTTCTTTCTCTTTATATCTCTCACCTATATAGTATTACATATTTATTATAAATATTAATTTAAAAACATTTACAAAATTAAAATTCATAAAAATATACAATTAAAAAACACATAAAAATTATAAAAAACTCACAAAAATAAATAAAAACCCAATAGGCTGCAAAACCAACAAAAAATTATGCTTGATTGTTTGAATTGGGTTTTTGTTTTTATGATCTACCTTGTTTTCTCTCATGGACGACACTCTACCTACTTGCCTCATACACATTTCATGTAAAGTTAAATAAATTTCATCACTCGCACATGCATGATCTCTTTACACACATACATATGTGGGTTTTGATCATTACTTAATCGATTTGATTGATTGAATTCGAGAGCCGAGAGAGGTGTTACAAGGATTGTCGAATCCGACTTGTCATACATCGCAAGCCCTCCAAGACTACACAGTAAGACTCCAACATTTTTATTGAATCAACAGAGGGGAGGGCCTTCGAACAGCTTGCAAGAAGGAGGGAGGGCCTTCAGGCAACTCGCATGGAGGAGGGGAGGACCTTCGATTGACACATGGGGAAGGGCAGTCAGCCTTTGGATAGCTCATGGTATGGAGGGGATGGCCTTCGGGTGGTGTGTAGGGAAGCTGTGTGACTCACAGGGAGGAGGGGTGGGACTTCGAGCGATGCACGGGGAGGAGGGGAGGTCCTTTGAGTGGCTCGCGTGGAGGAGGGGAGGACCTTCGGGCAACACAAGGGAGGGGGACCGACCTCTGGGCAACTCGCGTTAAGGAGGGGAGGGTCTTCGTGTGACGTGCAGGGAAGCTGGATGTCTCACAGGGAGGAGGGGGCCCTTCAAGCACCATATAGGGATGAGGGGAGGGCCTTCAGGCGGTGCACAAGGAGAAGGGGGGCCTTTGTGTGCCATGCGGGGAAGCTGGGCAACTCGCGGGGAGGAGGATGTACCTTCAGGTGGTACAATGGGAGGAGGGGATTGCCTTTGGGTGGCGTGCAAGGAGGAGGGTAGGGCCTTTAGGCAACACACATGGAGGAGGGGAGGACATTCGGGTAGCACACGAGGGAAGGGGGTCGACCTATTGGCGACTCGCATGGAGGAGGGAAGGTCCTCCAGGCAGCGTACATGGAAGCTGGGTGGCGTGCGGGGAGGAGGAAAGGACCTTCAAGCGGTTGGGTGGTACGTGAGCAGGAAGGGATGGCCTTCGGGCGGCTCATAGGGAAGGGGGAGTGGTGTTGGGTATGGGTGAGGGAGGTAGAGGGGAAGGGGATGTGAGGATGGTAGGGGGGAATGTTGTCATCTTTTTGTAAATTTGCTAAACAAAAAGGGAAATGTGCACATCTTTTTAATGAAATCCGATTAAAATTAATGAGTAAATGGATGTGAGTTAACCACATGGTTTGTGAGGCAAGAATTAGCAAGTTTATGGGGTTGAGGGGGTAATAACGATATTTGAAGGCCAATGAAGTAATTTGCAAAGTTTACAACATTCGTGGTATAAAAAACATATTTATGTATCAATTACATCAAATATGATTGTGGATATCTATATATATTTATGAATACTTATATGTATCTGTATCCATTTAAAATGGATATAATATATTTGGATATGTCAACAAGAGTAATGGATGTGGTAACGAGTTGGTAGGCATATAACTATATCCTTTTGTGTACTAAAGTTGGTATAAGGAATATCCAGATAAGACTAATATATTAAATGTACTTATTTTATAAAAGGTTATATTTAAAAAGGTTTACAAATAAATCTATACTTATACATATATTTATGAATATCAAAGTGGTATGCATATATGTATTTATTTTAAAATTGATATAGATTTTGAAATATGTATAAAACATACATGAAAATAGAATAGATACATATATATCCACATTCTTTTTCCACGGTGAAGTTGGTATAGGAGATATAAAATTAAAAAATACTAGAAATACATTTATTGTATAACAATTATATCTTTTTTTATTCCAGTTGTGAACCAAAATAATGGAATGAAAAAATGTATCCCTTTATGTTCCATTGTTGCTTACATCTTTGTCTTGATTTTATTCCATTGTAATTCCTTCCTGACCAACCAAACATGGCCTAATATCGAAAAATTGGAAATGTGAGTTGTGGAAATTTTAGTTTCGTATAACTTGCATGCAGACTACCATACACAACTCTTCCGAGAACCCGAGATACAATTTCTCATATCAATAGAGATATGTGATACATGTATTCAACCAACTCTAAATTTTATTTTATTTTTAAATTTTAGGTAGTGTTTTCATATTTTATCTTTATAGTACATATTATGAGGCGCGCGCACACATATGTGTTAATTTATTGCGCTTGATAAATCCTTACAGAAAAACTGGAATAAACTTCCATGTCTAAAGTACCTATCATTCTACCTACTTTATTTTTTTGTTTCATTTTATTGTTAGAGAATTTGTGATTTTTATATTTTATTAAGTAGAATATATGTATCCCATACATGTATATCCCTACCAACTATATAAGAAGGTAGTATACAAGTGTAGGTCTATGCTTATATGCATGATATAAAATAAAAAATATGAAATTATGAGATGGATACTCAATTAGGTTAACAAATCGACTCTCCGTATATGAATTTTATTCCATTAAAAAGTAAATTTTTAGTGATCATCTTTAAAAGTGAGTAGGATTCAACAACGGTTCGCAAGCTCCAAAATATCCATCTTTTAAATTCTAACTTATTGGAAGTCAGAAAAGGTTATTTTCTTGGATCCACGCAATCCGTGGTCTTTGACTTATTTACTTTTACTTACATTTTTATTGAACTAATCCATCTGGAATCAAGCTAATCAGAGTTAGTATGAGCTCTATAAAAAATCAGAAAGATTTTCTACTTATTTAGTTATCCCATAAGTCAACTTTGTATGTACAGATGATGCTCTTTTATTGGTTATCTTCTCGAAATTTTATTTTATGGACTTATTTGTATATTAATGTAGTATAATAATTAGTTTTTATTCGATAAGCATTTTGCATAGTCTCATCATTTTATGTGACTTATGTGTGCACTTGCTCAAGAAATATAGGTCAAAAATCGAGTACAATGTAGAGTAATCACATACTCATCGACAATAGAGTCGTCTCTTATCTTCATATATAATTCACTAGGAAGGGAGAATACTCCAGACAATTTTTTGACTGACATTAAAGCATAATAGATGTGGGAGGAGGAAATATTTATAGACGAAAAATATAATTAGAGGAATGATAGGAGAATTCAACTCAATGGCTAGTTTGGTTGCTGGGTTGGGTTGGGTTGAGATAACCTCATGTGAATAGTAGCCGTTTCGATAGTTATAAGGGTTGGCAGAAGATTAAATATGAGATGTGATATGATATCACATTCATTTGTGGTGGAAATCCAACCCAAGTTTGTAGAGTGGTTTACCGGTTATCCCCAGATAGAGGTAAACCACCGACCAACCGAGCCCAATACATCCGTGTTTTGGGCTGTCCAAACCGGGCGCACGCAGGAATTTTGGACGCATCAGAGCGAATATGAAATCTTTCCCGCCGAAGTCCAACCGAAGGGGCAAGCGAAGGCGAAAGATCGGACGTGAACGAGGCTGGGATCTGTTCTGGCCAACTTGGACGGCGGATTGAGTGGCGCCGTGGCAGAAACTATGTTGGGTTAGGGTTGGAGCTTTGGGTCGTCCTCCCATAAGCCCCAACAGCATCAGCTCTTCAACGAATTTATCCCCTTTTGTTGCAGGGGTCGACGCCTGTGACCCATACCCACCCACACGTCGACCATCGATGGCACCACCTCATGACCGCATAAGCAATCTCCCCGACGAGCTGCTCTTCCACATCCTCTCCCTCCTTCCCACCACACGGCATCGCGCCGCTACTTCTTTGGCATCTCTGGACCCACGTCCCCTCCATCGACTTCCCCTCATCGGATGCCTTCAAGAACTCGTACATCAACGCCATAGAAGACAGCCTCCGACTCTCCGGTTCATCTCACCTTATCCGCTTCCAGGCCATCGTAAACAACGACGTCGACACGGCCGATCGCTGGATCAGCCACACCGCGTCAAGATCCATCCGTGACCTATGCCTCCAGTTCACAACGAGGTCACACATGAGCCTGCCACATTCCATCCTGTCCTGTTCGCCATCCTTAAGGTCTCTTAAGCTCGTTCTTTGTGATATGTCCAATATCCCCTTCGATGGTGTTGTTTTCGGCTCTCTGGAGACGATGATGCTCAAATATGTTAAGATCCCCAGCGAGAAATTCCCGGTTCTGCTCTCAGCTTGCCCCAATCTCGTGGACCTGAGCTTGCGCCAATGCGGTGGCCTGAACTAGCGAGAAATTTGCTTTTGTGCCTTTCTCAACTAGCGTTTTGTAGTTTTCCTTTAGAGAAAGGATCCATTACTAATGAAACACCAATCAAATGTTTCATACGACAATGCAAATACCGTGGCCTAAGATTATGCATAACTAAGCGTATCTAAGTTGTTTTGTCTTTTGATTATCGATTTATCCATTCCTTCTGCATCATGTATACATTATGTTAAAGGTGTGAGACACTTTGAGGCACTAGGGGGTCCAAAACACTTAAGGTGTGCATCCAAAACAATTTAAGGCATTGTATATAATTTATATATTAAGCCATCACTCATATCAAAACTCACATGTCACAACATCCTTTTTCTTTGAGCCAAATGTCACAACATCCTTGCAGATGGATGTATGTATCATGTTTATAACATGTATGCATGTGAAAACATTTGATCTACTCCATTGAAAGTGGGGTGTGAATCAATCTGTTCAAATACATAGGTCTTACTGCTCGATCAACGAGACAACGGTGGTGTTAAGTTGAAGCGGCCAAGCAGGCTTAACCCCCTTATAGTGCTCAAGGGCACTGCTTTTGAAACAAAAATCATATTCCTATACATATATATCTTGAGGTTACTTTGCTATATATATATATATATATATATATATCTTGAGGTTACTTTGCTTCCGAATGATAGTCCGTAGGGAAGAGGTGGAGTGGAGTCTGGTTCGGAGGAGCTCCGGGGGGTGGTTCACAGTCTGGGTCTGTCGATTGTAGATGCGGCGAGCCGCACACAATGTGAGATCTCGCTCTAGATTGGACAGATTCCTCCTTTCGCCTGATGCTGCAGAGTTGTTTCCTCTCTCGAGAGCTTGGGCTCTGGCAGGGGCGCATTCGGATCATACGCCCATTCTGTGGTCGTCATTTGAGGAGGGGAGAAACCGATTTTTTTTCCGTTTCGAGGGAAGTTGGCTGTTGGAGTAGGGCTTCAGGGAGGTCGTGGTGGCGAAGTGGCATGGCTACGCTCCAGGGAGCTCAGCGGTATTGAGACTAGCGGCGAAGCTCACGTCCTTGAGGCTTTTCCTTACCACTTTTGGACGGGAGGTGAAGGTGAGGTGGAGAACCAGGAGGGTGGAGGTCCAGGTTGAGGTTTCTAGGTTGGACGGTTTAGATAATGATAGAGGTCAAGACCAAGAGGAGTTACTGGAGAGACAGGGGCTTTTGGAAGAAATACTGTCGGTGGACAGGAAAGTAGAGATGGAGTGGAAACAATAATCTAGACAGAAGTGGCTAAAAGAAGGGGACGCCAACACGAAATTCTTCCACTCTATGGCTTCTGGACGACGAAGAAAGAATTTCTTACCTGAGATAGAAGTGGGCGTAGTCCACGTGTCGGGGGAGGCGGAGATCAGGAGAGCATTATGTGGGCATTTCGTACAAGCAACACAGAGGAAAAGAGGAATTGGTTGGGGTTGGCTGGGAACAGGGGCAGAAACATTGACGGCTGAACATGTGGAGAGCTTACTGACTCCTTTTTTGGTGGAGGAAGCAAAGAGAGCAATTTGGGACTTGAATGCGGAGGGTACCCCTGGTCCGGATGGCTTTCCGATCCTATTCTACCGGGAGTTTTGGGACCTCTTGAAAGAGGAGGTGTTGGAGGTGCTTAATGAATTCAGGGAGGGAAATAGAGGTTTTGAGAAGATTAACAGGGCGTTGTTGTTCTTGCTACCAAAAAAAGATACACCTACGGGGGTGGAGGATTTTTGGCCTATCGCGCTCTCCAATGCTCTCTACCTAATTGTGGCTAAGTTACTGACTAACATGCTTAAGGTGATACGGGGCTCGGTTGTACTCCAGGGCCAGTCTGCGTTCATTCCTAGGAGACAGATGGCAGATGGCCTGGTGATGGCCTCGGAGATCTGCCTAGAATGGAAGCAGTCAAAGAGGAAAGGGTCTCTTTGGAAGATCGACTATGCTAAGGCCATGTTTGGATTGAGGGTTAACCCTCCCTTTGGGAGGTTTACCCCCCAAAACCCACCCCTTCTCTCACTTGTGGGGTCCACTCTTCCTCTATTTTTTAATACATTATATAAATTATTTCTCTTTCATCTATTCCATAAAAAAATAATATATTATATCATCATATCATCTAAAAATTATAAATTGCTCAACTACTGCTCACTTTTCCAAACTTCAATACAATCACATTATAATAATTACTCACTTTTCCAAACTCCAATACAATTACATCACAACAAACTCACTTAACACAAAACCCTCTATCCAAACTCCAAAACACAAAAAGGGGTTACCCTCCCCCAGTTTACCCTGGGGTAATCCGGCAACCAAACGCACCCTAAGGCTTATGACAACGTTGACTGGAAGTCTGGAAGTTTCTGTGGGTATCTTTGCAAAGGAGAGGCTTCACTCAAGCTTGGTTAGACTGGATGAAACGATGTGTCACTACATATTCCTATTCTATCCTGGTGAACGACAAACTGAGGGGGGATTCTTCCAACCGCAGAGGGGCATTAGACAGGGGTGTCCGCTGGCACCTATGTTGTTTGTTCTTGTTGTTGATGCTTTGAGAGTATACTCTTTAGACAGGCGACTGAGGCTGGGTTGTGCAAAGGTTATCGTAGGGAGGACATTTCGGTCCCCCTACTGCAGTATGCAGATGATACGGTTCTTCCTGGGGGGCATTGCGGCTCAAAATGTAAATGCAGTTCACCTGATAGAAAGTTTTGAAGCCTATCCAGCCTTGAGATCAACAAGCGCAAATCGATGTTTATTACATTTAGTTTGGACGAAGATGAACGTGTCAGGGTGGCTGAGATGACAGATTGCCCACTGGGACTCCTTCCTATCACATACATGGGGCCGCCGTTAGTTGCTGACAAACTGAAGAAAACTGATTGGGATATGGTGGTGTAGAAGGTGGAACAGAGGTTGGCAGGGTAGAAGGCGGTCACACTTTCCAGAGGGGGAATGCTAGTGCTCTTGAAGCATATGCTCTCAACTATACCAATTTTCTTTTACTCTACCAGACTAATGCCGGTCGGGGTCAACAGGAAGATAGAGACTCTAATAAGGAGATTCTTCTGGTCAGACGGGAAGCAGCGGAGGCCCAGATTGCACCTGGTCAGCTGGGATGAGGTCACGAGAGGATGAAATGTCGGGGGACTAGGAGTTCATGACGTGGATTGTATGAACATGACACTCATCGCCAAGTGGGTGACACGACTATGGGGTTCCTCAACCTCGCTGGTGGACAGACTTGTTAGGAAAATTTACGGGGTCAAGGGTGAACTCAAGGCTGGTAGTATTCACTTCAAATCGTCGCTATGGGTTGGTGTATGCAAGGTCTTGCCTTGGTTAGCCACAAAACTGTAGCCTAGGGTGGGAGATGGCTGATCTTTCATATTCTCGCGGGACGATTGGTCAGGGGATGGCCTGCTTGAGCTCAGATTTCCATGCCTATACGCTTTGGCTGCTTTGAAGGATGGCACTCTCTCACGAATGGCAAATGCTGGGGTGTGGCCACTGCCGTTTCTGATGGATCTTTCCAGCGCATGGGGGATTTTTCTCAAGCTACAGGCCAAAATCCCACCTCATGGGGATTTCTCGATGGACAAAGACCACTTCTAGTGGGTGGGCTCCAAGTTCTCAGTAAGGAGGGTCTACAATGAGATGAGGCAAGGGGTAGATGAACAAGATGTGGATTTGTGCCAAGACATGAAAATCATTTGGACGTCGAAGTTTCATGCATGGTCAAAGTTTTCCTGTGGTGTTTGAGAAAGGGCCGAGTATGCAACAAATCAAAGAGGGGAAGATTGCTACGGTTTGAGGACACAATGTACGACAAGTGTGAGGAGCCGGAGAAAGACTCAGAACACCTATTCTTCAAGTGCTCGGTGTCGGAAAGGGTGTGGAGGGAACTAGGTTTAATCTGGATCAAGAGCGAAGGGACGACTGAATTATGAGGATTGATACGGACGGTCGACGGCAACTCTACTGATGACCGCTCGAAGGCATTCACTGTATTATGGGCCATTTGGCGGGACGTAACGACTTGATTTTCAACAACCAAAGATTTTATTTTGAGAATGTTGCTTCCTATTGTAAGGCTCTCTATAATTTCTGGCTCTCACGGTAATGTAATCTAAACTCTCTTTAGTGGAATATATGCAGCGGTGACCCTCGGATTGGGGGTTCACCCAATTTACAGTCAAAAAAAAATCTTGAGGTGCCGGTTTCTCCACAATATGTTCACATATATATATGAATTGTAAGTTCACGTGTTTGTATAATTGCTTCTTTGGGCATGTTATTGATAATTACATGTATACATATGTGTTAATAGGACTTAGGACTGATATACACTTGTCACCTTTTCAAAACTCTCTACAAAATCTCCCGTGGAACTGAATCATAAGCCTTCTCCAATTTAATAAAAATCATATGGAGGTTTTTCTTTTTAAATCTATAAATATCCCTTGTTCTCCTCAACATTTGGATAGCTTCAATAATTGAGTGACTTGGCATTGATCTGAATTGTTTTTCTATTACTTTGAAAACTTACCTTAGCCTTCGTTTGATTACATATTCCCAAATTTTGATAGATGACTCATCATTTTGATATCTTTGTAATTCAAACAATTTTGAATATTTCTTTAGTTCATGTAAAGAAGCTTACCGATGCTTTTCCTCCATTCTTCTGGCATTTTTTTACTGCGCCAAATAAGATGGAATAAATTTACGAGTCAAGTAAAGCCACATTCTACAAGAATGTCATTAGGTCCTACACCTTTCTTAGGTTTCATAACCTTTAAGGCCTCTACTACTGTTGTACTTGTCTATTGCCAAGTTAGGTGAGGTGGTGGGATAACCACCCTGATCGGAGCCAATCAACCCTTAGGCGGTTGTTCGATTGAAAGACTCGACTAAACAACTAACTCAGTCGTTTAGTCGGTCGTTTTTTGGTTGATCCGGTTACGTTACAACCTAGAACCCGAATGCCTAATTACTTTTGGGGATTCGCTTACTATTGGTCATTGAGCAAACTTCCACTCCTACACCTATCTCCCTCTCTTTGACTCCCTGCTCCCCCTTGTTGTTGACCGTAAGACTTTGTTTTTTTTCCAGTTGGTTAGCTCAATTGACGTGCTTACTAGGAATATATGTTAATCGGACTAGCTTTATTGTGCAAGGTACTTTCTTCCAAGTTAATTCAACAGATACACAAATAATGTCTAAATCATCCCTTTTTTAAATAATAATGTTGTTGAAAAAGTTGTTGCCAATTTTTGGTCTTTCTTTCTCTAGCTTTAACCAATCTGAATATATTCTTCTGGCTCTCCTTAGAATCAAACTTTTTGTATAAAACTTCATAAGTTTTTAGTTGTGAAATGTGAAATTTGTTATATACCTTTTTCAACCAAAAAAACTCTCCTTATACGTGGAGAGGGAAAAGATACAAGTATACCCTTGCAGTACTGTAACAAAAAAATTAAAGAAAAACAAAACATATAACTTTCAAGACTCCCTCTCAAGTTGGAGCACATATATCCATCATGCTCAGATTGGGAATGCATCTTGTGAAGGAGGAGCAATTCAATGCCCTCGTAAAAACATCTGTTGTCTGTTTTTCAGAGCTAACATGTTCTGTTTTAACATAGCCTTTTGAATCATGTCCCGAGTATAGTGTCAATCAACTTCTACATGCCCGGTGCTTTCATGGAATGCTGGGTTATTGGCAATAAATATAGTTGCAACATTATCACATCTCATGATCATAGGACTTGGATCTGGCAAATGAAGATCACTCAAGATAGATCTGACCCACATCAGTTTCGTAATAGCTTGAGCCATGGCCTTGTATTCCAATTCCGCACTTGATCGAGCAACATCTTATTTTTTACTCTTCCATGTAAAACCCAGGTGTGGATTTTCTATCATAAAGACAATTAACATAATCGGCATTATAATAAGTCGTCACTACCAAAGAGTTCTCGACTATGTACAGGAGACCTTTCTTTGGATTTCAGATATCTCAAGATCATCATGGCAGCATCCTAATGAGCCTAACATGGTTTTGCCATAAACTGACTCACCTTGTTGACTGCAAGGGTGATGTCTGGATGAGTGGTAGTAGCATAAATGAGTTTGCCCACAAGGTATCTGTACCTTTGCGGATCACTAAGTTCAGGAGAGTCCTCGTATAGCTGAGCATTTGGATCTATAGGAATCCAAGCTGGTTTTTCACCTTACATACCAGTTTCGTCCAAGTGATCCACTATATACTTCTTCTGAGACAATATCAGCCCACAAGTATTGCGAACCACTTCAATACCTAAAAAATATCCGAGTTCACTCTGGTCTGTGGTAACAAAGTGCTCATGAAGATACTTCTTTAGACCTAAAATGCCATGAGCATCATCATATGCAAGAATAATATCATCAACATAAAATAACATGACAACAGTCCAACTTTGGTTCTTTTCACAAACAAAGAATGATCCGAAATGGATCTTTGAAGGTCAACTTTTGCCACGATCTCTGACAACTTCTAAAACCAAGCGTGTGGACTCTGCTTGAGCCCATATATTGCCTTGTAGAGACATCACACCTTGTGACACTTTCCCTGACATTCAAAACCTTACGGTTGTTGCACATGTACTTCTTCCTCAAGATCTCCATACAGGAACATATTCTTTACATCGAGCTGATAAAGGGGCCAAGACCTATGCACTGCAACAGATAGCAAGATGCGCATAGTAAGTAGATGAGCTACGTGAGAAAAAGTCTCCATAAAGTCAACACCATATGTTTGCGTATAACCTTTGGCAACCAACTGCATTTTGTAATGAGCAATGGAGCCATTAGGAAGATGCTTCGTGGTGAATACCCATCGACTTCCAATTATGGTGACAACAAGAGGAGCCTCAACTAGTGACCAAGTGCCCCGAGAGATGAGGGTATCAAACTTCTCTTGCATTGCACTTTTACATTCTAGAATAAGGAGAGCTTGCTGGTAAGTAGCGGGAATTTGAACATAAGAATACCCTTAGACAAATTGCTTGTAACCAGAAGATAATCTGTCTGCAAATAGGATGATTGGTGCATGTCTGCTTCCCTTTGCGCAATGCAATATGAAGGCCCAACATTTGTTGAGAACTTGGAGGGATACCTTTACCTGTCGATATCGCTGCAAGCACAAGACTATCATAAGAACCATTGGTGTTCCCATTTTCACGTACCTTGGGAGCAGATGATGGAGTCGCACACGGTGGGACCTTATCAGAGGGAACATGATGTCAAGAATAAACCAACTTGAAGTGACCTTAGAAAGAATTGGTAGAACTAGGAGTCGGAATAGGAAGATAGGTCACATCCTCAGTGTCAGGAGTAATCAAGCGAGTCGTGATGTAGAGTAGTAGGGTATGGACTCAAAGAATGTGACATCCACACTCACAAAGTAACGTCGACGGACATAGTCATAGCATCGATAACCTTTTTGTCTTTGAAAAGCACACAAAGACACATTTAATAACCCCAAAGTCACCATCAGCCGCTTTGCGGGGGACGTGGTCCTCCCCCTTGTCCTCCAACTCCCGCTCCATCCATAGTTTGGCCTCAGGTTTACGACATTTACGTGTGAAGAGCATGAGTGGGTTAGTCCGCATCTTCCTGCTGCTCATGCCCAAAGCCAACTATCATTCTCTACGTTTCCTCTCCGCTGCGAGAATACACTCCTGCATTTTACGGCTCCGGGCCAGCGTAGTCGCGATCGGAACAGTATCGCCACCTCGAGCATCATCACAATCAAGAGATCTAGCACCCTCAAGCAGTCCCGCAGGACTAGAAGTAATAGAGGGCGGAGAAGATCCACCCATCATCGATGTGCCCGAAGGCGGGTCAGCCGAACCGAGCATAAGAGCCGCCTCCTGATCACCCCCCAGCTCCCCCAGAGATGACCGAAAACCCAAGACACACACACAAGCAAGGAAGCCAAAGGCGAGACCGCCTGGTTAGCTTCACACCGCACGCTAGAACCACTCCCCAAATCCAGCACAGAGCAAAATGCAGCATCAGGCCTCCCACCATCCGCCTCATGCAGGAAGGTCCCCGCCACCCCCAGGGGAGGGCCATCATCACGAACATGGGCCCGCAACACATCCCTGCTGGGAGACCCGGAGGGCCCCAATCGGGCTTCCGAGTACCTCCTGGGTCCACAACGAAACCAAAAATCAGACCCAAGCCGAGTTCAGTAACTGCGTACGCCATCTGATCCAAAGTCGGGGCAGCCCGACCCGAATCCGCCTCAATTTGACCACCAGGATGGCGAAACCTGACTGCCATATTCGGATGAATTAATGCACCGCCATCAATCAAGGCTGGAGACGAACTGTCCACCGGAACCGCTGCCACGCAATCTTGCGGAATCATGCGCTGGCCCACCCGCACCCCGCGCGCACCACGGGGAATCCCAATCGTCACCTGAGACTCCACCAAGTCCGGTGAGACTATCCCCATCGGCAACCGCCCCACCAGCGCAGGAGGCGGCACCTCCACAAGGGTGAGGTGGAGATGGAACACCGCCCTGCCGACTTGAAGACCTTTATCGGGGGGATCGGACAACCAACGCCCATGATCGAGGCTATCAAACCCGCACCCTCACCAGGACGAATGCCCGATTGGACGATGGCCTCCACCTTGCCGAACTCCCCCAGCACCGACCTCACAGTGTCGAGCCTTTGGCAACTAATCGGAAGACTCCTGATTTCCACATACCACACCGGAGGAGAGACCAACGCCCAGTCACGCAGACGGGGATGGCGCCATTGGACCGACTGTGGGGACAACATGCTACCATTGGAGAGGAAATCGAGCATCTCTATTCTCTCCACCCCACGGGCACACAATGTCGAATCAGACAACCAGAGTCCATCTTCGTCACAACCAATCGATCGGTCGAGCTCCAACACCTTTTGCACATCCTCCTTGGGTCCCTCCACAATGAGGACTCCATCAACGGGGTCCGAAAGGACCACCTCGACCTCCATATCTTTCGACCCCACGTCTTCACTCCCACCAGACCGGCTGGAAAAAACCCCAGGTAAGTCCTTGCGGATGTGCCATTCCTCGCGACAGCCGCAGCACACCTCCTTCTTGATTAAGCACCACCTCGCGAGGTGGCCCAACACCCCACACTTGAAACGTCTATGATGCTCCAAGAGGTCCTCCCTCCCATCGCACTCCTTTCTCTCGCCCACGACAGCCCCCCGCACCCTGCTCGATGAGTCCACATGACGGACCGACCATTGCAGCCGAGGAGCTCTGCCCTGATCTCCCCGACAACGCCACGAAACTCCAAATGGATCCACCGGAGGGGGGGGGCGACCAAATCGTCTGCCCCCACCCTCGAGACCCCACGCAACGAATCCCCCATCCAACTTTATAGAGAGGAGAGACCCTAAAGGAGAGCTTACAGAAGCTAGGAAGAAGCAAATGGAGTTTTCATGATGATGGATGTCATAGGAAGAATATCAGGGACCCAGCTCTTTCGGTTGGAGATGATTGGTTAGTGCCGAAATGGGGCTCTATTAGAGCTATTGGTGATTCAAAAAAGCGTGCAATTTTATGTGATGGATGAACTTAGAAGAAATGGCATAATTTAGAAGTAATCTCCCACGAAGAAATCCAGAATTGGCATATTTGGAGTGAGTGGAATTGGATCTCAATGCGCATTTTGCTGCCTGAAAAGGGGGTGGAATGAGGACCCGCTCCTCCACCCACCACAGTAGGGACTATTTCCATTTTGTTGAATAGATTCACCTCTTTTTTAGTTCATTTCTCATGGCCATTTTGACCTTTCACACCTACAGTTTCTTTCAGTTTTCAAGGCCATGTAAGCCACACCTAGTTAAAATTTCTTTGTTCTAGGCCATGTTGGCCTTCACTTGTTAAAGGCTATATGCCTCTCACTGGGATAGCTTCATGTAAACATCCTTTCTGATGAAATAAAAGCGGTAACCCAAGAGCTGCATAATATCGGGCTTGCTAGTATAAAAAACCATCAATTAAAAATTGGAAGGAAAAATACACTCCAGAGTCATAGATGTGGTAGTAATTTGGGATGTGTGCTACTGATACATTATGGGCCAGAGACCCTTACAAGATCTGACAGAAATAAGCGTGTAGATGCAGCGCTATTAAATATCGGCATACCATTTATATTCTGATACAATTAAGTAAATTTCGGTGCTCAATGCATTGGTAATGTTTTTGTTGAGTCAATCCAAAAAAAACATCTTCATTTTTTACTGAACAGATGTGTATTGAAGGGCAGGGCACCTTGTGTGTGGAACTAGATGAAAGGATGATAAAGAAATTCTACCATGTTTAAAGGAATTTGAACCTATTTACTGAGTATAAATTAACAATCATAACATAGTAATAATAGTGTTTACGCTTGTTGGAAGTCAATGATGTCTTTATGTGTAGAGTGTTTCTGGGTTAAATACCGTAACATGTGGTTGTGGAGTCACAGTGGACCTGTTCAGTCACTGATCCACCAGCACCCCCACCTTCTCATTTCCATCATTTGCTACATTGTCAACCTCTGTTAGCTAACCAATAAAAGAGAAGAAAATGACGGAATAAGGAAAGAAACTTGATAGTGTTCATGAAGTTTGCGAATAACATGCTGGAAAATTTTAGAAAGAACATTCTGAACAACTTCTATGTTGTGTTTTATCGGTGAACAAATGGTGATTTACATTCGTGTTGGTATGTTCCATATGGAAAAATCACAGAATTTATGGTGTTGGTAGTGAGAAGAGAACCGTTACTTGATAACCTGTAGTTGCATGCCTTGGCTATAACCGAACCTGGAAATAAAGTTAGACTTTAACTTGGTGGAATATGACTGACATTGAGGACCAAATACCTTCAACATTACATAAATGATGGGGCTAATATTGGGAGCGGACTGGTCATTGAAACGACCCTATATGCATGTCTGTTAACTGACAAACACATGGAAGACAAAAAATGTTAGTTTTGAGAGCTCTCCACAATCCACACAGTTTTTTTAATGTGGATTTTGGATCAAGCAGTTAAGTACTACTGTAATATGATTTCATCCAGAAATGAACTAGTGGTTAAAATGGAAATAGAATAAGGAATTGAATCATAACCTTATAATGATATACATAATAAAATAAATATAAAAAATGATAAGATGAAATTCGTCCACCTTCGATATATTTTTAATCCCTCCCATACAAGAAAACTTCCAACACCAATATCATTTATAATTCCGTCAATTAGACATTTATAAAAAAATAACTTAGTTCAAACAATATTCTTATACCCCCGGTTAAGCTTGTTGTATAAACCAAGGTTGCAAAAGTTGGTAGTTGATACTTGGTCGGCTGGGCAGTCCGGTGACTAATCGTATTTAGCTGTACTTTAGTCGGTTTTGAATTAATTATTTTAAATATATAAATAATATTTTATACATATATTCTTATATAATTACATAATTTATACATTCTTTATACTATCATAAGAAATAAAACTATATAATTGAACTTAGATAAAACATTAAGCACCTTAGATTAAGTTTGCTTTTTAAAAAGCAAAAAAATAAAAATATTGTATCTTCATGCAAAAATCGACCGACTAGTTGGTCTAGTCAGCCAGCTAATTGGGTCGAGTAGTCAGCTGACCGATTGTCTATTTAGTCGGTCATGAATTGCTCCATGAGTTCATGAATTGCTCATGAATTGTTCCATGAGCTCATTTTTTAATACCCAGGTTCATGATACACTCCATGAGCGCATTTCTTCAATTGATGGTGATTTTTTTTAAAGGAATTGAGGGGTGTGATTCACAACTTCTCTAGGTTTTTTGTGCTTCAACGTTCTTCTTTTCAAGGGAGTATTTCTTATTTTATTTTTACCAGTTCCATCATCAATGGGTTTAGAAGGCTGCATTACATTCACTACTGTCATTAAAGTTTGTACAGGTTATTAGTTTCATATTGTTTCATGCACCCAATAGTCCCTTGTAGCATTTGAATTTTTACAGATAGAAAAATGGTTAGTTGTAGAATGCACTGTGAAAAATGAATTTTAATACTTCTAAAATTGCAGCAAGCACCCACTCCATAGATAGGAAAAAAAGTGCGGCAGACTGGATTTTTATGAATGTTAATTATAAAAACTGGTTCGAAACTAACCACATTTGAAGTTTATTAGTAACAAAGGATTCCACTCAACATTCAGGATAGCAGCTAGCGGAGCTCTCATCTTTTCAGCAGATTTTGAAGATTGTCAGTGCCATACTCATTAAAATTAATCAACCTGGAAGTTCAGCTATTGATTCTTATATCAATCAAACATTCGTAACATCTCACGATCTTGAACTATGTGCCACTATTTTAGACAAAAATAAGCAACCTGGAACCAATATTACTCTAGTTTAGGGGTGTCATGGTGGGATGGGGGGTGCGCAGAGTGTCCTTGGCATCGGGAAGACATCCTGATAGTTGGAGAGATCAGGGTGTTGGGAGCTTAGGGATGTCGAAGGCATTGCAATTGTTGTAGTAGTTGGTGAGGTTGCATACATAAAGTCCATTTATTGTTCTTTTCACGAGCTATAAATTTCTTCGGGTATGTTAAAGTTGTGTTGAAGTCAGGATCCACTAATTGTTCATTAGGTTTTCCATAAAGAATATGTATGATACTCTATACATCATTTTTATCTCATGTAATCTCATCAACAGTAGCCGATCCTACTTAAAGTGGGAGAAGGCTTCGCCATTTCTATTGTTAATCCCATCTGTACTGCATTTTATAAAAAAAACTTGAATTATATTAATTATTATTTTGCATAGATAGAAATCCTCTCCCAATCTTATGAGAGTTAGATATTGTCAAGCGTGAAGTGCTTATATATCCAGGACAATGCTTACGAGAGTTGAATAATCACATCATATGCAACATTATGAGGTGTAAAGGTGGATTAAAATGTCATCATATCCTTGGCCTTTTTAGAGATTTGAGTTCAATCTCTTTACAGGTTTTTCAGTTATCTAATTTGAGAGATCTAGCACTATGTGGTCGCGAATAGAGTTCTCGAATTGGATTTCTAATCTTAGGAACTATGGATGAAATTGGTCAGAATTAATATCTGGGTTTGTTAATGATTAGCTCGTTGGTGGCTAATTACTAGGAAGCGAAGATATCTACCGATCATTGTAAATGTTTTTAGAGTAAATTACACAAAAGTCTCCAAACTATACTCCCAATTTTAATGTCGTACCCAAACTTCCAAAAGTAACAATGTGGTACCTAATCTATTGATTTGGTAATCATGAAATACATTGCTAACGGGAAAGACTAACCACCGTTAATTTAATATATTGAAGGACAGAAATACACTCATCTTTGTCCCTTCGAAACTGGCTCGTCGTCCCCTCACAATGAAAACCCATCTTTGGGTTTTTTCCCCAAAGCCTCCACCTCCAATCTGACCGCACATGCTCTTCAAATCCCTCCAGATCCGATGCCACCATCGTCGGACATAGAAAGGTGACAGCCTCAAGCCTTCACCACTATCACCACCTCTTCCTCGTTAGTGATGCTCCACTACGAGGAGGTCTTTTTGCTTCCGTGAATCCAAAAATGGTGGCGGTGGTTGTGCTCCTCGTCCCCCATTGTAGGTCTCCCTCGACCACAACGCATCGAACTATTTTAACCCGTTGTCGTACGCATTTAGACAACCACCATGCTCCTGTCCCCCACCTCCCTGCACACCTCCATCCCCAGCGACTCCAGGTGGCCCGTGAGACCAACCGGGCCCTCTTACTTAAGGTACCCCCATCTCCATATGCTAACATCCCTCAGGGCCCCAAAGGTGGTCATGGCGGTCAAACCCATCCTGTAAGGCCCTTGCATGAGCTCAAGCAAAGAATCTCGAGCTTTGGGACTAATCGTACCCACGTGAAGGGCACAAAGGGATAGAGACAGGGGTATTTGCATCTTTTAATTCATTAATTTAACGGTGGTTAGCATTTCCCGTTAGCCAGGTACTTCGTTGTTACCAAATCAATAGATTAGGTACCACATTGTTACTTTTGGAAGTTCGGGTATGACATTGAAATTGGATGTATAGTTCAGAGACATTTGTGTAATTTACTTTTTTTTTAATACTTAAAGGCCAGAGAAGGAAAATATGGTTGCAAGGGCTGGACAGATTAGGAACTTGAGAAGCAACGTGGAAGTTAATAAATTAAAATCTCTGCTTTTCATTAAACCAAACTTCGTGTGGAAACCTTATAATTTCATTTTAATGTGATTTTTGTAATTTTATTTTTGCAGAATCAGATGATTGCTCTTCAACACCCTTTGGATGGGTCTCTTGGAATCTCGAAAATTTGGCTTTAACTACAAGAGGTCGGACGTAGACATGTAGGAAGTGTGAGAATCTGGTGATGTTAACTCCAAGTTCTACGGATGTGGAGGCCAAACTTATAATGAGTTGCATCATCTAATCGAGCATGTGGAGTTTGTGGTTGCAGAGCTGGCGAAAGCGATTGCGGAGATAATGAGTCGTGCCCTTGGGCTTCATTATCTAGAATAGGAAGTCAGTCACACACAGAGTGCTCCTTGTCTAGAGGAAGAGATGGAACATGGAATACATGAGCTGATTTTGATGACTTCGCATTAAATGAGTAGCATTTCATTTGATTTGTTAGTTCTAAAATCTCAGCGTATTGGACGTTTTCACTTGAGTGTATTTGTTTGTTGGATAATGGTAATGAATCTATCTTTTGTTGAGTTTTATATCGAATGATTGATTGTTTTTATGTGTGCTAATATAAATATAATTTATATCTTGCGATGAAGGTAGCCGTCTTGGTTAGCCAGGAATGCTGTGGTTTTTGAGGGAATGAGATTTTATTTTGAAAATGTTCTAGGGTATGCCACCATTAATTTTAAAATATATTCTTTGGATGGACCTCTAAAGGAGATCCACCCACCGTTTTCCTCAAAAAAAAATCTTGTGAAGATGGTATTCAAATAGGGATATGCGTTTGGTATTTGAATGGACTTTGATATTTGAATGATGGAGAGATTGATAAGATCTACAAATCTGGGTGACAATTATTCCACTTTTATGCTTTTTTTGTCCCATAAATCTCGCGGCTTATGCTATTGGGCCATAGTACTTTAATGTGGCATATGTTTTCAGGCTATGATATGTTAATGTGGTAAATTTTTGGCCACATAGGTCTAAGCTACTCTAGTTTAGCGTCACAATGTCCTAAAAGAAATGCGTAAAATCGCTCTCAGAAAATATCTGTGAAGTACACATCTCTCAAACAAGGGAAAAGTATGATGTAGAAGCAGCTTAGAGAAGCGCAAATCACAATCTCATGGGCATAATTGCTATGTTGTCAGACTACACTTGTTGGTTACCATCCCGGTCTTATGACAACCTAAATACAGGTAGCCCGGTAAGAATGAAATTGTCTCCGTGCCAACCAAATCGTTATACTAGATTTCAATGTGATTCAAGCCATTATCAGATGCCTGAACGAGAAAATCACAATCATCGAGCTTCTTCGTCGAATATGGCAAGATGCAAGTACCTCCTCACCATCAAGGCACTCCAAGCTGCAGAACCTCCTCTCTCACCTTGTTTCCCCTCCTTTCTCGTTTCGAATTTTTACTGCGAAATTGGGAGCAAGATAACAAGCATTCTCATCATGTTCCCCATCATGAGATGCTCATCCTTATTTACACGTTCATTCAATCGGAATCATACAACTCTTTCCATCTCCGTATATATAAAGCGGGGTTCCCGTTCGCATTACACTAGTTTTATACATGATATCGAATGTGCAATCTCCTTGAAGACGGTGAGATTGATACCCATTATCTTTTTCTTGGAGACAGTTGTGTATTCCGGCTTGTTGGAATATGAGTTGAGAACTTTTATGAGATTCCTCTCCCTAAGTCCAAGAGAGTAGCCAAACCTAAGGAGGCTACAACAGAATCGCAAAACGAGACAAGAAGCAAGTACCTTGACCTTTTTAATAGTAATAACCTAAATCTTACTTTGATATTGTTATTATTGTCTTCTAACTTTGTAGTTTTGTTATAGAGTTGAAGGATGGACTACTTTAAGATCGAGGTTCTGTAATGATCTAGACCAAGAAAATACATGTTTACTCGGAATTTCACTATTCTAACTTGCTTCAATAATAAAGAGGCGGGTAACATACTCTGCTGAAGATCGATTAGTTGAGTCAATGGCCCAACTTCATCTCATTTTTTGCATCTACTGAGGTGTGCATGTAGCTCACTTAAATCATTATCTGAGTCCGTTATGTTCTGCTCATAGATGATTATCTTGATCCTTCTTTTTTGTTGCAATACTGAGTACGTGTTAAATTTGCCTCAATCTAGCCTAAACATCTACGACATAATTGCAGGGTTCCGCTGGCCACTTAGCACTAGACAGTGACCGAGGGACAATCGTCTCTTAGCGGACCCGGGTAAAAGTTTTCTAGTAATTATTCTACCATGTTCTTGGAGCTTCAAGATGCAAATCCAGTGATGTCTGAAGCACTTACTCTTGGTTTAGAAAAGTCATGATGACAAAACCCCTCCCCTCCAAAGGCAAGGAAGATAGGTTTCAATATTCATCAAGACGGGCTCCAGTTTGCCTTCGGATATGATTCTTCTTAAACTAAAATAGACTAATAATATACGGGCATTTCTTCACTGAAAAGGAGGATGCCGTTGAATGGATGACCAAATCACATCAATCAGGCAATATTAAGCAGCACATTTTACTTCAATGACAAAATTCAGTAATAGGAGCGATTCTGGGGTACCTGGACATAACTATTCGATAAAATCTGTACGATATAAATGGAAACTCTATTGTAGCAACCAAACTTCTGAAAACCAACATCATGGTCCCATTCCAGCATTAAAGCAATAGCAATATCTTAAATGTACATTCTTCTCATCCTGCATCTTCATTTTTCTATCAAAAAGGGTGATCGCGAGAGATAACAAGTCACCCACGAGATATATTAAACATTATGGAGATAGTACAAGGAGCAGGACAATAACTTAAAGCAACCAATACGACAGACCAAGATGCCCTAAAAATGAGCCATCATTATCGCCCAAACCTACAAAACCAGAAAACATAAGCATGTTCCAGCACCGCTCCGCTGCCCTTGAATAGGTCACACTGACTGAACTTCACAAAGCACCCTTTGTCCATAAATTAACATCCTTCACATGTTATCCTTATCATTTAACATGCAAATGCTTATAAAAATCACTTCAAATACCTACTATATCTGATTGTTTACTTCGGCATATACACAGGCAAAACAGTTACCTCTATACGCTACAATGTCATCTTGAGAAGCCCAAGGGTGACTACTAGGATTAGTCATCAACGCCGTTCAGATATTGACATGCCACATCAATGACAAAAGAACAAATAGGAGTTCGTAACGATGGATTCTAATCTTTAAAAGCGTGATTGCACATAAACCTTAAGTTATCACTAAGACGAAATATGCAGATCATTCAAAATCTCAATAAAATTCAACGGGGATACCTCCAATCTTTTCAAATACATTATTTAAAAGGCTCCCTTTTGAAGTAAAGTAGATGATTCACTTTGACATAAGAGCTCTGAAACTACAGTAAAAGACACCACCATGTTATTTGCTGGTCAAGGACTTTGATTGTGGAGATAGCCTCCTGCAAGAATGCAAGGCTGCATATGCTAGAAAACAGCTAGTCCAGCCTCCATCAACCCCACAATTTTGGAAGCTTCATGCGAAAAGGTATTCCTCTGTATACCTTTAATGACTATGAAAAAGGATGAGTAGCTTTTCCATCGTTGAAAGATCACTATCGTCATATCATGGAGTAAAAATCTGGGAACGAGTGCAGATGCATACAAATGGGCAGCATGAGCATAATATGCGGAACCTAGAAAGGTATCTGAAAGGAGTCTTGCCAACAAGTCAGCTCGAGAAGCTTAGCACCTTTTCACATATTTTTCATGTATGCTTTGGATGATGCTTCGTAGGTGCAAGCTCTGCTTCTATATGCATAACCTCGTTCTCCAAGTCCTTCAATTTCCTCATAGACTGCTGCATTTCTTTTCCTGAATTTTCTTTTACTATGCTGAGGATATGCTTCAGGCACATGAGATACTCGTCTTTCACATCAGGAAGGTCTAAAAGCTTCCGAGTAGTGGGATCTTTGAAAATCAAAATACATTCATGAAGCGAAGTAATATGCACTGCGCAATTTTCATGCTTTTGCTGCAGCTCACACCTAGCGACCTCCAAAAGCCCAACAGCATCCAATGAACGTAACAATACGATTAATGCATTTCGTTCTTTCCTCGAATAAACAAGTGATGGACCACTTCTGGCTTCATTTTCTTTCTGATGTGCCAGATGTAACCTTGCTATCCTCAGAGAGTTTCCAAGAAAAGCATCCGCCTTATCGAGCTCAGCGGCTGCATCAGACACATTTGTTTTGCTCAACATGGTAGAGTAAAGCATGGAATTTTTTGCAAGATGAAGCATATTAGAAGCCACCATAATATGGTCTTCGCCGAGAAAGGATTTATTAGCATTGAGACACCTTTCCAGAAGCTCCTGAGATTCGACAAGATTCCCAATTGACTGGAGAGTCAAAGCAAGGCTCTCAGCTGCATTTATTGTGTCAAGTGAATCGCAACTCTTGGAAAGTTCGAGGATGTGCAAAACCTTTCTTTGTATATTTTCTGCCTCATTGAGTAGATTCAGAGAAAGTAATATCTGGGCGAGGTACTTCAGTCTTCTTATGCAAGTCACCGATTCGCCAAGTCCACCATCCTCTAGTACCCTAATCGAGTCTTCAACAAGAATCTTTGCATCTTCATTCTTCCCCAGAAGATGCAACACTATCCCGAGATGATACATAGTGTCTGCGTAATCCGGGTGCCCATGCCCTAAAACACGACCCTTTATCTTTAATGCCAGCACATAAAACTTGTGTGCTTCTTCAAGTTTGTGTTGTACAATGTAAAATTGTCCTAGATTATGAAATGCTGCTCCAAGACGAACATCTTCAGGACCAAATGATTCCTTCAAAATTTCGACAGCACTTAAATACAGTGGTTCTGCCTTCTCAAGTTCCTTTTTCACCCTATAAAGTTCAGCAAGATTATTCAATGAGGACGCAACATGAGCATCCCTCTCTCCAAAACCACTTTTTGCCTCTTGTAAAGCAAGGTAAAAGAATTGTTCAGCTTCATCTAAGTTTCCCTTCAGAAAGAAAGACCTGGCATTATCCGTAAAAATCCTCCATTTGACAGTATGTTCGTTAGATACTATAGACCCGTCTTCAATTTTACGCAGATTACTTAAATAACCTTCTGCGTTGATGTTTTCAGTAACAGAAGAAGCTGTGGAATCATCATCAGCTAAGAGAGAATATCTCTTCAAGAGAAAACAAGAGCAGCTGTACCAAAACTAGCAAGTGGAAAGAAGTCTACACTGTACTTCTTACTTGAAGTTGAAGAGGCACCATAGTAATCATAATACGACCGTTTTCCGGAAGGGTTGAAGGTGAAAGAAGTGGATGTATGTTGCATTTGACAGTGCCAAGAGAAATGGTTGACTCTTCTCAACATACGATGGGTTGACTTTTGGAGAAACATCATTATCATCATTACTGTCAATATGAAAATGAATGCGGTCTCGGAAATAATACAGCAGGAGACAATATGAGATGAAAATTTTTCTCAATGAATTCCAAAGCAGACCACTGAAGCAGACTGAAGTGCCTGAGGTGTTTGACAAACATATAAAAATGGATTAATTCTGTAAAATAGGCGCTGTAAACAATTCAGAAAACCGTTGAATGCCTCAAACATGATGACATCAACTTTCGAAGGAAGTAATGTGAATAAAAAACAACTAAGCTAAACATTCATGTAGGCAAACCTGATTAGTAGCTCACATTCTATATGTCCACTGCATTCATTTTCACTACGAATTCTCTTAAAAAATTTAAAATACAATCACCACAATGAAATCTTGGCTGTCGTTGGGCAATTTCGCCCTTGTTTTGCAGGTTGTGCGAGAAGGGTGGGTGGTGGGGGTGCAATCTAAGTGTTTGATGAAACACCTCAGAGTGCTGGAGCTATTGGGATGACGAGGCACACCAAGTGTCTGACATTACAACGGAGAGAATTTGAAAACGGGAAACCTGACAGTGGGTTATTTTAACTTATTTATGAATGATTCAACCTTCCATACTTTGTCTCCTGTCATCTTTGGAAAGAAGTCTGACATCAGAAAGCTGCTTCACAATAGTGTTTCATATATGTACACGAGTGAGATTCAAACAAGTGAATTTCTGTTGCTCCCTCCGTTGCGGGCTAAATAGATAAGTGAAAGGAACTGTGTAAACTGACCCTTGAGCATTAAATAGGAAGCAAGTCACTATGGCCACGAGCTTCGGACATAGATAAGCCCATCCATTAAAGTCAAACATACAGAAGATACAGGGGCAGAGGTCTGACCAGCTGCGTCATACACACATACACATGAGAGGGGTTAGACGATAGCAGCCAGTAGGCACTACAAGGCTATAGAGGAAAGTTTCAGAGCCTGGGAGCAAAGCGGCTGGTAAAGAATGCCTAACATCGGCTCTGACTATAAAAAAATACCAAAAATGGCAGTAACTGAGGAAGGTACAAAGAAGGAGAAGAAAATTTCTTGTGTGGCTGCTATGGAAGGGCTCACCTCTGCCCCTAACTTCGGGAGTTCAATTGCTGAAAAGGAGGCTTAAATTGTGGAAGATAACTATGTTCTGGAAATCGAACAGGAGATCAAGGAGCACTAAAAACCCTTTTTTTTTAGTTTGGTGGCACGGTGTCAGCACACAGACCTTCTGGAACTTAGGAAGTTTCTCCAAGGAAGAATGGGCCATTGTGGGGTTTTTTTTCTCGGAGCATTGGGTTCAAAGCATATCCTGATTAGATATGCGGAGAAGGATTTTGTTAGAAGTTACGCTTTGGAGGATTCCAAATATTTTCAAGAATGGGTGTTGTATTGTTAAATTGTTATATGGTCGCCATACTTTCATCCCAATTTGCATTCTACTCAAACTGCAACTTGAATTGGATTACCAAGCCTCAACATTCATTTGCACAATCCTTGTGTGATCAAGTCTATTGATCAGTTGTTGGCTAAATACATTTGTGTTGACAAGAAGGTGAAGGAGTTTTCTTGAACAAGTTATGTTCGTCTCTATGTTGAGATCAATCTCTTGAAACCAATAATCCCCTTTGTGATGATAAAAATAAACATCAAAATTTTTAAGCAAAGGATAGTGTATAAGAGAATTCCAAAGTTCTACTCCGATTGTTGTGATATGACTTGTTTTGGAAGAATGAAAGCATAGCTAGATGGGGAAGTCAACCAAACTGATTGGAAAAATCTGGAAAAAAGGTGGAAGATTATAGTATGGTTGATTTGCCTGCAGTTCAAAATGAATTAGAGGCTACTATGGTTCAGCAAACTGATACACAACTGCAGCAGCATGCCAGCAACAACAGTTGGTGGATAGCAATGATAGGCAGCAGAATACTCCTACTTTTGGAGCTGATTTGGGTCGTCAGTAGCAGCAGCTACAGCAATTATTGGCGGTTGCAAATAGCTCCACTGATTTGCAAAAGCAAATAGAGCCTATCAAACAGCAGCAGCAACAATTGCTGACATGGCAGCACCCACCTTCCATGCAGCAGCAGCAACAACAACAAATGACGCCCTTATAGCAGCAGATATATATATGCAGCAGCAGCAGCAGATGATGATGTGCCAGCAGTAGCAACAAGTTTTCAACCTCTGAAGCAGCAGATGCAGCAAGATCCGGTTCTGGAGACTATTGAATAAGGAATAGAGAAGCTTATGGTTTCTACAGAAGTGGAAGGGCTTTACAGTTTTGACGTAATGAGATTTGATTATCAGAGCAAACGCCAAAAATCTGTAAAGCAGAATAAATCCAAACCTTCTGAGGTTTGATTGGTCGACAATCCCCAGCCTCAGCTATACAAAAGTCAGTGGAGGGGTTATTGCTAGCATGCCTGTGCAACAACAGCAATCATTGGAGCAGCAGATTAACTTAATCCCATATGTTACAAAAGACTTCGGTAAAAATCAAGATGGGAATAAAAGGCAAGTGCGGTCAGGCAAAATCATCACTATACGCTGAACACCGAAGCAATGGTTAATGTACCTTAGATTCCTACTCTAAATGCATTTGAAGCACTAGACTTCGCAGATGAAGAAGAGGAGGATGCTGCTCGTAAAAATTCTGAAGATACTCTTAGTGAGCCTTTTTTCCATAGCAGAAGTCTCCTTGTAGATCTGATTTCAATTTGAAAATATCACAAAAGATGGAAACCTGAACAAGAGAACGCCAAAATATAGGAAAGATCAGGAGAAAGCGTTGAGAAGATGGTAAGAAAGTGATTGATCATTTATAGTTGTCTTTTCCTGGGGGCTGAGGAGGAAGAGATTCGACGTATTTCGCTTATCATGGATATCTTTGGGAACATCTCCGAGCTCCGAATCAATAGGGAGAAGTCGACGGCGGTACCGTTCGGCCTTGCGGAGGATGAGTTGCAGCGTGTGACTGAGATACCAGGTTGCCCCATGGCGACCCTGCCAATTACATACTTGGGGCTCCCATTGGTGGCGGATAAGCCGAAGTCCGATGATGGGAGGGAGTTGCTAGAAAGATTGGAGAAGCTGGTGGGATGGAAGGCGATGATGCTCTCAAAGGTGGGAAATTGGTGCTTTTGAAGCACGTGCTCTCAGTCATCCCGATTTTCTTTTGTTCCACGAGATCGCCACCTGTACGAGTGTGTTCCAAGATTGATGCTTTGATGAGGAGATTTTTTTGGTTGAATAGGCAATAGAGCAGGAAGGATGTACACCAGGTGGACTGGGGTAAGGTGACATCAGCCAAGCGGAAGGGTGGTTTAGGGGTGTTGCGACTGCAGGAGATGAATAAGGCATTTATGGCGAAGTGGGTGGTGCGTATATGGGGTGATTCATAGGACCTGGTTTGCCGCTTGCTCAGGAGGATCTATGGAGTCTCCATGTCGCTGGAAGCCATTCCAAGACATCTTCCATCCTCTCTGTGGAAGGGGATTATTATGATTATACCTGAGATTGCTATTAAGATGAGACAGGTGATGGGTGATGGCGCATGATTCCGTTTCTGAAAGGATGACTAGACGGGAGATGGGGCAGAGATGTGATACCCTCGCCTCTTAAGGCTGGCGGTTGACAACTTGACAGCGAGGTGTGTGCGCGATAGGTATGGGACTGCGGGGCTTGGTCGTCGACGTTTACGTCTGCATTGTCGGATCAGAGGGTTGAGGAGTTCCTATATTATAAGCAGAGTTGTTAGAGAGCGAGAGTCTGTCTTCGGGCAGAGATCATTATGTCTAGGGTGATGGGAAGTTTACAGTACAAAAAGGCATATCATTTTCTTGCGAAGGACGAGGTGGAGGTGTAGGTAAGGGTGTAAACGAATCGAACCTAAGCGAACCTACATGGGTTCGGTTCGGTTCGTTTAGTAAGTATATAGGTTCGGGTTCGGCTGGGTTCAATAAAATTAGAATCATCTTCAGGTTCGGTTCGTTTGAGGTTCGCGTTCGGTCCGATTCGTTAAAGGTTCGATTATAAAAAAATTGAGCACGACAAATAATACTAAAAATAATTGTTTCAACTTTCAAGCCGGGAGGGCATGGAAATCAAGAAGAAGATCCTAAAAAATGAACGAACATTACCAAGATGCAGCCACTTGATATCAAGCGTTTTCCAATCATAGATTTTGCAAAAAAAAGGTGTTCAGTCCGTAGAAGCAGACCTGAAGGCATTGGAGGTGGCAGTGAACGGCATCATCGAGGGTGGGCGGTGGAGAGGTGTCACTGCCTGCTGGTGCCGAGAAGGATAGGTCGAAGGAGAGGGGGGCATCGGTGCTTGAGTGGAAGAGAGGGAGCCGCTGGTGTTGGGGAGAGGGAGGGCGATGGAGAGGTACCACGACCCGCTGGTGTTGGGGAGGGGGAGGTCAAAAGGAGAGGTGGTCGCTACCCGATGGTGCCGAGGACGGGGGGTCGGAAGGATAGGGGGTCGTTGTCCATTGGAGCTTGAGTGGAAGGAGAGGGGCAGGTTGTTGTCGAGGCCAAGTGTGAGTTGAGGAGGGCGGGAAGGAGGCATGGGTCTTGAGAGGGAGGGCGGCGGCAGTAGGATGTCTCGTGGGTGAGGAGGAGATGAGGAGAGGTAGGGTTTTCACCATCCGACTCTTATTCTTTCAAAATATTTAAATAGCCTCTTGATTTTTGGAGATGTGAAATTAAACCTTGATATAAGGGTTGCCAGCTTTGTTATCATAGTAAAAACTCCCAATTCCTAAATAATACTATATTTATTTATTTTATATATTTTTTATCGAACTATTAATGAATCGAACCTGAGCGAACCTACCATTTCAAGGTTCGGTTCGTTTATATAAACGAGCCCAAACCTATGTTAAGGTTCAGTTCGTTTATGTTCGAATCGAATTCGAAACAGACTCTTGTCAAATCGAACCTGAGCGAATATCGAACCAGAGATTTTTCTAACAGTCCTAGGTGTAGGAGTAGGTTCGTGTGAACACATGAATGATTTGACGGTGTAAGGTGCCTAACAGAGTTAAGGTTTTCCCGTGGCACTATCTAGGAGGATCCTCACCAAGGATAGTTGGGAACAATTGATGGGATTGGAAGATATTACATGAGGTAAATTACAATTTGGGTCCCCATCTATGGGACAGATCTCAGAATGGGTCCCGATCTTTCAATTGTAACGATTCGAGTCCTACGACAATTAATATAAGGAACTTTTTGAGGCTAATGACGAGTATGCCCTTATTTAAAAGTTGGAACTCAATCCCCTTCCCTTCCCAACAAGGGCATATTCGTCATGAACCCCAAAATTTACATTTCCTAAATGGTCCTGGGACCCGAATCGTTACAATTTAAAGATCGGGACCCATTCTGTGATATGACCCATAAATGGGGACCCAAATTGTAATTTACCCTATTACATGCGATAGATGTGGTTTGACGAGGGGGGATGGAGATCATTCATTCTTCTCTTGCACTTTCTATGTTGAGATCTGGAGTCAGGCCAACATCATGTGGGTTGCGCAGAATGATTGTCTCGCATTTTGGAGAGACATTCGATCAGTGTGCGACTTTGGACATGAGAACGCTTCGTTCCCATTCGTAGTGGTGTGCTAAATTTGGTGCGCTAGGAACAAGGCTATTTGGGGGGGAGGGGGATGTTTCATACCGATAATATAATGAGACATTGTAGGGCGCTCTATATAGCATGGCAAATGTGATATGATGTAATACATCTATGTTATTATCAGATATATACACACTATGGTGGACCCCAAATTAGGGTGCCACCCTTTTTCTCTTTCAAAAAAATTATAGCTGTCTTTTTTTCAAGGCTTCAGGACATAGTACTAAGAAGGCCATGTTGACCATTTATATTTGTAAAGGTTGTGTGCCTTCTACTATTGAGTTGTATGTACACATCCTTTTACAAAGCGATAATCAGAGCCCCACAATATCAAGCTTATCGGTACATTAACAACAAAGTCTTCTACCACGTTAAGTACAGTTTGCTACATAGATTCTTCGCCTCCATTTAGATCTACTTTGGGTCATTCCCGAACTTATATCCAAGTAATTAAGTTCCCTTTGGATAGCCTCAACAATTCTTGGGCCTTCCTCGTCGTCTATTTGTTGACTCAACATTACAAATCTCACATCTTCTAACTGGTGCATCAGCAAACCTCCTTTGCAAATGGCCAAACTACCTTAAGCAGTTCTCTCACATCTTATCCTCGATCGAAGTTACACCAATCTTCCTGATGATCACATTGTTCCGAATCCAATCGTCTAGTGTATAATCACACATCCACCGTAACATTTTCATTTCTATTGTTGTCATTCTCTACCCATGTCCATGATTCACAAGCCAACAATCAGATCCATAGAGCATAGTAGATCTCACGAATGCTTTGTGATACTATTCTTTGATTTTAAAGGGAATTTTCTTATAACATAGAATAATAAAAGATCCTATCCACGTTAGCCAACTTATTTAATTTATGAATAACATCATCAATTTCCCCATCATGTTGCAAAATAGACCCCAAGTATCGAAAGTGTACATAAAAGAATACTTGTTTTCATCGAGCCCAAGGGTTCTCTTATATAGAAGAGAGAAAGCCCCGATGGGTAAATTACATATAGCAAACGCAAGAAATAAATAACTGCGAAATAATAACACAACATAAAACTCTTCAACACTCTCCCTCAAGCTGGAGCGTAGATCTTGATTAGGCTCAGGTTGGAACAACATCTCTGAAAGGGCCCTTTGGCAAGGGCCTTGATGAGCACGTCTTGTCGTCTGCTCACTCGAACTGGCATGAGATGTAGAAATAAGGCCCTTCAGATCATATCTCGAGTGTAGTAGCATTCTACCTCGATATGCTTGGTTTGCTCATGGAAGGCTGGATCGTTGGCAATGAATAATGTGACATGCTTGTCACATTGGAGATGTATAGGAAGAGACACCTCAATGGCTAGATCAATAAGAACTTATCTAACCCACATCATCTTTCTGATGCCTTGTGCCATAACTCTGTACTCAGATTCAACACTTGATCGGGAGACAACAATCTGTTTCTTGCTCTTTCATGATACTAATGAATTCCCTACAAATACTGCATACCCGGAAGTTGACTTCCTGTCCTTGGGGCATCCTGCGTAGTCTACATCTGCACAAGTTGTAACAGCTAGGTATGTGTCTCTGCTAAACAAAAGGCCAGTGCCATGGGAGGTCTTAAGATACCTCACAATCATATAGATTGCATCCATATTGGTTTGTCTTGGTTGCTCCATGAACTGGCTTACTTTGCTGACTGCAAAGGATATGTCTGGCATGGTGATGGTCACATATAACAACTTCCTACCTAACTCCATGTATCTCCTATTGTCAACCTCATCAGTGTCGACATCATAGAACTTCATGCTCGGGTTCAAGGGATGGAAGGAGAGAGCCCAAATCACATGTCCGACAACATAGTCAACTTCAAGAATCCATTTAGGCCTTTGATACAAGGATTGGTGTGGGTCACTTTGATGGACGACGCAATCCAAACGTCTTCCTTGAGCGGATGGATCAATTGGAACATTTCTTTGTTTGGAAGGATCTCTCGAGTGGGCAGAGAGCTCAGTTTACCATGTTGAAACTGAAAGAATATGCCTTATGATGGGAATGTCTTCATGAAGAATGCCATTGCCAAGGGAAAGAGCGCATTTGATCTTGGACAAGAATGCGCCAAAAACCTACCACAGGATTATCGACAGAACTTGTACAACTACCTCCAGAACCTTTGTTAAAGGGCACATACAGTTAAGGAATACATCAAACAATTCAAGCCTTCCAGGTTTTGATAGCCCAAAATAACTTAAAGGAAATCGGCTCTCAACTAGTGGCCCGATACACGCATGGATTAACAACCAACATTCAAGATGTAGTATACATGTGTTATTGAAGTATTTTGGGAGTACGGAGATTATTTTGTTATTTTGTAATCTGAGGGTGTGTATTGTTTCAGTAAATCCTAAACTTCCTTCTATATAATGGAGTCTTATTCAATGAGAAATAAGTTCATTTTTCCATTTATAACAAATATCAGAGCAATGAGAGGGGAACCCTCTCTCTTGGGCCCATAACCTAATCAAACACCTTCGTCATCGCCATCCAATGCCTCCAACCAACACTGACTCCCATCGTCATCGCCAACACCCATCACTACCATGCTACCCATCTCCATCACCAAACACCATCCACGCTACCCATTGCCTACAGCCTACCAACATCACCATCGCCTACTTTTACCACGATCTACTCTACGTATCGCCTACCAGCATCACCACCACCCGTCATCTCCAGCCAAGCAAACCCACATCACCAGCGAACCTCCACCACCTACCTCCATCGCCATCAAGCTCCATCACCAATAAACCTCCAGCCTACCACCATGGATCTCCATCGCTAGCGAGCCTCCAACATAACACCATCGCCATTGCCAGCGAGCCTTTAATAGCATTTCCAACAGAGCTAATCGATACTCCAGCAGCTGTCAGCATGCTACCAACAACCTGGTATCTCCAACATTGTCGCCAACCACCTGTAATCATCGAGGTTGTCGGTTTGCATGTTTTTTCTACACCTTCATACTGTTGCATTTATTTCTTTGATTAATTGAGTGGTTGATTTGAGATTATCATGACCTAGAGTATATGATTTGAGATTCGTTTTATTGTGGTTTTCCTGTGACGATCGGATTGGTCCTTAGATGTTGTGTGAAATATGTCAGAGGTAGTAGATTTAACAACCCACGAAGGGGAAAGAACCCTCTCTTTGGTACCGTTACGAAGTTAGATGGTACAAACTATGTAATGTGATCTCAGACTCTTCTGAAGTGATAAAATGACATGACAAAAAGCACATCATTATCGAGGAACCAACCAAGAAGATTGGCATTAATGCAACTTGGAAGAAGGATAACGCTATGGTCAAGGTGTCGATTATGAGTAGCTGCATCTCACGTATTGCCAATGGTATTGTGCATTACAAGGCAGCTAAATGCATGTGGGATAGTCTTCACACGACGTACTCAGAAGAGAAGAATAATGCCAAGATCCTTCAGACATAAGTTGATATATCTTAACTGAATCAGAATAGTCATCCCCTTGCCCAATTCTATTCAGCTAGGGTGGAGCATTGGGTCGGGCCAGCCCGAGCTCGACCTTGACCCGCAAAGCCCCGACCCGGCCCGAACCCTATAAATATCTGGGCCAGGCCCGGGTTTTGATTTTCCCCATATTTTTATGGCGGGCCAGGCCCGACCCGAACCCGCAAAAGCCCGTTAAAATCCGGTCCGACCCGCTGATAGTTTAATTTTGCATAGGGTTGTTTTGGAAACCGATGATTTCCTCATCAATTCCCTACCCTAACGGCACTTCCCCTGCCTCTCTCCCAAACGCCTCCAATCGTCGTGTATGGTACGCATCTATGGCGCTTCATATTCAAAAGGCAAAGGCTGAATGTCTGCTTCTGTCTTATTTATAGCAACATTACAGGGCCGATTTGGCTTTGACAAGACAAGAGGACAATAACAATTTCAAAAGGGTGGGCTTCTGTTGTGGTTGCTTACTACAACACTCGATCACTCTCAAGGCCAAGGTATGTAGATGTTCCATCAGAGTACTTTGTATTCTTTATACGTTACAGTTTTTTTATTGTTCTTTCTTATCAATACATATGTCTTGTCAAAAGTCAATACATAAATTATGTGAGATATAGTTGTATTACTAGTACTTTCTATTCTTTATAAGCTATAGTTTTTTTATAGTTCTTTCTTATCCATACATATGTCTTGTCAAAGTTTATTATATAAATTATGTAATAGGTATAGTAGTACTAAGCTATAGTTTTGTATTGTTCTTTCTTATCCATACGGGCCATACATATGTTTTGTCAAATTTATTATATAAATTATGTGATAGGTATAGTTGTAGTGACTAAAGTAAAGGGAACCCTTATTACCAACTATGCATCTATTATGACTCTATAGAAGAAATATTAATCATGCTCGTAGATGGGATCCAATTGTATGATTATCTGGAAACCCGGTTAAATTAAAATGAAGTTTGAAATTTGGTATTAAGTGCGCATGCCAACCAACATGGTTGTAATGGACAGAGGTCTCGTCCCTTGTTTTTTGGTGGGTTATGGTAGATGTTGTTAAGCGTTTTGATGATTTTTGCCTCACACGTCATATACAATTGCTTGCTTAGAATGGATTTCCTCTATAATTGTCATTATGCAGTTTGCCAATAATCAAGTAATAAAATGATTTTTTATTTATGCACGTAGATAATGGATGCCAATAATGATATTGTTGATGATGTTCCCATTAAGATTGGCACTACCGGACGCAAGCAACCCAAACACTTTATATCAAATGTTTGGAATAACTTTAACATCATTGATTCGAATGATAAAGGCGAAGAAAAATGTGAGTGTTTAAAATGTCACCAGATCTTATCATGTGGAACGCAAGGTGGGACCAGTCATTTGAAGAGACATATAGAGAAGTATTGTATACAAAGTAGAAGTAAGAATGAAGTTTAACAAATATTACAATTTTCTGCATCTGAAAATACTAGTGGGTCACTCACTAATTGGAAATTAGATAAAGAAAAAAGTTCAGAAGAATTAACTCGAGTTTTTATTAAACATAAATTGCCTTTCCGGTTGCTTGAGAAAAATAATTTCAAGGCATTCTTGGTAAATCTACAACCATGGTTCAAGCATGTTTCACGGTTCACTTTGAGAAGGGATTGCCAAAAAATGTATGATACAGAGAGAATCAAGTTGAAAGATGAGATTAAGAAAAACTCCCATAGAATTTGCATTACCACAGATTTATGGACATCAATCCAAACTATTGGCTATATTGCTATCACCAGCCACTACATTGATGAGCATTGGTCGCTTAAGAAAAAAATCTGAATTTTTGAGTGCTTCCCTCACCGCACACAGGTGATAACATTTCCGATATGATCGTTCATCGATTATCTGAATGGGATATTGACAATTTGTACACTATTACTATGGACAATGCATCTGCTAATGATGTGGTAGTTGGAAATTCGATTGAACATTTTGCTCCTAAGTCTAGTCTTATTCTCAATGGGAAGATTTTTCATGTCCGATGCTGGGCACATATTCTAAATTTAGTAGTTCAAGATGGGCTACACGAGATTAAAGAAATTGTTGCCAAAATCAGAAATTTAGTGAAGCATGTTAAGTGCTCACAACGTCGAAGGAGTTTGAGGATGTCGCTAAGCAGGAACAAGTTGCTATCAAGGTTGCAGAAAGCGGTAGTCGGTACTCGGTCGGCAGGGTCACCTACTAAGGATTAGTCGGCAGTCAGGCGACTAATCGGAATAGTCGGTTTTGATTTTTTTTAATTATTTTAAATATATAAATCATTTTTTAAACATATATTTTTATATATATATATATATACATATATTTGTACATTTTATATGACATCATAATGAAACAAAAGAAGTAATTGACTTTAAATATAACATTAAGCATATTAGAATATGTTTGTTTTAAAAAAAAGTGAAAAACTAAAAAAATAAAAAAAGGTTGTTGTAAAAGTCGGCCGAGTAGTCGGCCCAACTAGTCGGGTGAACCGACTAACAACCGACTAGGCCTAGTCGAGTCAGCTACCCCCCCCCCCGACTCGACTAGTCGAGCCGACTAGTCGGCCGATTTTTGCAAGCTAGGTTGCTATAGATAAGGGTCTCGTTTTGGATGTAAGCACATGATGGAATTCCACATTTTTAATGCTTCAGTCAGCATTGAATTACTCAAAAGTTTTTGTATGCATGAAGTTGCGTGATCCATACTTATTTGACATGCCGAGCATTGGAGAGTGGAAGAAGGCGTACAATATTTGTGGAGCTCTGGAAGTATTTTATCTGCCAACAAAAGTTTTTATGGGCATCGCTACTCCACCTCTAATTTATTTTTTAACCAACTCTTTGTAGTCGAAAGAGAATTGAATCTTTTACTTGAAAGTGATGACTTTTCTAAAAAAAAATATGGCAGCCAGAGTGAGTGTCAAATTTAAAAAGTATTGGAAGGAACGTACATGCAATTTACATTTGGCAATTGCAGTCGCCCTTGATCCTCATTACAAGTTTGAGTACATTCGATTTTGCTTGTCGAAGGTTTATTCAAATTCCGAGGTTGATGATTTTATGAGTGAAGTAGAGACTATTATGTATAAAATATATGAGGAATATTCTATGCATTTTCAATCCATAATGGATGTCGAATGTCCACAATCTCAAATTGCTTCTCCAATTGTTGATGATGTTGTTGGATCTGCCACTGGAAACAAGAGAGAAGATTTTATAGCTGAATTTTGTAAGAAGAAAAAAGAGATGGTGGGCTTGAAAATAGGAAAATCAGATATCGATATGTATTTAGTTAACAGCTCCGCAGATTTTGATGATGACAAAGATAATTCTTTTGATATTCTACATTGGTGGAAATTAAATTCAAGTAAGTACCGAGTTCTTTCTAAGGTGGCTCGAGATTTTTTGGTGATTCCGGTGCCTACAATAGCTTCCGAGTCTACATTCAGCACAGGGGGTCGAGTTTTGGATGCTTATCGTAGTCGGTTGGACCCATCTACAGTGGAAGCTTTGATTTGCGTCTAGGATTGGTTATGCGGTTCAGGAACATCAAGGGAAGAAACCGATGACAATGAGGATTTGTTCCTTGCAGGTATCTTGAGTTTTATTATTAGTTGAATCATTCTTTATTATGATTGATTTTCAATTGTTCATGATCTTATTTTTTAATTTCAGACTTTTCAGTTGTTCATACAGATGAATGACAATAAATTATTTATCAATTTATGGTTGATTAACGTCGCAATGGTATGTTCATTTCAAACATATCATACCGTTCAATATCTAATGATACAACTAATGAATTTTTTTATTTCAGTTTGGGTGACAATGACGGAACCGTAAGTCCTACTAGAATTAACTGAAAATTTTATTTCATCAGATCGATTTTTATATTTGAAGCACGTGTGATGCTGAACTTCTTTTCATTCACTGCAATATTTTCCATCTAATTTTTATGGATTTTTTATTTTTCTATGTTTGATTAAATGCTCCTTGTTGTAATCCTTAAATATGAGCTTCTTTCCCTCAGTTATGTTACAGGTGTCATCCCACTAAATGCAATATTTCCTCTAGGCATTACGTATGAACATGCAAGATTCGTATGAGAAATATAAGTACAACTTATTTGATGAGATTATATCTTGTGTTCACACCTCTTGTTATCTACCACAATATTACATGTAATGAAGTAAGCATTTGATATTATATAAAAGATCTACCATAAACAAAATATTTAGATATGTATAAAACTCAAGTTGTAACTAAAACTAAACTAGAAAACAACACGAAGCGTGACAAAGGTTCTAATGTGTTGATAGCAAGTTAACTACCTCATTAGCAAATAATTTCTGTATTGTTTCTAATCCCAACATTTACATATGTTTTTTTCTCTTTTTATTTAATTTTGAATTTCTGATTCAATCCAGGAATTAGTATAGAATCGTGACTAATTGTCTCGCCTAAATATCAAGAGTTTGGAAACTTCATTATTGTTAATCTTCTGATTAAATATTTGAAATCATACAAAAATAAGGGCGGGTTGAGCCCGGCCCGAACCCAGGCCCGAATTCGTAGGCCTTTGGCCGGGCTCGGGCCTTTGATCTGCCCAAAACTCTGAGCCGTGACCCGGTCCAAGGCCCATTAGAATTCAGCTGGCTCGATCCGAGCTTTCTTCGGTTGAGCCAAGTCGAGCCCAATGCTCCACCCTATATTCAGCATTGAATTCAAGGTTTTAAAGATTGAGTTCATATATGCCCATTTGTACCTATTTGACATAGATTGCCTTCGGGAATCAACTGATGGTTGGACTCTTTCTTAGAGGGTTAGACCTTATATATGAAGCCACTAAAGCACATATGATCATTGCATTTGAGATTTTGTCTATGGAAGAAGCCTTCGCAAGCTTAGCAGGTTGTCTATATCTCTTCCAACAAAGATTCATGTTGAGGCCCCATTGGTTGTGGTCGTACCCTCAGGCAGAGGCTGATGAACCTTTTTTAGAGACAATGGACAAGGATGTGATTTCAAACGTGGAAAGTCCCCTTGCACTTTTTGTGACCTCATGAGCCACACCGAGGACAATCGTTGGGAGAAGTAAGGAAGACACCATAATGACTCATCAGGCCATCTCAGCACGGGATGATACCTCGACAAGTATATCTAGAGTATCAAGGTTGCAGAAAGCGGTAGTCGGTACTCGGTCGGTAGGGTCACTGACTAAGGATTAATCGGCAGTCGGGCGATTCTCGGATTTAGTCGGCCATTAGTCGGTTTTGAATTTTTAGTTATTTTAAATATATAAATCAATAAATTTATACACATATTCTTATGTATTTGTATTGATTTGTATATTTTCTATACTATCATAATGAAATAAAAGAAGTAATTGTCTTTAAATATAACATTTAGCATATTAGAATAAGCTTGCTTTTAAAAAAATGAAAAACTAAAAAAATTAAAAAATCTCTAAGTAAAAGTCGGCCTTGTAGTCGGGCGACTAGGCGGACTAGTCGGCCCGATTAGTCGGGGGCTAAGGGCCGACTAGGCCTAGTCGAGTCGGCTACCCCACCTACTCGACTAGTCGGGCCGACTAATCGGCCTAGTCGGGCGACTTTTACAACAGTGTAGAGTATAATATGAGGACCTGATACGACGATTGAGTTAGCAAGGGGTTGCATCGTAACCGTCTTCATCAGGCGTGGGAACTACCTTGGGCACTACCTCTACTGATATTGCAGCCTTTGATCCGTCAGGTATACCAACATTGTGTCGTTCATGTAGTAATTCATCTAGTTCTTCTGATTGATTAGTTAATTCAGATGCATCACAACACATTAGAGGAAACCAAAATCAATTCTCTAAAATTCGAGAGGTTGTGTCAAGTCGTACCATTGTGGTGGAAGATGACAGACAATCTCCTATTATTGGATAAGGGGATGTTCAAGTGGCTCGAAATATTCAACTAAATAATGTTCTCCTAGCTCCTAAATTCTCAATGAGTCTTATCTGTATCGAGAATTACTAAGGAGCTTAATTGTCGGGCCATTTTTGATCCAATGTCTCTTATCTTTCATGATATGTTGACGGATCAGGTGATTCGTTGTGATCATAAAGAACGGGATGTGTACCACTTGACACAATCTCCTTTCACATATCATATTTTTACATCTAGTGAGAGTCGTCTACCTACACATGGCACTTGTGTATTGATCACTTGCCTCTGCCAAAATAAAGAAAAGCATACCTCAAATTCTCGCATCCACATTACTCCAGTGTGAAGCCTATCAACTTGAGAAGCATCATAGGAGTTCTTTTCCAAGTCGTCATGGTCGTGTTAGCAAGTATGATTTTGAGTTCGTATACTTTGATGTGTGGGGGGCTAGTCGAGTTCCAGATCATTTGGGACATACATTATATCTTGTTGTTGATGGCTTTATTCGTGTATCATGGGTTTTTATTTTGAAGTCAAAATCTAAAGTGAGTATTGTTATGAAAATAAATCTTTGTCGAAATGAAAACTATGTTTGACTTTCATGTCAAAACTATTCACACTGCTCTTGATTTCTGCAATCAATGCTCCTTTGTGACTGAACATGGGATCATCCACCAAACAAAACGCCCATATACATCCCAATAGAATGGTATGGTTAAAAGGAAGCACCACAATATCCTTGATGTGGCTCGCACCTTACTTGTTCAAAGTGCGACTTCTCTCACCCTTTGGGGTAATGTTATTCTCACAACTGCATACCTTATAAATCATATACCGTCTACCATATTGGAAGAGGAAACACTGCATTCTTTGCTCTTCCCCGATAAGAATTTATTTTATGTTCCACCTATCTTTGGGTGCAACTCTTTTGTCCACATTCATTCTACCGGTCGTGACAAACTCTCTCTGCATGTTGTGAAACGTGTCTTTATAGGCTACTCAAGAAGTCATAAGGGGTACCGATGTTATGATCCGATATATCGTCGTTACCATGCTAGTGCAGATGGACCTTTGAGTCTATACCATACTATTCCACCTCCGGTTCTCGGGTTGAGTCTCATGATGACATAGAAATTATCATTCTCCATATGTCATCTCCTCAGAGTGGTTCTCCGTCTCAGGACACTAATGTCGCTGACAATCAACAGTTTCGGTTAATACACACTTGTCGAATGGCATCCATTGCTATCACATTAGCACCTAATCCCAAAGTATGTCACGATAAGAACACTGATGTGCTTGTGTTTTCATAAAATATATATACAGGCGAGCAAGTTGTTGAGGAGGAGATTCAAGATTCCCAATATCATTCGAATATGTCCATTGCTCTTCGGAAAGGAAAACATATGTGTACACTGCATCCTATCTCCGACTATGTGTCAACAAGGAGACTGTATGCACAATACAAGACTTTTCTGACTGGATTATCAGTTGTTACAATTCCTTCCACTTATCAACAGATATTATTGGTTCCTGAGTAGAATGCTACCATGAAGAAAGAAATGAAGACTCTTATGTCCAAGGGTATGTGGCAGTTATTTGATCTTCCAATATATGCAACTGTGATTGATAGTCAGTGGGTATTTACTACCAAACATCTCCTAAATGGTTTTGTGGAACATTATAACTTATAAGGATCGATTGGTAGCCAAGGGGTACACTTAAACGTATGGTATGGATTATCTAGACACTTATTCACTGGTGGCTTGCCTCCCTACAATGAGGATTCTTATATCCATTGCAGTCCATCTCTCCTAGCCATTTTACCAGCTGAATGTGAAAAATGTATTTCTTTATGGAGATCTAAATGAGTAAGTATATATGCAACAACCACTTGATTTTGAGACCAAGGGGTATCAGAAAGTGTGCAAACTCTACAAAGCAATATATGGTTTCAAACAAAGTCCGAGAGCATGGTTTCAAAAAATATCTGATATTGTGTCCAAGGTTGATTTTGTTCACTCTACTACAGATAATTCCCTATCAATCAAAGACTAAGCAAACAGAGAAAGGGACTGTTGCTATGCTAGTATATGTTGATGACATAATTCTAAATGGGGATGATACTAATGGCATAATAGATACCAAAAGTTATCTTGCAGAACATGTTGTAACCAAAGACTTGGGAGAATTTCGTTATTTCTTGGGCATCGAAGTCGCAAGAAATATCGATGGTCCGATTCTATCACAGAGAAAGATATGCTATGGATCCTCTGTAGGGACATGAATGTTAGGGGCTAAGCCAGCATTTATCCCTATGGACCCCAGTGCAAGAATGTATGAGGAAACGTATGTGTATGCCGATGCAAAACAATACAGGTGTCTGGTTGGAAAACTCATATATGTTATCATTACGATGCATGATATCCCATTTATTGTTAACCGAGCAAGTCAGTTCAGGGCCAAACCATACCGAATGCATTGGGAGGTACTTATGATGATTTTAAGATACCTGAAATCTGCTCCAAAGAAATGCCCATTATTTACTTGTATAAAGACGATATTATGGCCTATTCGGGTGTTGACTATGCATGATGCCCTGATGACATGACATGACATCTATTACCGGTTACTACACCTATCTTGGCGGTAACCGAGTCACATGGAGAAGCAAAAAGCAAGCACTAATTGCCAGATCCAGTGCAGAATCTGAATACAGAGCAATGACCTAAGCCACTACTGAAATACTATGGATCAAGTCTGTTGTGAGGGATTTACCTCACTTGATCCGAAATCTATGATAATGTGATGGGATAATGTATTTGCAATGCTCATTGCAAATAATCCTACCTTCCATGAACGCACCAAAAAATGTCGAGGTAGACCGACATTATACAAAGGAAATGATTCAACAAGGAAACATAAAGACGGAGTCAGTTACCTCTGAAGAACAAATAGTTGATGTTTTCACCAAGCATCTCACTCGATCTCTATTCACCAGATGTATCTCCAAGATGAGCATGATAGACATCTATAATCCAGCTCATGGAAGGACATATCGATATCGGTATCGATATCGGTACCATGTCGATACCGATATATCGGCGATATATCGACGCCATATCGCCGACATCGGGATTCAGCTCGCCTTTTTTGCCTGTCGATACCCGATATCGGACATATCGGCGATATATCGGTGACCTGTCGATACCGATATATCGCCGATATATCGTCGATATATCGGGATACGGCCTTCCATGATCCAGCTTGAGGGGGAGTATTGAAGTACTTTGAATGTACAGATATTATTTTGTAATAAGAGAGTGTGTATGTGGCATGGAAGGCCGTATCGGTGATATATCGGCGATATATCGCCAATATATCGGTATCGAGAGGTTGGGGGTATCGAAATCGGAGTGTATATCCTTTTACAAGGATATCGACGATATATCACCGATATATCGCCATATCGGCCCATATCGACCAAAAATGAATGGATTCAGTACAAAAAATACAAGATATCGACCGATATCGCCGATATCCCTATATATGAATGTTATTATTCATGCAAGCTTGATTCCACTACCTATATAGCTACACCTAGTATTAAAACAATCTATGAATTATATACTTTGTTCCGGGTCGGGGGCGCTGCCCCCGCACCCCCTCAAGGGGGGGCCAACCTGGGCCCCCCTAGCCCCCCCATGCTCACTGACCGGGCAGCGAGACCCCTATACTGGTAGGGTATGGTGCGACAGGAGGGTGCATACAATGGTTCTTCAACTTGGTGTATATTTACAAGTTATTCATGTTGTAAGTCACGAATCAACATTAATATCGATATGTTCGAAATGATCGATATATGCAATATAAGCTTTATAGATGATCGATATGTGTGATCTAAGAGTATATTTGTAAGTTATTTAGTGATCTAAGAACTTGGATAAACTCCATTTTCAATATATATATATATATATAGGTCAACAACTAACAGTACAGCCGTATCGATATATGCGATATAAGGTTCATAGATGATCGATATGTGTTATCTAAGAGAGTAAGAGTACATTTGTAAATTATTTAGTGACCAAAGAACTTGGATGAACTCCACTTTCAATATATAGTATGTCAACAACTAACAATATAAGCGATATATTCGATATGACCGATATGTGCACTATAAGGATCATAGTCCTCATAAATGATCTATATGTATTTTCGAGGTGTATATTTGCAGTATTTCATGTTATAAGAACTTGAATGAAATCCATTTCCAATATTTATAAGTCAAGAATCAATATCAATATTGATATGTTCGATATGACCAATATGTGCGATACCGATATGTGCGATATATGGTCTATAAATGAACCGATATGTGTGATATAAATGTGTATTTGTACGTTATTTATTGTTTTAATATCTTGGATGACCTTAATTTCTGAAAAAAATACCAAAAAATTGGCTTTTTGCGCCATTTTCGACATTTCCACCGATATTGTCGATATATCGTCGATATATCCCGATATATCCATTTCCGAGCGGACCGAAACGATATCGATATCGATACGGCCTTCCATGGTCTGTGGTTGTTTCAATAAACTTGGAGTCATATTCAATGAGAAACAAGTTCATTTTTCCATTTCTAACAAATATCAACATGCGTGATTGTTGAACAATAGATGCCGGCCATGATAGAGTTGATAGGGATGGAGCCAAATTTTCAAGAAACATCACTGGGCGAATGATGACCACAACCATCTTTGGTGATACCACCACTACACCAAACACCTCTACTAGACATACTAGGGCGAGCCCACAATCATCCATCAAACCAATTGCCTCTGGGTCTCGTGTTACTTCTGAAAGCAGAAGTGTTCATGTGCGAACCACTTACATTGGGTCAGGAATCCTCAGAACTCGACCTACCAGGGACATGATATGTGCTTCAGGTGCCTTCAGAAAGGACATCGGGCAGCAGAATGTCCCAACCCATGCATGGCAAGTGCTCACTTAGTTCATGAAGAACCTGATAGTGAGACCATCCCTACTGAGCAGATTGAATCGAAAGCGGTGACTGGGTATGCAACATGGCCTCAAATTTCAGTAAATTCGGTCGAATTTCTATCAAATATCGATATCCTGTCGAATTGAAATTCGACCGAAATGGCCGAAATGACCGAAATATGGGGGCCCTAGTACAGAAAATGATCGAAATTTCGATCGAAATTCCACCGAAATTCCGTTTCGGTCGGTCATCGAAATGGTGACCGAAACCGATATTTAGGGCCTTGGTATGCAAATACCAATGAGTATTGTGAAGATGTTGAAATTAGTGATGAGACTAATGAACCCTTCCTTTTGATAGAACATAATGACCTTGGAGGAGAAGATAATGCATCTACTGAGGTGATGGAACAACTTATGTTGGTACCTAGAGCTGAGAATGATGAAGCTTGGTTAAGGAGGAGCATCTTCCGCACCATATGCACCTCCAATGGCTATCGTTGCTCTTTAATCAATGATGGAGGAAGGGTGGAAAATTTTGAAGTCCAAGCGATGGTGAATAAGTTAGAACTACAAATACAACCATTGGATCGATCGTACAATGTAGCTTGGTTTAAGGGAGGAACTCAAATGACAATCCAACGTTAGTGCTTTATCAGATTTTTCATTGGGCAACCTACAGAGACGAGGTCTGATGTCATGTTGCATCTATGGATGTGTGTCACGTCTTAATGGGATGTCCTTGGTAGTAAAACGGAGATCCGGACCACAAAGGCAGAAAGAGCAACTACACCTTTTTTAATTGACAAAATGCAAATTACTCTCCGACCATAATGGGATGCCCCTGGTGCAAGGAAAATGGCAACCATTCCTCACAAGGTATACATGTTGATCGTCAAAAGTCTGTGATGCCCAGACACCACAACCCCCACGTGAATCGCTTATAGTTCTCCAAGCATCCTCCTTCCGGTGCCAACTCCAAGAGTCAAGAGTTGTTTTTGCCCATATCAGAAAGGAGATTGAGAGCGAAATTGTAAACTTTGATGGCATAGGCCCGGGAGTTTCTCCAATCCCGGAAGACTATGCAGATATAATGCCAGATGACCTCCCTGAATGGCTTTCGCATCTAAGGGACATACAACACCATATTGACCTTGTCACTGGGGTTAACCTGCCAAACTTGCCCCACTAACGAATGAGCATGAATGAACATAAAGAAATGCAACGATAAGTAATGGAGCTCTTAAGCAAAAGATATGTGCGCAAAAGTATGAGTCTTGTAATTGTTCATGCCCTCCTAACATCAAAAAAAGATGGGATGGGGAGAATATGTGTGGATAGTCAAATCATCAACAAAATCATGGTTAAAAATCGCTTTATGGCTCCCTGACCGGATGACAAGCTGGATATGTTAACCGGGGCACGTATGTTCTCTAAGATAGACTTGCAAAGCAGTTACCACCAAGTACGAATTAGGCCTGGTGATGAGTGGAAAATAGCTTTTAAAACTCGGGAGGGCTTGTATAAATGGTTAGTGATGCCCTTTGGTCTGACCAATGCTCCTAACACATTTATGTACGTAATGAACCATGTCATGAGACCTCTCATGGGAAGTTTGTGGTTGTTTACTTTAATGACATCCTAATCTACAGTGGTAGCTGGAGTAAACACTCAAGTCATCTACGTCAGGTCCTCATTATCCTGAGAGAACATAAGCTTTTAGTTAACCTGAAGAAGTGTGCATTCCTTACCAACTCGATTAACTTATTGGGTTACATTGTCGCAACTGACGGTATCAAAGTTGATCCGGTTAAAATTGAAGCCATTAGAAAGTGGCCAACCTCAGAGACCTCACAGAAATTTGCAATTTTTTAAGCTTGGCTTCTTTCTATCAATGATTTGTGAAGAACTTAATTAGCCAGGCTGGTGCAATTTCAGATTTCTTACATGTGGACAAATTTTTATGGACATCAAAAGTTCAAAGGGTTTTTAAAAACTTAAAGAACATCTCACTCAAACTCCTACCTTGGTTATACCAGATTTTAACAAGGTTTTCAAAGTTGATTGTGATGCTTCCCACATTGGTATTTACATCGTCCTTAGCCAGCAAGGATGACCCATTGCTTATTTTAGTGAGAAATTGAATGATGTGCGTTCATGCTACTCAACGTATGACGTGGAATTTTATGCCATTGTTCAAGCTCTCAAGCATTGGTGCCACCAATGTAGGTAACATCGGTATCGATACTAGTATCGGTATAGTGTCGATACGATATATCGATGCCATATTGATATAGTTGATATCGAACCGATTTTGTGAAGAAAATAGCATTCCAAGGGCAAATATCGGCGATATATCGGTCGCCTATCAATATTTATATATCGTTGATATATCATGATATGGCTTACTATAGGTGCCACTATCTTATCCAATGTGAATTCATCATGGATTCTGACCATGAGGCCCTACACTACCTGTAATCCCAGAATCTCTCAGTAGAAGGCACGCAAAGTGGTCTAGTTTCTTGCAAGAATACACATTCCATTTGAAACACAAGGTCGGCACCAAGAATCGAGTGCTTGATGCTCTGAATCGTCCAGCCCACCTGCTTGCAGCAGTCATAGTGGAAAACAATACAATTTGAGCATAGCAAGGAGTTATACCAAACTGATCACGACTTCAGCAAACCATACCTTGATTGCCTGAATCGTTTGATAGATATATACCTCCTTCAAGATGATTATCTCTTTCGAGGGTCACAAACATGCATTCCAACCAAATCGTTATAGGAAAGCCTAATTCGAGAGTTGAATGGAGAAGGTCTCGATGGACACTTCAGTATTGACAAAACATTAACCCTCCTTCAAGAAAGATTATATTGGTCACGGTTGAAGAGGGATGTGACCCTGGCAATCCAACGTTGTCAAATTTGCCAATGTTTCAAGTGTCAAAAATCGAATTCCGACTTGTACACCACTCTGCCTATTCTTGCATGCCCATGGGAAGATATTACTGTGGATTTTGTTATTGATCTTTCTCGTATTGCTAGGAATGTGGATTATGTGTTTGTTGTAGATGATCGATTCTCTAAGATGGCACATTTTATCCCATGTAAGAAATCATCTGATGCATCTCATATAATTGATTTCTTCTTTAAGAAAGTTGTTCGTTTGCATGGCATATCGCATTCATTTACGTCCGGTAGGGACACTAGGTTATTAGGTCATTTTAGGAGGACCTTACGGTCTAAGTTGGGCATTCATCTATAATATAACATTGCATATCACCTCTAAACTAGTAGTCAAATGAAATAGTAAACATATCTTTGGGAAACTTGCTTTAATGTCTCGCAAGAGAATGACCGACTCATAGGGACTTGGTAACTCTCATGTTTGGTTTGCGTACAACAATTATTTTGTCGGTCTACTGGAAAATCTCCTTTTCAATGTGTCAACGGTTTCCCAATTCCTCAAATCCTTAATAGAGTTCCTCTAGTTCGACTCGAGCATGCAAGTGTTATATTGTATGATCGATCTGATAGTTGTGTTTGCAGTCCTAACTTATCCACCATTGCTTGGGATGCAAAAATTCTTCATCGATGATTAAAGGGCAACGATGGCCGTTGGAGGCGCATGTGGTGCAAATGGTGCTCCTCTTTAACCAAGCTTCATCACTTTCAACTTAGGTGCTAGCATAAGTTGATCCACCACTTTGTTAGATGCATTGTCTTTTCCTCCAAGGTCATTATGTTCAATCAAAAGGAAGGGTTCATTAGTCTCGGTGTCAACTTCAACGTCTTCATAATCCTCATGGGCATTTTTCATACCCGGTCACCACTTCCAGTTCAATCTCTTAAGTAGTGGTGATCTTCTTCATGCACTGAGCGAGCACTTGCCACATGTGGGTTAGCACATTATTATGCTTGATATCCATTCTGAAGGCACTTGAAACACGTATCAGGTCCCACAAAAGGTCGAGCCTCGAGGATTCCTTAACCAACGTAAGTGGTTCATGCCTAAACACTTGTGCTTCCAAAAGTAGTATGAGCCCCAGAGGCAATTGGTTTGACAGTTGATTATGAGTTAACCCTAGTCTATCCAGTAGAGGTGTTCGGTGTAGTGGTGATAACACCAAAGGTGGTTGTGGTCGTCATTTGTTGAATGATGCTTCTTCATAATTTGGCTCCAACCTTTTCAACTCTATCATAGGCGCAATCCATTGTTCAGCAATCATACATGTACAGTTCATCTTGGATGTTGATTCGTAAGCCATGAGGCCACATGGTAGTCTTGCAGCCTTTCTCCGCCATCTTGGATCTGTATGGGAGGCCGGTGACAGAGGGAGTTATCGGTGGAGTAGGTGGCGGCGGGAGCTGGTGGAGACGGGGTTGATGCAGGGCGGTTGGAAGCGAACTCCGATGGAGGTGGCAATGTTGTGGTTGGCGGCAGTAAAGAAGTGGGGGGAGAAAGGAAAGGTCTAGGGTTGGAGGGGGATAACGGTGGGAGAAGGGGAACGGGTTTCCGGGGGGGGGAGAGAGAGAGAGAGAGAGAGGAAAGAGGAGAGAAAGAGAGGTAGGGCCCATATGATTTTTTTGTGTATTCCAAAAGTTGTTGCCTTTTCCTCTAAAGGCTTCTTTTATACCAATGGAGAGCACACCCAAAACCCTAGACACTAAGGACTTTGAAAAAGAAAGTTACATGATAAATAAAAAACCAATTCCAAGAGGGCCTGTGATTCTTAATTTCATGGCAAAATTCTATTTGACCCTTCAAACTGGAGCTGAACTACATCAGAGAGGGAAAACAACTTAACACATGCTCGGATAAACATTACCTCGATGAAATAGGTCAGTGATTTATTTGTTCGTTTCCTCAAGTTCAATCAGTACATCCTATAGTGCGGAAAATGTGGTAAACTCACTTCAAGGATGAGATTGATGCGGTGATAAAAGTTCCCAAGCATAGGTAAAACCCTATGGTAATTATTCTGAAATAATATCAACAAACTTTTGAGGGACCATTTAAACTAGAGATGGAACCTCCACATGAGCCGCCCCAAATTTGTCCACTTAACATCCTGCCAACATATATATAGTAGAACTAATTAAACTTCGCAATGCAATGTTTGAGCCTCTGCTGCCAATATGATAGTGGAGGTAGAAGCATTCATCAGAATTGCATTAATTGGAGCATGCGGGGTGGTTAGTCGAAGGGATACCACTTGTCGTCGGTTGAGGTCTTTGTGTTGCAGTTTACGTGTAAAATGTACCTTGTTACAAGAAAGGATTATGTGTACAGTTAACCCCCATGTTCAATATCTCTACCAAACTAACATGGGGGCATTCTAACAATATATAACAAACATCCATTGGAGCCACATGACATCAGATCTTGTCCCAATATGTCATATCTATGGAAATTTGAACAAGGCTCTAAGATAAATTAGTAACTAAGTACCACCTAGAAATCATACAACATTGTTGGGTTCACCAGAGATTGTGTTGTCAACCCCAATTAATCCACCATGCCTTAGGACATATTCCCCCCATCAATAATCAAATTGTGGTGACGACCTCCCAAGGTGTACATGGAAGGAAATATCGTGATAATCATGGCCTCAAATTTCAGCGAAATTCGGTCGAATTTCTGTCGAATATCGATATCTAGTCGAAATCGAAATTCGACTAAATGATCAAAATGACCGAAATATGGAGGTCCTAGTACAAAAAATGATCGAAATTCCGATCGAAATTCCACCAGAATTCTGTTTTGGTCAATACCGAAATGGTGACCGAAACTGACATTTAGGACCTTGCGTGATATATCGGCGATATATCGCCGATATCAATATCGAGACGAGACCGATATCGGTATCGAATATGTCGATATATCCTCCTTTTCAGACATTTCCTTCACAAAAGGGCGTCGATATGGGTGACATATCGCCGATATAACGTCAAATCGTATCGACACGATATCGATATCGATACGACCTTCCATGGGTGTAAGTGATTTTGAATATGCTACATCCTAGCCGATTGTCATCACTATCTGGAGTGGGAATGAGCAAGATGCTAGTACGCTCAATTCTGAATCTATAAATCCTTCATGTTCTATCATTAAAAAGGGACCGAACATAGCCCCTTCATCTCCTAGTTGTTCGAATTCATCTATTCACAAGCAACAGTGTCCATCACTTAATGTCATCTTCCAACAAAACATGCTCATCAACGGCTCTTTGAATTCCTTATGGATACAAAGATGGGGGTTTCCATTTTGGGAATTGAGCACTCTATCTCGTGATGCCTCTTTTGATGGCATCTAAAATGGTTGGTGAGACCAACTATAGGTCGATTTCCTAAAATTCCATTTTGTGAGATGCGACAACGACCGATTGTTTTATGTGTATCAAGCTGGCATTAGTTACCGATGTGTATGTGGTTCTTGTCGAGGGGTGTGAAACCAATTCTTTGTAAGGTTGGGTTAAGCAATGGAGTGGCGGTTGAAGAAAGGTTCATTTATCTTGTTTATGTTCTAGCAATCTAGCTTGTGCTTGCACATCTCGATCAAAATCTTCATCCAAATGGTGACAATGATGAAGTTAAAAACTCAACTTGTATAGCTCGTTGACGTCATTGTATATAGCGAGTGACCTCTTACACAAAGGTTTCTTGCAATTAATTATGATGGATGAGAGATTGAAATCCTTTAGTGTATTCTTTGATGCTCGTTGATCCATGTCTCCACAATTGTAGACGTGCATGTCACGTTTGCGGTACTCGAGTATGGATTTCATTTTCAATTTTGCCTTCATCTTGCACCGAGATCAAATTTTACTTTTACCCTTTCGTTTGCAACATACTTGCAAATCACCCCACCATAGTAACACGTACCCTTCGAGCTTTATCATGACAAACCAAACCCTTCTCTCTCTTTGCAAATTCTTCCACACAAACGAGTGTTCAACTTCCTAGAGTCAATCGAAAAAGGCATCAAAATTACAAGCCCGGTCAAATTGAGAAACGTCAAGCCATCTATCGACAACCACTATTAGGTTATGTTTTATGTCCTCATGCATGTGGTCGTGGCTCCCGGTCTTGTGGGGTGAATGCAGTCTCTACCTCCGATTCTTCTTCTAGATAGCTATCCGAATCATTGATGTTTTCCATCAGATGACGACGAGATAAACTCAATAGTCATAAGGTGATGAGAGGTTTGTTTTGGATTTCTAGTTTCTCCATTAGATGATGTGATGTCATTATAGAGAATTCCATACATATGGTTACTCAATATCGTAATATGCCCGTTAGGATTTTTTTATTCCGAACAACGAAAAGATAGTTTCCCTATTTCTACGGAAAGACTATCATGTTGCTATTCTAAAATAAGTGGAAGTGGTGGAGTATTTTCAAAAGTTTTTTTTAATCAAGTATTTTCAAAAGTTGAGGCACATTGTTTTCCAGCCGTGATTTTTTTTAATGGGATGAGTGCAAAACAAATGAGATGCTAACAAATCGGACTGAGATGCTCTTAGACCCATTGATGCAACTGGGATGCAATTGGGAAATAAATAACACAGGCAGCTTAGAATTAAACCCAGCAGGAACTGCCTCAACTTAATGGTTCTAGAATCAACGCTGTGCAGCTAACGAAAAGAACAGCGTCAAAAAATGAAACTAAACCCTATAAATGGTTTCGATTGGAGATGGTGCTACAGTTCTGGAAGCGGAACGATATTAAAAACGATCCAATCTGGAAAATAGATACAACTAAGATATTTTAAAAAAGATGCAGAAGGATGTTCATTGTAGTTCCAGAATATCTCGGAACTAGAAGTTGAAGTCGATTTGGATGCACATATCAAAGATTGAATGCCATGACTGAAATCGCATGTGGAGAAAACTGCACTGTAATATCCACAGGATGTAGTCAATGAATGTTTACGAACCTTATTCTAATGATTGACATGCAACAGAAAATAATCACCCACCAAACAAGTCCGTGTATAACAAATCAAACAAAAGAATCAACGCAAAATAGCAAGGACAGCACTCGTTACCCACAACGTGACGGAGGAGTGTGTGCACCACGTCCGCAATGATCGAAAAGCAGCGGAAGCCTCAGACGAAGTGTCTGGGCTGTTTCGGTTACTGTGGTGGAGAGGCGATGGTGGCATTGAGTGGATATGGCGGCGGCGGTGACGGGGAGGGAGCGCTGGTCAAATGAAGAGAGGGAGAGGGAAGGGAAGGCGGCGCGAGGGGGGAAGGTGGGAGCGATGTCGCGAAGGAGAGGCGGCAGTTGGCGACGCTGCGGGGAGAGGTGGTGGCGATGAAAAGACGGGATCGGAGGTTAGGGTTTTCTCGTAATGGCGGTAGATGAAGGGGGTAGGGATGGAGCCAAGAAAGCTATGGCCCAGAAATCTCAACCAAAACAATTCCATGTAGAACTAGGCCTGGTCAAATGCGAGCCGGGTTGAGTCATGGGTCGGGTTCAACGAGTCGGGATTTTAAAACCTTATGTTCAAGGTTCAGACCAGGTCGACCTATAAGCTATATTCCAAAGTCCAAGTTTGGCTCAGATCAGGGTTGGATCGGGCTCTGACCCATAGATCGAATGTAAAGTATTTTTTTCAAGCTTGTAAAAATTGGCCGACTAATCGATCTGACTAGTCGAGTGGGGAGGAGGGGAGGGGGTAGCCAACTCGACTATGCAGTCGGTCGACTAATCAGTGACTTTTACATCAAGCTTTTATTTTTTATTTTTTGTTTTTTTAAAGCAAACTTATTCTAATATGTTTAATGTTATATTTAAAGTCAAATACTTCCTTTGTTTCATTATGTAAGTATAGAAAATATACAAATCTATGTTAATTCATAAGAAAACTTATTCTATTATGCAATAATGTTATATTTAAAGTCAATCACTTCTTTTATTTTCATTATGAAAGTACACAAAATGTATAAATCTATGTATAAAAAATTATGTATATATATAAATTATTAAAAATTTCAAAACCGACTAATGACTGGCTAAATCCAATTAATCGCCCGACAGTCGATTAATCCTTAGTCAGTGACCCTGCCGACTGAGTACCAACTACCACTTTCTGCAATCAGGGTTTTTTTCTTAGTCTAATTTGTAGAGATAATTAAGTTTTTTACCATCATCTAATCTTTTTAGATCTAAATAACCATAATATGTGTTACTTGGCATATAAACTATAAAATACGATGTAATATTGATAATGTCAAAAAGTGAAGTATATTATATTAAATGTACCTAAAATGTAATTTTTAAACTCATATTTTTATGTGTGCAGGTTGGACTGGGTCAGATTTTGTGGCATATGTCCACAACCCACCCAATTGACAAGCGGATCAAAGAGCGGATCGACCCATTCATGAAATCTCTTGGTTCAAACCCAATCGATGAACAGGATGGACAGGTGAGCCCCTTGCCCATTGTCTAGGTCTAATTAGAACATATGTTGGCAAATTATTTACCGCATTTATCATGCCCTCTTTGATAGGCATGGATGCTATCACAATATATATATATGGGTAAAATGGGGCTGCCCCCAGGGAGTAGCCAACTTGGCTACTCCCACCCCTACTTTTACCTCATTTTTTTATTTTTTGGAAAATAAAAATTTGTATATTCATCATTATATCCCTCTCACATTCTATTAAAATTTCGTCAGAAACAGAGACTCCTACGGCCTCCATCCAAACATGGTCGATTTAAAAAATCATGCGACCGTTAAAAAAATGACGTCTGGATGGAGGGCTTAGGAGTCTCTGTTTCTGACGAAATTTTAATAGAATGTGAGAGGGATATAATGATGAATATACAAATTTTTATTTTCCAAAAAAATAAAAAAATGAGGGAAAAATAAGGGTGGGAGTAGCCAAGTTGGCTACTCCCTGGGGGCAGCCCCATTTACCTCTCTATATATAGAGAGGTAAATGGGGCTGCCCCCAGGGAGTAGCCAACTTGGCTACTCCCACCCCTATTTTTCCCTCATTTTTTTATTTTTTTGGAAAATAAAAATTTGTTAAGCCCTCCATCCAAACGTCATTTTTTTAACGGTCGCATGATTTTTTAAATCGATCATGTTTGGATGGAGGCCGTAGGAGTCTCTGTTTCTGACGAAATTTTAATAGAATGTGAGAGGGATATAATGATGAATATACAAATTTTTATTTTCTAAAAAAATAAAAAAATGAGGGAAAAGTAGGGGTGGGAGTAGCCAAGTTGGCTACTCCCTGGGGGCAGCCCCATTACCTCATATATATATATATATATATATATATATATATATATATATAGGTGATCTTGCTTTTACGTTTAAATCCTCCAATACAATTGTAACATATAATTAGTACTACTTTGCACTTAATTACTCATGCATGTTGAAGTATAATTTACTCATTATTTTTTCGTTTACATTTAACTCATATCATAGAATTATCATAATATAATAAATACAAACTTTTCATGTTATGTCTAAGTTATGTTATATATAAATATCATCAATATTAAATAGTATCGTTAGCTTCTTTAAGTAAAGTTGTCAAGATGATTATCCTATGTCAGTCATATTAATATATTTTAGGAGTGAGAAGAAGAATACTTTAATATAAATCTCATTAGCATGTAATTGATGAGTGTGGATGTTATTTTTACATAAATAAATTTACGAACAAATATCTATATCTATATACCTATTTAAAGGTGGGTTTTTCACCACCTTCACGACACGTGGATAGCTTCCCCATTTTTCATTCATTCTTCGTTTCCAGTGCCTCCTGTTTGTGCACCCCACTTTCCATTATTGTTTTGGTGTTTTGGGCACCCGTTTCGAGAAATCCTACCGAGGGTTCCACCCTCCTTGCTGTCCTCCATTTTGCTTCACCTTGGCTGGTCGCAGCGCCATCTGTCTTCTCTTTGTGCAGATGTGTGTCATGCTGTAGTTTTGGTTGGTCGTTTGCATATTCCTTGATGGGGTATATCGTTATCAGTTGCTCCATATTTGGGTGTTTATCTTTTTGGAATTATTACGTCTTCCTTCCTGTTAATCCGTGGTTCCCAATTTCCCTTTCTTCGTCTGACGGATCTCTCACCGTTACATGATTTATGAGCTACGACAATTTTTTATTTTCCTTTATATGTTTGTTTATAATGTCTATTTTTTCTCTGGATTCTTGGGGTTGCAACTGTGAATTCGTTCTTTTGGTTTCATATTTTTGTTGTAGTTTCGGATGCTTTATTTTTGTTTGTATGCGTGTTGTGATGCGATTTGGGTTTGTTGTTCGATGAATCGTCGATGGAGTATATCATTCTTCGTTGCTCCAGATTTGGTTGTGTGCCTTATTGTCGGGCTTTCATCTTCCTTCGTGATGCGACATGATTCATGATTTTATTTTGTACATCTAAAGCTGACTTTTTTTTATCATGATCGACATATGGATCACTCCTCCATTATTTATTCCTATATGGGTTTATTTCCAGTTCCTCCCGTTCGTGTACCCGATTATCCATTTATGTTTTGTCTCAAATATTCGTCGGCCCGTTTGGTATTTTGGGTTCCTGATTCGACAAATCCTGTCGAGGGTTTCACTATCCTCGCCTTACTTCATTTGTCTTTGTAGTGATCGTATGCGTCACAATCTGCCTTCATTTTGTGTGTGTTGTGTCGTGCTGCGGTTTGGGTTGGTTGTTTGGTTAATTCTCGATGGGGTATATGGTTCTCGAGTGCTCTATTTTGGGATTTCTTTCTGATATGCTTCCATCTTCCTTCGTGTTACCACGCGATTCCGAATTTCTCTTCCTCCATCAGACGAACGTCTCATCGATATGTGATTTACGAGTTACTATGATTTTATATTTTCATGTATATATTAGTTGATGATGCCTTCATTTTTTCCAGTGTATTATTTGGGATTGCTATTGTATGTCCTTCCTTTTAGTTTCGTAGTTTGTCTAACCTTTTGATGATTTGCTTTTGTTTGAATGCATGTTGTGTTGTGTTTTGGGTTAGATGTTTGATGAACCCTCGACGGGGTTTATTTTGCTCTGTTGCCGAGGATTCGATTGTGCGTCTTTTCATTAGGCTTCCATCTTCCTTCGTGCTATGAAATGATTCTTGATTTTCCTTTATGTATCTGCCTAAGCCCTTATTGGTATGTGATTTATGAGTTAAATTGCATTGTAATAGATTGCTTTTCATTTTATCTTATAAGGTACAGTTTGTTTCTTTCTTGATTTATTAAACTCGATTTATGATGGCCATTCTTTCTGATTTTTCTCCTGAACTGTAGATCGGTGGATAGTTTGTTTAATGCGGATGTTTTTTTTTTGCTAATTGCTGGTATATAAGAGAAAAGGTATCAATTTCCCTTTGTATTTGATAATTTTACTGTTATGTGTTTTATTTATTAGTTATATTTTCTTCTTTTTTAAAGGAGCAGTGATGATACTTTTTCTATGCAACATATAACATTGAGTATTCTTTTCGATCTTGGTGGGAATGGGTATGTAGTTTCAATTTTCTGAAAGCAATACTTAGGTAACTTCCTCTCTTTGATGTTTATCTTTATTGTGGAGATTATGATGATATTGTCTCTTATTTTTGAATATTGTTCATGCCTCCTATTTATTTTGATGTAAATTTGACACTCTAGAAAACAACTTGTTATTTTGTAGAGTTGATTTTTTATATGATGGTTATTATTGTTTATATATTTAAATTAATAACATCGGTAGTTTAGTTTATTGAGATGGCGTGGTATTTTGAGTTCCTTAATAGGAGCAGTAGTTTTGTTTATTGAGATGGCGTGGTATTTTGAGTTCCTTAATAGGAGCATGTTGCAGCCTTTAAAAAAACAGTGATTTAATTTTTATATTGAGTAATACTTTTAGCCTCTAAAATATTGCTTAAATTTTTATATTGTTTAATAACAAGATTTCTCTTCTGCCACGAAGTGCGGGTATCCTCCTAGTTGTTGTTAAAGTGGAGAGAACCCCTATATTTCTCTTTTGTAACTATCGGTTCACTGGTGATAAATAATTATTACATTTTTATTACTTTATTGTGGGAAGGAATGAGTGTGCATCTTGTGCTACAATTGGGGAGTATTTATATGGAAATTCAAATTGGCGATCACGTACGACATGGGCTTTGCATGTTGCGATACACCTAATTATAGGTGGGATGATGTATGCACATAATATAATCTAGGTATTATTATATCTTGGAATTGAAAAGTTGGTATTTATATATTATGACAATTTTAAGATATAACTTAAATTTAAATAAAAATGATGATTTTTTTGTAAAGGTGCATGGGTAATTAAATAAAAAGTACTATTTATTATTCACCGGAATTTAATTGGAGGAATTAAACGTAAAAGAAAAAATATGTATTTTTTATGCAAGTATGCATGGGTAAGAAAGTGGGCATTTATTACAAATTCGATAAATGATTTATGCTAATTTTTTTGCGAGATACCCTAATGTGGAAATAGTTTCTATGTCATACCTTCCTTGGGATATATGTGAGGTAAAACCTCGTCCATGCTTGGAGTATCAATCAAGTTGGTCAATTCCATTGTCAACAACCGTCTAATTCTACATTATGCCCCACTCGTTAGTCACATATTGCAAGCACGCTCTATTCTACTCGTAATTCTGCAACTCCAAAATTGCATGCGTCATCGATACTGAGATTGGTAATCGACTAAACAAGGTCGAAACCAACCCCCCATTACATAGTACATTAGTCCTTAACACTCACATGTGATCTACCATTGCCCAACACACGCCTACCATGCCACCATCTTGAGGCTTGTGATCTACCGCCAATAACGGGGTCTTAGGGTCCCTTCTCCCTGGCTCAATCGAATAGCCTCATGTGTCGTCGTAATGAGGTCTGGCTAAGCATCGTAACCACAAACATCGTTATTAGAGTACTAGTTAGTTGAACTCAAGTACAAAGAGGAAACCAAAAAATTGGATGGGGATCCCAACTAACACTGTTAGCATGATCGAGCCTCGTTATCGATAAGAAGTCAACAACCAAGTATGGACAAGAACATATTCTGCCAACGACCCAACCTACCTACATAAGTGACAACTCCAACAGTAAATCCTTGAGTCTCCTTGTTGGTGATTGTCGCCTTCATTGAACAACGTAAATGGTGGGATCCCTAAGAGGATTGTTGAACTTCGACAGTATTTGTAGGATTCTTTAACTTTGCCACAACTGCTACCTCGACACGGAAGTCACTATTGCAGCCGCCATCGCTAAAGCCATCATCGTATGGCCAATTCCATCGTCCCACAGACCTAGTGAGTAGTGTATAGATGCATCACCAAATCCTACATGGATTCAAATTGACTATTGATATAGATGTAAGAAGCAACTCCCTAATATGTGCAACCAAGGAAATGTCAATTGTCATTATTCAATCTATACACTCTTAAGAACCATGTAAAAGCATTCTCTGTGATTTGGAATGGAAAAATCTCATCGATGTACTCGTAAGAACCCCTTTTCGTGGACTTTCTAAATTTAGAATTCATGTTTAATAATAATTATTTCCATTGGCATTAACAACTCATGATTAACATCATTTTATTTTCAAATTCGAACACCGCAATTTAAGGTCGTCTATTCACGTGGAATCAACAATTGCACGGGTATGAAAGGATTTTATTATTGTCTAATAATAACATGATTAAACTAAGTGGATGGTAATAATCCAAAATCGTAAATCCCAAAAAGAAAATGAATTAGGGATTGCAGCAATCGGAAATGTAGAAACTTGATCAGGATGTTGTCGTTAATCTTAATATTCTACATAAAGGTACAATGATTCTCAAAGAGCATCGAGATTGATAATAAGAACAACTTCGTGGAATCAAACCTATTCTCGGACAACATAAATTTCATCAAAAATATACTTCTGTAACCTGGTTCTGATACCATGTTGTAGGAAACTTTAAGCACGCCATAAATGAATCAAATTTGATAATCAAAATAATGATTCACGAGTTACCACATTCCATCGCAAATCAGAAAAACACAGTGATGGAGATGATGAGGAAAAATGTCGACAATCCTTCCTTCTTTTTCTCCTTCCCTTGACCCCAAACGTTAAGACTCCCTCAAATGATGGGGAGTTTTGTTGGTGGCTCTCTCCTATTCTTGATTCAGTATGTTACCTAATGAGCCACAAGTCTTTTTTATAGGGGTAGAATAGGATGGATTTAACGGGATAATAAACCCTGGCGTAGCCGATTCCTGATAACCCATTAACCATCAACACATGTCAATATAATTCGAATGCGTTTTATCCATTTACTCAGTAAAACTCATATTATTATCTCATCAATATTTCATATGTACCACACACGAGATTAATTCGAACATTCTCTCACTTGATCCATATAATCCTTAATGATAAGATAACAACCTTAAGCGTGTCTTTTCATGAGTTTTTGATAATATCAATGAATCATATACCTTAGTTGAATTAAACTAATATGATCATGGCGATCATATCATACAAGTTGACACTATCCCCTTCCATGTATCAATATCAATTAAACCCAATCATCTATAATTTAGAAGAATAACATCTCCTACTTTAATTTCATTTATGTGGTTATGTTATCTATTTGCAAACATACATGAATAATATAACAATGAAATGATTCAGAAATATAAAAGAAATGAGATTGTCATAATTATAATGAGCACCAAAGAAAATAAACTAATTAACATGTCATTACAAGTATTATTTAAAACACCCATTCTAACAACATGCTCATAAAAATCTTAGGTGTTTAACCTTTAATTAGTGGATCTGGAATCATTAAATTAGCAGTAGTGTACTATATTAATAGTTTTTGTTTCTGAACTTCCTCCTTTACTGATAAATACTTCAATTCCATGTGCTTTCCATCCTTAGAATACTTATCATTCTTCGAGAAGAAGACGATTGCATCATTATTACAATAAAGTATTAGCGATCTGACAATGTTGTCGACAATTCCAAGTCCAGATACAAAAATCTGTAGACACGGTCCTTGAATTGTATCTTCAAAGCATGCTTCAAATTCAACCACCATAGTGGGAAGCAACAATGACATGATGTTTCACACTTTTCCATGACATAACTCCTCCAAGGAATAGAAATATATAGTTAAAGGTTGACTTTCTTGTATCAGTGCATCCTGCAAATTTTGAATATGAATATTCGATAATCTCAAGTTTATCGGATCGCCTGTATACGAGCGTACGCTCTTTGGTGCATGTACATATAGAGAACTTTCTTTGCAGCTTTTTAGTGGTCCATACCATGATTACTTTGATACTAACCCAACATGACAGTGCCAAAACTAATGTCAGTTCGAGTACATGTTTGAGCATACATGATACTCCCAACCGTTGATGCATACGAATCTCCTTCATTCCGTTGTGTTTCGATTCAATTTTTAGACATTGATCCAAACTGAAGCTATCCCTTTTCTGAATAGGAAAAATCCTTGTAAAGTACTTCTCCATCCTGAATCTTTCCAAGAATTTCTAAATACATGTCGTGTGTGATAATCCTAACAGTCCTTGTGATTTATCAGGGAATATTCCTATTCCAATCACATAGGATGCCTCACCCATATCTTTTATTTTAAATTCTTAGAAAGATACTTCTTCGTGTCATGTAATGAACCAAAGTCACTCGCATCCAACAATATGTCATCATATATAGGACTATTATAATAAACTTGCTCACATTGACCTTCATGTAGATACACCTATCTACAATATTTCTACAAAATCATAAGATGTAATGGTATTGTTAAACTTGATTTATCATCGGCATGACGCTTGTTTTAATCCATATATTAACTTATTTAATTTACGTATTCGATTTTCCTTTTATGTGATCGTAAAACCTTCATGTTGTTCCATATAGACATTGCCATCTAACTATCCATTCAGAAAGGATGTCTTTACATCCATTTGGTGAAGCTCATTATCATAATGAGCCACTAAAGCTAAAATGATTATTAAGGAGTCCTTCTTTGAAATCGGAGCAAAAGTCTCTTTATAATTGATGTCATCCTTTTGAGTAAAGCCCTTTGCAACAAGTTTATCTTTATATCTTTCGATGCCGCATTTAGAGGCATGCTTGGTCTAAAAATTCATTTATATACGACTCTTTTAAATCCTTTAGGTAACTCCACAAGATCTCAGACATTGTATTGATCATTGACTCGAGTTCTTTTTTCACAACATTGATGAAACCGTGATTCATCACTCTAAAAGGTAAAAATAGAGCTTCATTCCTGAGTAATTAGCTGTATTTCATCATCTATCCTGCATTATTATCATTCATGTGCTTAGAGATAATATTGACAATTTAGCATGTAAATATCACATGTATAATAACATATTTCCTCTATTTTATTTATTTCTCATTAACTCTGAATTGGATAAAATCAACTCTATAATGTATATATTACCAATACTAATAAATGGAAAAATACCAAAAAATAGTTACTTGTAAAACTATCCAATAAAATCCAAACCTTAGTTCAAGACTAAATGCCTTAAAATATGGATATCTCTCTTATATATCCTCATATGGACCCCTACTCATTTTTTAATTAATGTATGTTCAATTATCTTCAAAACAAGATCAAATTCAAAAGAATCGAAGTTCGTATGTGAAACTTGGGTTTTGGACCCCTATTGCATATTGACCTATTTTGACCTTATTATTTCATGTACAAAATAATATTTTTTATTTATTTCTTTTGCATTTATTGTTTTAATAAAAATCCAAATAAAAATTGAAGCAAAATTAAAGAAAATAAAGCAACCCCAGTTTTATATAAGTATGTACATATTGTTTTATTTCTTTGTTTTCTTAATTATCAAAAATCTAAAAAATATATTAAATTGTAAATATTTATTTCATTTTTATCTAATTTTATTTTGATTCTTATATTATTTAAAATATAGGAAAAATTGTAAAGCAAAAAATATGATGTTTTATATCTATAAGATATCATCAAAAAATATTTTTGTATAGATTATTTTTCTTGATTTTGGGTCCTTCACGAAAGTTGTAGATCTCGTCGAGACGAACAACTCATGTTGACTACTTTTTGATTTGATATTTTTTTATTTCTTTTCTAAGTTTCTTTGATTTTAATTTTTCGATTTTTTTGGGAGGGCACGTGGCAGCTCTTGTGTCACCCCCATTTTTATTTTTATTTCACCTTTTCTTTTAATTTATTATTATTATTATTTTCTTTTTATATTTATTTAATTTATTTATTTATATTTTATTTATTTATTATTTTTATTTTTTATAGGGATTTTCATCCTACAAACCCTATAAACTTTGTATATTGAAATATCGATATTCCTCCCTCGACCTCGTAAACTTACTAACCCTTACCCAACAAACCCTACGGTTAACTCCCAACAATTCATCCATTAAATTTAACCAGATTTCGTTGAAAAAAAGGTACGAATTGCCCTATTTGTTTGATAAATTTACAAAATGGCATTTTCCTCTACCTCCTCTTCTTTCCCCTCATCTTCCTCCTCCTTCCCCTTGTTCATCCGCCTTCGCCCCTTGAGTTGCAAGAAGTCTTGCAGTAGATATGGATGTGACGGAAGCTATGGATGGATATGAAATACGTGAGCCGACATATAGAGATATTATCGATCTCATCTACCAGGTTAACTTAAAAAATAGACACCAAGAATAAGCTCCATCCCCCTCTCTCTTTGTTAGCAGAGAAGAATATATTTTTCTTCTCATGTGGTTTCGTGCCCAATGCGTTCCCCCAGAGGGTCTTATCTGTCAACAAGTGTTTCTTTCTAGTTGCTTCCCTTCCCTTTCCTCTCTCTCATTCTCTCCACTATATATATGTATATATATATATATATTAATCCTGTTCCCCTTAAACCTTAACTAAATATGCATATTTCAACCCATGCGATTGAAGCCCTGGTCTTAAATACATGTCATAATCAAGCTTCACATCTTACAACATCCGAGCAAGTCATAATCCGAGAGTGGTGGACATGGATTGCCAGAGGAGGATCAAGATGAAGATGTTTGTTGTCATTGTTGTTGTTGTAACCGGTGAGAACACTAACCACCTCTGATCATCATCGTCATCGTCATCATCATCATCATCAGCAGCGTCTTCCTTCACTTCCACCAACCCTGCCTACGAGTACTACCTCCGAATGCTGGAGTTGTCCAAGCTATTAAGCTCACGATAATTTCTCGGGTGGAAAGGAGAGAGCTTGATGAAGCCCACCATGCAGGTGCTAGAAATCACCTTCCGCTTCGTCTCCATAACCCTGTCGGATCCGAGGACTTATGGCAATCAATGCGAGTGGTCTTGCCGCCTCGAGTCCTTGGCCACCTAGCAGTTGGAGTTTGTGGCCTCTCTATGCAAGCTTATTGAGGAGGGAGCACCCACCTGCCAGTTTGGCATGGCCAAGGGGCTGCTCACCCGTGATCGGAGCTACCAGGAGGTGTGGAAGATCCCCGGGAACCCCACACCGATGGTGATATGCACGAGCGAAGATAACCTTCTCCCTCATCTGGCAGTTTGGGACAAGTCCGAGGGTATTGCGTCCAAGATGGAGATCGAGTGCCAGATGAGTCGCTTGCCATTCACCCTCGACCTCGGGAGACCAATCTCACTGAGAAGCCCGTCCTAGAGTATGACATGCTGTACCTCCAGGCCAACGTCCAGGACATTAGTACTGGAGAATCACACGGTGTACACGACACACAAGATACTGGAGACGTGGATAGTGGGGCGAAGCATCTTCTCCTCCGGAATAGGGAAGCAGTGGTGGGATGAGGTGGCCACTGAATATTGGCTGCTGGAGCGGGCGTTGAAGCTCCTGCCGAAGATAGAGGACCTCAATTTGTTGATGGACTCGGATGACTTCTTACAGTTTAAGCAGCCTCCTCCGATGTCCCTTGATCTTCCATCATCACCCCCTCCTCCACCTCCTCCCCTCACCTTCTTACAGTTTAGGATTCTCAAATATTTCATCAATCAATTCAAGAATTCATCTCAAAAAATTTGAGAACATTCATTTTCATAATTCGGGGGCATGGTTTATCCGTGAAAATAGGAATTTTTTGTGAATTGATGTATGGATGGAGATGAGGTGAAGATAGAGAAATAAAGAGGAGGAGGAATCATCAGATGAATGGAAGAAGAAGAAAAAAAGAGGAAGGAGATGATGAAGATCTATAGTTGAATGCTCCTCTGGTTAGATTAACCAAGGAATTGACTCAAGTAAAGCTAAATTTAACAGTAGGGTTCATGAGGTAAGACGGAGCAAGTTTACAGGATAGAGGGAGGAATATCGATATTTCAAAGGTCGTAAAGGTAATTTATGAAGTTTATAGGGTTCTTGGTTTCATTTATTTATTTAATTATCTAATATTTTATTATTATTAATTCTGATTTAATTTATTTTTATTATTTATTTTCCTCTTATCATGTGGTCGCGTGCCCGCGCACCATGTGGTGCCTCTTCCTCCTCCGCCTTCTACGCACCTTCTGCCAGTAATCGTTGCTCCGCTTTATGTGGAGGGGAACCTCTACCATCTCCTCCTCACGACGACGTCCATCCAGACCATCTCGTGCAGTCATCCGTGCGCAAACTTTCGTACCTGCTTTCCCTCTCCTCATGCATCCCGATCGTGCATTGTTAGCCATGTGAGCCTGAGGCGAACCATTCCTACAATAAATGTTATTGCAAAGATTTATCAATAAATATTTATTTATTGTTTCACTCCCTTTCTGAGATTAAATGAATGAATGCATTATAAGGTCCCTCTGTACAACTAGGTTTATTGTACCATGGCCGTCTTGATAATCATACAACTGTTGATTCAATAATTGAATCATAGAGGCTGATGCTTGGATGAATATATAAGGAGTTAGATTGGGGACTCATCAAACACTGTCAAATGATTGTAAAGAGATGATATCCAACTTGAGTAGGAGTTGACAATCCTTTCTAATTAGGCTAATATCTATCTGACCTCTTGATGCAGGTCCTCTGCATGGGAATAGTGATTTAGAGGTGTCGGATTAGTTAGTTCAAATGGTTGACTTAACGATGAGATAACTAAAGTCCTATATAAAATACTGTCATGACATAGGCACACATCCTCTGACCAGAGACAGACATGTTGCTATATGTCTGAGTGCGTACATTTGGCAGACCAATAGGTTGATGACCTAACCAAGATCTATACACCGACGATCTGGTGTGCATGTAAGGGCATATGAGTAATACGATCTCTCAAAGAGATCATACATGTTCACTTGTGAACTGGGAGACATGAGCTCACTCATGAGGTATTGGGACCGATCAAATTCCATGCATGATCGTCGTGCTTTGGAAGCATGACAAGAATTTGAAGGTATGTATATGCTTTTGGGGAAAGCATATGATCGATACCGACTCCCAATGATCAAGATTGAGAAACTTGATGATGAAACCCTAAAGATGACAATGTAAATTTGATCTATATCTTCGGGTTTATCATAGATCTTCAAGTATGCGGGATGTACAGGTATTAGGAATACCTGAGGGTGATGTGATCATAAACGATTATATAACCATGACGCTTCCATTCCTAGGGAGGATGGAAACATATTTGGATTTTAGTGACTCCTCTCAGTAGAGAAGTAATCTGATCTTGGTCCAAGTAATTGAACATTGATCTGAATGAGATTCAGATGCAATGAGAAGATTAGATTTACGGTCTTGATTTAATCAAGCATCTATGAGAGGTTGAGATCTGGATTGAAATGTGATCTCAATATCCACGTCACTATACGTGGAACATACAATCGCCCTGTCCTTATCTTCAAGTATCTGTGGAGAAAGTGCATTATTCTCGAAAGAGTCCAAGAATAATTCCATAGTTGAATTATATCTAAGCATTGAGAAATAGATAATTAAATAAGATTTAATTATATTGAATGATGTGAATTGGATTCACATTATTTGAATGCACGAGAATGATGATCCAATATAGTTAAATATGATTTTATTATTATGGATGAGAATAATGTGGATAGAAATATCTAATTATTCTTAATATATTATAAATGTGATTTATAATGTATTAGAGAGAGCTTATTATGATTTATATTTTGTTGATTAATTATTTGTGTGAATTGGATTCACGTTAGATAATTAATTGATGTAAATCACATTTTATTTTGGGTTGTGATTGTGATTCACAAATTTCCAATGGCAAGATTGCAATATTCACAAATAATTATGAATTATTTTTGTAGAATAATTTACAATAATTGTTGTTGTAAATATTGGAGATACATGGAATCATGCAATCTTGGAGATTGCATTGGAAATGTCCCTCTCCTAATAGGAATAGGGACGGCTACCAATTCCTACAAGGAAAGGGTGGCCGCCACCACTCCTATATGGAAAGGGAGATTCTCCTTTCCAATGTCTCCAAGATTACTTGATTTAATTTATGATTAAATTATATTGATTTATAAAATATATTTAATCTAAATTAAATTAATTGTTGTTGTGTTTTTACAACAAGATCTTGACCATTGAAAGAACTACAATTCAATCTCAACCACTGATTTTGTGTAGTCCATGGATTGTGATCCATGGACTCCCAAAACCCTATATGAGAAGAGGTACCCCTTGCTCTTTTTAAAGTTTTAAAAAGCTTACAACAATAAGCTCTCTTCTCTCTCTTATTCTCACGCTCTCTCCCTCTCTCTCCATTGGTGGCCTAACCCTAAAGGGAAGAAGCTGTCGTCGCTTCATTGTTGTGTTGCTAACGAGTTCAAAAATGCCATGCTTTAACTGGCGTGAATTATCGTTTAAATTTGTCATTTTGTTGTAGGCAGGAATTCGGAATCAATCAAGAAAGAACCACAATCATTTATTCAATTTTCAATCAGCATGGTTTTATGTTTATTTTACTTGGGCAATCCCAAGGTCGAACTCAAGGAGGCAAAGGAATAACCTAGAATTTTATCTATCAAAGTTCATGCATGATTTTCGAGACTGTATTTTTTGGTATTTTTATGCAATTTTGGAATGCGGATGCAAATGTAGCCAATTTTAGGACTAAAATGTAATTTCAATCAAATTATGTCAAAATTATGAATTTGGCTAAGGTGTCATTTATGATGAAATGAATATATTGTAATTTTTTTAAAAATTTATGATGCAAGATAAATATTTAAAGAATTTATGAATGCAAACAAAGTGAATTCCAATAGTTAATTATTATAAATATTAAACCGATTTATTTTCAAGAAATAGAATTTCCATGATCTATCACTAGATGATTGACCTTAAAAAATCATAAACCTAAAAAATATGAGACTTAATACCTATTAAAAATTAAAGATTGAAATATGCAAAATGATTTTTATAGAACCAACCATATGTAGAAATGGAATTCTTTTTTGGTACAATGTGAAATACAACTAATTCTATGATCAGTGAATTTTTGGTAATTTTCAAAGCTATGATTAATTACTTATGAATTTCGAAGTACGAGATAGGAAAATATATGTAATTTTACGCAAGAATGTTAATTGTTAAATAACCACAACATAGAAAAATACAACGATTATGCCATATTGTAGAGAATTAATTGCAGAACATAATGCTATTTTAGATGATAAAAATAATGTCACGAGAGGTCCAATACAAAAGGGGACCACAGGGGTAGAGTTGCAATGATATAAAATAATGCAAAGAAAAGAAGGGGGCTAAAGTGGGATTATCGACGCACAAGGGGGTATCCTTGTAATAGTTCCAATGGGCACGCGCATAGCACATGCCCTTGGATGGCGAGAGCTTTTTAGTAATTTGGCTGAACTCCGAGGGTGTCCTTGAAATATTCCAGTATGTGACATGCATAACAGGTGACCTTTGGGATGAGCCTTTCCGGTATTTGGGAGACCCCCATGGGTGTAGATGCAACTCGTCCCCTCCACACACGCATTGCGCACGCGAGAAGGGTCTCGGGCTGGGAGCCCGGCCATTGGCGGCGGGCGTCGAGGCTGGAGGCTGGAGGGTATCAGACGAGGCTGAGCTCCGGTTCTTGGACTTGTTGTTGCTGACGCGTGTTTGTTGAGTCTTGGGAAGCACGACGGTGGAGTATGTCGCTGAAGAACCGTGAGGCGGAGGACAAGGCTTGATGTTGAAGAGGCCCAAGTCTTTGGATCTTGATCTTGATGGAGTACGTGAAGCCCCAGTTGGTGCAAGCGGAGCGAGGGTGGAGCAATGGTTCTTTGAAGGTGATGAAGTAGCTCCAGGGGGCACGTTGGCTTACTATTTATGTAGATGGAAGTAGATGTGATGGTGGTGGTCTTTAGAGTCAGTGGCGTAGTGGTCGAAGGTGGATGGAGACGATCTGGAGGGAGCTGCGTCGGTGGTAGAGTGGAGGAGAGGTGGACGTGAGCAAAGGGGAGTAGGGTCGTTTGCTAGATGATGAAGCTCGAGTTGAAGGTTGATGAAGACGTAGGTAACTGAAGGAGATGTGTTGGTTCGACAAGTTTATCCGAAGCAAGGTGGCGAGTGGTTCAAGGCTCAAGCTGTAATGACCCCAAAAAGGGAGTGGGGTCGGATCTCGCTCGGAAAGAAGAGAGGATGAGGCACTGTCACCACCATCCTCCTCTTCTTGCTGATCTGATGGAGCGTTAACAGCAGATGAATTTGGAGAGGGTGGTGGCGATGGGTTAAATAACATAGGAGGAGGGGTGGCTATGGAGGGGATTTGATGGGATTTGATCGAATTGGGGAAGAAGAATCACGACGATGGGAGGTGTGATTGGAGAAGGATTAGCAGACGCGAGATTCGCGGATGTGAAGGGATGAAGCGACGATCTGATTAGGCAGGTGGCTGAGAAGGGAATGGGATCGTAGAGGAGATACAAGCACGGGGAGGGGTGGTCGAAGATGGAAGGTTGGAGGCGGCAACGGCCTGAATAAGCAGGCGACGCAGATTGACAAGTGTGAAACCCCGAATTTTGTTTTTTTTCAAAAATCTGGAGTATTTTTAACATCCAAAAAATTCAATCATGCACACCATCACGTAGATCTTGTCGAGATCTTTCCAACGAGCCCAAGAACACCTAATTCCGATATTCCTAGCTCAAGTTATCGTTGTTTTAAGAATCATAGTCGGGGCCCATATATGGATCCGAACCGGATCCGAACCGAGATCCAAATTCACCTCTCCTTCTATAAATAGGAGATGATAGGTTGATCTCTAAAAGCCCTAGCCACCACCAGCCTTCGCTCTTTTTGGAGCACCACCACCTCGGTCGATTTTATCATTGGGAGGCCGCCATCGACGTCGGAGAAGGAGCTCCGATCGAAGATCCGCGACCACCATCACGTAGGAAAGCTCGAGGTCACCGCGGTGCACGCCTCCGCACTACGATCGAGCAACGGAAATACTATTTCCGTGTAAGAGGAGATCCCGAGGGAACATCCTCGGAGGTAACGATAATACCCCCTTTTGCTGTTGGGTTCCACGTATTTCTTCCTATACACTAAAATACTCTAGAGCCTTATGTGATTGTAACGAAAATACCCTCCTCTTGCTGTTGGGTTCCACATACTTTGTTCCCATATGTTTGAATACACTTAGAAACCTTGATTATATTATGATGTGATTCGTATACTCGTAACGAAGTTTTATCCCTCATTACTATTAGTTTCACGTGATGTTCGATCTCGTGCTTGAGATTTTTTTGCCTTAGGTTTTTATATACCATGATATTTTCTTTAATTGTAATGACATCTCCTTCCCTCTTGTTGTTGACTTCAACATCCTCCTCATTCCAGTATGTCTGAATGTTTTCGGAGTTTTAGATGCTCTTATGTCTGAATTTATGTGATTATCATGGTTGGATTGGAAAGGTATATGATTTCATCAGTATCTTTGGGTAAAGTTTAATTAGATATCCTTTGAATGCCATATTCCGTGGAGGTCAAGTCTGAGTTGAATGATCAAAGTTGATTAATTGTATCTCTTATTATTTCCAATATGCAAATGTGAAAGCTAACTTATTATTTATTATCTAAATACCATATCAGAATCTATGGTTTCCAATTCCCTTATCATCTTATTCCATCAAGTGTAAGTGATTAATTTAGCAAACACCAACAATGGTATGCACGTTACCTATTTCCTCAATACGAAATCTATTTGCGTTTTATTCTTAAAGAAAGTTTCTATTACCTTGATCCTTGCCATTCCATTTCAGCAAATGTGAGGAGTAACGTATTTCCCCTACATAAATGTAGTATACTCATAAATAGGAAATCCATATTTTCTCATAATTATAATGCATACCATGACGTTAGAAATTCCATAATATATAAGAGCTATACTTCAGATGTGAATGGTTTTTTTTAACGTTACAATGCCGTCGTCTATTTAATAACCATTATGGGGTTCATAACATGAAAGATATAAACGTATGTCTATATTATTCACCGTCGAGTCTGTTAATGTGGAATAATAACATAGGTTGTTAAACATGATGCAATCATAGCGGTGTACTCTCCTTATTTGATATAGAATGATCACCAATAATGTAATTCGTAGATGATGACAGTACCAAATTTTAATCTAGTAGTAACGTATGATGTACTATATTTCTATATTAATGATGTTATAGACGTGGTCATAATGTCGTTAATGCCATTTCTTGTTGATTTAGTTTGACTACCTTTTCACGTGATGTTTTTATGGGGTGCATAAAGCACAATATGCTTATACTCTATACGTGCAAATTTGGTGTTCCATGAGAATATCACAAACCCCACCATTGATCATCGGCTTGTTTAACTGGAGAATCAAAAAAAAAAAACAATCGTGAGTGGGTCATGTTATACGATCATCTAGCTAATAATATGTCACGACTTGAAATATGAGTGCATCTACAAGTACAAGTATGCCGAGCGATTCAACTCTCTACAAATTCTTAGACAATATTACAGGAGTTGTATTTTGTCTTTATCATCTTTGTGGATGGAGTCTCGCGGTATCCAAATAAAGGGAGTTAGACGTCGCAAGGGCTTGTGCATACACCACTGGGACCCCGGAGAGATGCCTTGAAGGTCGCGACCCCAACGGACGAGTTGGGTGACGTGTTGCACCTAGCAGCCGGTAGCATCCGGAGTCGCTCGACGGAGTAGGCAGGTGGCACGGTTGGCGTTCTTGGTTTCACACTTATACACGATATTAGTACTCGGAGTAGAATTGGATGTGGCCGCATCAAATTCTATTTCAAGTATTATTATTGTGAGAGGTGTTCCGGGATATGGTTTGAAGTTGGAGAAATTGAGGTTGAAATACTTGGAGGTTTATCCAAGATGACAAACAAATTCCCGCGTAGCGGAGGCCTGCGAGTCGCGTACTTGCATGTGCTAAAATAATATGAGAAATGATTATTGATCGGGTGTCGGAAAAATGTGTACCGTTGTGACTCTAATCAATTTGTAGAAATATCAAGATTATGGTGGTTATACTTAAATGATTATTATATAAATAAATAAAAGTAAATAATTATGAGATCCAATGTGAATTAGAATGACTTGGTGTTCTTTCTAATTTTTTTTTCAATAGATGCATGTGCCATTAAATAAAGTTGAGTATACATTCTTTTCTTACCCCTGCATTAGTCATTATAGTGTTTGTCTCGTTACTGGGCAATTGCTCATAACGTTACCCTCGTGTGAACCCAACAGGTATACCTGAGCAGCAGCCGCTATAGTAGCGGTCTTTTGAGGAGATCAGCACTTCCTACGTCATATTTGCACTAGACAGGGTGCGTCCTATTTTGAGTAACTTATTTACTTCCGCATCATTTTATGTTATTATTGAGAGACATTGTAGTGAGATATGTTGAGAGCTTTTTCTACAAACTTTAAGATTTCATGATGTATCTCTTCTATGGACATGGACTTGATTATCATTATCAATGAGAATGGATGGTGTATTTTACTTTCCTTTTCACATTATTCTCCTGTTGTTATTTATATTTCAAATGTTAATCTAATGTGCATAAGATGGTTTGCTGAGTATCATAGATCGTGGGCGTATTTGGATCGTAGGTCCGATGCTCCCGTCTCGTCGGTTTCGGTAGCCGGCGGGGCGGGGCGTCACAACAAGCGACCGAATATGGAAGGGAAGGGGCGGTGGCAACGCTCGACCATACATGGAAGGGAGAAGGTGGTGGCACGTGCAGGGGCACGTGCGCAGGAGGCACGTGCTCTGCACGTGTAGGATTTTTAATTATTATCATTTTTTTGAATTTTTATAAATATGAAATTATATATATAAGGCAAAAATGGGTGACACGTGGATGCTCCAGGAGCTGCCACGTGTCCGCCCAAGAAAAGTTGAGAATAAATTCCAAAGAAAAATAAAAAATAGCAAACGACCTCGGATCGAAAATATTTCTTCACAAAAGATACTCTTCTCGATGAGATCTACTACTTTCATGAAGAGATCAAAGCCAAAATTGATCACTTGAATAAAGTGCTATTTTTGAGGTATTCGATGTTCATAGAATACCTTGATTTTTGTGTTTTATATTTTTTAATTATTTTTAAACCAGATAAAAATCCGAAAAAATATGATAAAAGCACAGATAGATATTTACAAATTAATCTATTTTTTGGATTTTTAATAATTACGAAGAATAAGAAATAAAATAAAACACAAAAACTACAACTTTTGTACATATGGTTAGTGAAGACTCAGACTCAATTAGTTTCTTTGATTTCAAGCTTATTTTGGATTTGGATTTTTACACATTTTAATAAAACTTTAATCAAAGAAAAACAAATGAAATATAAATAAAATAAAATGAGTTAAATATGTACATAAAATAATAGGACAAAATTAGGTAAAATACAAAATGTACAAAAGATGTCCAAAACCCAACTTTCACGTATGAGCTTCGATTCGCTTGAACTTGGTTTCATTTTGAAGGTAATTGAGTGTATATTAGTTCAAAAGTGAGTTGAATTAAATCGGACACTGGATGAGGAAGGTATCAAGGTTTTAGTTCCGAAATCCTAGAACTATAGTTTGGGTTTTTGGTCCATTTATTTAGGTTAGTGATTTTTTTGTATTTTTCTTTTATTCTTGTTAATGATATGTACATGGTGGAGGTGGTCTCAAGTCATTTGAAGTTAGCATGAATTAGTTAAAAATCAGGGAAGTTAGACTATTTTACAAGTAATTTTGGTTGGGATTTTTGACTTGTCATTTTATGCAACAATAAATGATAAAATGCAATTCTTATCAAAACATGCATGAATGCTAATTATGCAATATAAATGAAAAAATACCAATGAATTTCGGGGATTTGAGCTTAATTAGTCATTTTTAAAGTGATGAATCTGAGATTCGTCATCCCCCTATACTTAAACTATGTCATCCCTGAGCATCAAAAGAAATTCAATGAGGTGAAATGAGATTGGGTTCCATACCAAGACCCTGAGCACAAGGTTAAAATGAAACTAGACCTATCCTTTGGATTATTAGTTTGGCTGAACTTCTGTGAGACTTATGGTTTAAAATCAACAGCCTTCAAGTTCTACACATCATTATCACAATTTCAGCTCAGAAGTCATCTTAGATCAATCCTCCTCCCAAAGCATACTCCATGAACATTGAATAGACTCATGTGTGTAAAGGTTTTAGCTCTTCCCATCCAGAATGCCAGACTACAATGCAAACCTCCTTTCCAGCTCGTCCTCTGGGAGCTAGGTATTTCCTTCTAAGATCTGTCGCGTTGTGTTCACAATCGAAATGCGGGAGAAAAATATAAGAAGGGGAAAAGAACTGGAGGATGACCAATGTAGTCACCTCTTCTTGTGAAGCTGGTTAGTGTAGCCGATTCTCCACTAAGATCTGCAGATTTTCTTTAAGCTTGGACCTTTTTGGTCAAATATTTATTGAGTAGTAGGCTTCCTTGTATTTGGATTTTTGATAGCTCTGCATGAATCTTGTTGTGCCCCTATGGATATGGAATCTTTTTTCTGTACATGTTTTGAGGTCTTAGAAAAAATTATGCCCAGCCGCCCATCCCTTTTCCGAAGCATTATTTCAACCCGTACTCTGGTCTTTAGAAGTCCACGCTACCAGAAAAGAAACTCATACAGTCTTCCAACACCCCGTCTGAGTTGAGCTAAGTGAATAGTGCAAGAGTACAAATTAATTCCCTATTCTAGAGTTGTACCCAGAATGAAGAGACCGGGTTAGACACTAAGAGTCAAACGCTGCACATTGTCATGTGGAACTCGAAGAATTAAGTCATAGACCCGAAGCTTCTAAAATCCTATTTCTCAGTGAAGTTCCTCCGAAAATTAGGTGGATTAAGGTCAAGTCCAGACCACTCTCGATTTCTGCTCATAATACGATTCAAAACCCAAGGACTTTTCAGAAATGAAAATGAATGTAATGCTGGATGAAGTGTAGGTACGTGAAATGCAGACACATTTTTTTTTACTTTTGTGATTTTTTTCTTTTTTTGAGAGAGATTTTTTTAATGCAAGGATCTTTTTGTTTTTAATGCAAAAATGAATAAGAAGCCATTTTTTCCAAAATATTTTGATTGGACACAGTCAGTGTTAGTAGCAAAAGATTTTTTGTATTTGTTTTTTTTTAATATTTTACAAGTTAGTTGCCCACCCTGTAAATACATATAGACTTATGCTAAAGTACGAGTTATGGGTAAAATATTTATATAGTATATATACACACCCCATATACTTAGCGACTGATATGTCCTCATAGCACAAGAAGCGAAAAGAAGACATAGCTCGGGCTAAGCGTAAGAAAGTGAAAAAGAATTATAAACAATAGAAGTCAACCCGCCTCCTATACTTAGGCTGTGGACAGTCTAAGTATAGAATAAGAGCAAAACTGAGTGGTCAGGAGATGTGAATGAGGAGTGTATATACAGGTGGGAATCGGTTCCCCCTATACTTAGGCTCTGGTCAGCCTAAGTACAGAAGAAGGGTGGAAATGGGGTGATAGAGAGGAGTTGGTGACGAATGTGGTATATAAAGATGACATCGGTCCCCCCTATACTTAGACCTTGGCCTAAGTAGAGGAAGAAGATGTACAAGGGAACCAATGGGGTCGGAGGGAGGGTGGGTTGCCGATGATTAAGGAGGTTTTTGGCAGATCTTTTTGTGAGCCCGTGGTGGGAGATCGTAATGATATGAAGGAGATGAAGCATATGATTCCCAACCATTATCAGTGTTATCCTCATTCAAATCATGCTGTAAAGTAAATGAAGCGTATGAATTAGATGAAAGATAAACATCATCGGAGTTATCCTTAGAGGAATAATATTTGAAAGTGGAGGCACTCCCGATGTTCTTGTTCATTAGTTGCTTCAGTTGTTTTCTCAGAATTTATTCCTTCTTGGGATCAAGCGATTCATCCTCGGATGATGAATACTCCGAAGCACCAATCTCAATCAGCTCATAAGAAATTATACCAACATATTTAATGAGACCGGGAGAATCATCTTTGGATTAATAATTGTGAGGAATGGGTCATCCAATGGGAATCAAAGTTTGGATCTTGCGTAGATAGGGTTTTAGAACTGTCGAACATACCTCACTCATGTAGATTACCCTTTTCCGAACCTGATGAGGAATCATCAGACAATTCCTTTTTTGACATGTCAAAAGCGACCTTCTATTTAGATGAAGGAGCAACCATGTTTCATGTTGTCTGTCATGGTGCAGGTCCTGGGAGTGAGGTGTTGACAATTGAGTCTTTGGATGAATAGCCATTAAAATATTCCTCCTTGGTCATTGCACGTCCCACATATTTGTTCTTAGTTTTCTTAGTGTTGGTGCATTCCTGAGTTAGATTGAATTGGTCAAGGTGATCAGAGAAGATTTCGGCTGACTCAGGATGCATCCATGCATATGTCTCATGGTTTCCCATGGTGAGAGAAGCGGGAAATGGAATAGTGGGGAGAGTCTCTAAACCAATATTCTCCTCAACTGTTGTTATCTCAGGTGTAGCAATGGGGTATGGCTTGTCTGCCACTTAATAATTACAGATGTTGATGGCTTCGTGGGTTGCCTCGTGGTTCCTCAAAGATTGTTTGAGATTGAAGTGCTCCCAATGCTGTAAAATTGATTTCCCGAATTTTGCACTCAATAATTGCTTTAGCCAATGCCAAGAATGGCTTTCCGAGAATGATTGCAGATTAGGTGAATTCTCCTTGATGTGCAATATTAATGATCGTGAAGTCCACTTTGAGCAGAGCACCTTGGAATGTAACGATGATGGAAATTGTTCCTCCCGACCGCTTTATAGATCGATCAGCCAATTGAATGATCTCTATTATTTTCTTGATAGGTCCGAGTTTGAGCTTATCAAATACAGAGGTCGGGAGGATATTGATTGGTGAGTCTTCATCGATTCGAGCATGGATAATATTGTGTCTTTGATTCCACAGTCGAATCTGGGCATCTGCTTCACTATGCAGCTCTTTATTTTTCTCCTCAACACCAAGGAGGTGGCCATTGACAATATATGTCTTTCGATCCTTGTTCTCTTCTTGCCTGACTTTTTCATCATTAATTTGCTAATTACAAATCCTTTAAGGTTGGGGAAGTGTTCACTGGTCTGAATCAAGGGAAGTTCAAAAATCAGTCTTTTATCCAGTGCTTCCCTCAAAGTAGGATCCAAATTCCTCAAGTCTTCTCCACTTTCAATTTTTATGTTTCCGATTTTTCAGTTTTTTGGGTGTTTTTGAATTTTTTGATTTTTTTGGTCTTTTCGATGTGGTGTATGGATGTGGCGTTTTCCAAAGTAGATGAGGAGTTTAGATATGCAGGGTCAGAGTCATCCTTAGGGTGCACAATATTTACGGGTTTCCGAGTATTCTCTAGAATTCCAACTTTAGATCCAATCATTTTATCTTCCATCTCCATACTCGAGCTACCATAAAATGAAATTAGTCGATCAGTAAAATTTCTAAATTTATCCTCAAGGATTTCACATCTCTTAATTATCTTAAAAATTTCATTCTAAAAAAATTCCTTACAAATCATGGGATTAGTCTGTTCAATTAGAGGATACTCCTGAAAACCTGAAGTTTCATACTCAACATAATGTGACTCAGGCATGCATTGTTGGGTGGAGTAAAGGTCGGGTTTCTCCCTCGACCGAGAAGAGCTGTCCATTTCCATGGTCATGATTGATCGACCTCATATCGTGGAATCATATAGGGTTCATGTGTGTTGATACAATCATCCAAGTCCTCTGTATATGCAGGTTGATCAGGTTGGTCAATAGTGTTAATCCAATATAGATGATCAGGATGTGCGGGCCTCCCCATTTGTTTTAATCGGTCCGTCATGTTATTCCCTAAGGTCCAGTCCGGGTGTGGTTATGTGAATGGTTCACCTGTCCCAACATTATGATTAAAACATAATAAAGTCAATTGGGATTGGTGTCTCTATCAAATTTTGGTCTCAAAAGTGGTTTGATCTTCGAATGGTTTAGCAAGAACTCAGGAATAAGACAGGTTATCCTAGTATGAAGTCTGATTATGTGTAACACATGTTGGGGGAGATGGAAAATATGGAGTGTTGAATTCAGTCGGATGATTAGGATTCATGGATTGGACTGGAGGGTGAGAGTCTCCAACAATTATTGGAGTATATATGGCCAAAGGGGGTTTTGAGGATTTAGGTCTGACCGAATTCATTTTCAAAGTATAGATCTGACGGGTACTCGGAAAAAAGTTCCATAATTTTCGAAGGAGGTTTATTAGTTGACACAATGGATCTTGGTTAAAGATATTCAAGTGCTTGGAATTCTAAACACAAGAAATCCTAAATTTTTCAGATCAAGAAAGGAGAGTAATGGCACAAATGTGCGGTTTTTGATATTCGAGCTTGGTTCACAAACACCAATGCAAACACAAATGAAACCTCAATTTCATCAACTCACACAATGAAGCCACAAGAGTTCGGTAATTATCTTTTCAATTTTAGTTGGTGATAAATCAATCTTGAAAAATAATTAGCGAGCTAACAGGTGCCGGAAATTTTCTTAAAGACTGACCCGAATCCTTACGACTACTTGCATCCATTTTTAACTAGTATGGATGTAAGTACATACCGTAAAATAGTTACCCGTGTTACTTAAGGATGAAGCCATACACAGTGTCCTTTAAACCACCCACTCTACTAAGAAAATCCAGACCGTTTACCGGTTACCGGTAGATCCTCACTGAGAAGTAGCTAATTATTTTTTAGAATCAGTAGTCTGAATGAAGATTCCGGAGCTGGGCTCTAACCTTAAATGTCGTCTCTCACTCACTCAGACAAATAAATAAATTCAAGGTTAGGGTCGCTCTCTCACAAAAATTCTTGATTCTATGAGTTAATTTAGTCAGCTTTGTTTAGTAGTCTTAATTTTAATAAGACAATCACTGAAAAATTAGGTGAGCACAAATACACGTCTACCGTCCAATCCTAATTTCCTTTAACATTTATGTGACAAAACAAGAGGGAGAAATTCGGGAAAAGATGATGCACGTGAAAAACGATGACGCATGCTCAGTTAGAAGACTTGCAGTGATTCTTCTCAATCTCCATATGGGATGCAATACACGAATTGAAAATTATTCTAGATGAATGCAAGCTGATAAAAATCATACCTAGCAGAAAGTTCTATTAGCCGGGAAAAAATGAGCTAAAATTTTGACTAAGTTGAACGATCTAATATGCGTCTCAATTAATGTGAAGTGTGGTCCAAGGTTTTACAAGCACAATCAAAAGATTCCTCGAAGCTCTAATAGTCGTATGTGCAAGTCTAACCTACAAGCCACTCAAGTTGGGCCCCACCCTCATCGGATAGTGAAACATGTCATGACACCACATAAAAAGTTCAAAGTCTTGTTACACACGTGAGAGTCCAAATAAACACCGCTATAAATGAGCAATTAATTACAAAAATTATAATTACAGAAAAATAAATCCTAAACTCTACGCTCTCACTACTCGATTCAATTAATTTTAAATGCAGCTTTTCGGAAGTCGGTGACGATGCGTCGATTTTCGAAAACCACTCCACGTACGCTGGGTAACTCGCACGAAAAATAAGAGAGAGTGTAAGAGAGTGACTAAAAGATAAAAAATAAAGACAGAAAATAAATGCTCAAAAATAAATAAAAAATGTGTAGTGGCACGTTTAGGGATTAGACTACCCGAGCACTTAATTTTTTAGACAAATCTAAGCCGTTTGCCTCCCCAGCGACGTTGCCATCTGACGAGTCTGAAAATGCCCTGCTTTAATTTGCGTGAATTATCGTTTAAATTTATCATTTCGTGATAGACAGGAATTCAGAATCAATCAAGAAATAACCACAATAATTTATTCAATTTTTAATCAATGTGGTTTTATGTTTATTTTACTTGGACAAGTCCTAAGGTCGAACTCGAGAAGGCAAAGGAATAACCTAGAATTTTTTCTATCAAAGTTCGTGTATGATTTTTGAGACGGTATTTTTTGGTATTTTTTATGCAATTTTGGAACGTGGATGCAAATGTGGCCAATTTTAGGGATTAAAATGTAATTTCAATCAATCGATGTCTAAAAATTACAAAATTTGATCGAGGTGTCAATTATGATGAATTGAACACATTGTAATTTTTTGGAATTTTCTGATGCAAATAAAGTGAATTTCAATAAGTAATTATAATAAATATTAAACCTTTTTATTTAATTTATCCAAGATCTATCACTATCACTAGATGATTGAACTTCGAAAAATCCTAAACTTCAAAATACGAGACTTAATACCTATTGAAAATTAAAGATTGATATATGCAAAATGATTTTTATAATGCAAATCATGCATGCAAATGCAATTCTTTTTTGGCACAATGTGAAATACAACTAATTCTACGATATAAGATTTTTTGGTAATTTTCAGATCTATGGTTAATTACTTATGAATTTTGAAGTACAAGATGGGAAAAATATGTAATTTTATGCAAGAATATTAATTGTAAATAACCACATCATAGAAAAATACAACGATTATGCCATACTATAGAGAATTAATTGCAGAAAATAATGTTGTTTTGGAATGATAAAAATAATATCATGAGAGGTCCAATACAAAGGGGGAACACATGGGTAGAATTGCGATAATATAAAATAATGCAGAGAAAGTGGCTAAAGAGGGATTACCGACCTGTAGGGGGTATCCTTGTAAAAATTCCAATAGGCACATACATAACACGTGCCCTTGTATGGAAGTAATTTGGCTAAACTCCGGGGGTACCCTTGAAATATTTCCAGTAGGACACGTGCTATCCACATGACCTCTGGGATGGGCCTTTTTGATATTTCACCCCTAGGGGTGTAGATGCATCTCGTCCCCTCCACACACGTGTTGCGTACGTGAGGAGGGTCTTGGGCTGGGAGCCCGGCCGTTGATGGTAACATCGAGGCAGAGAGGATGGAGGGGACGGGGCGAGGCTGACCTCCGGCTATTGGACTGGTTGTTGCTGATGCGTGTTTGTCGAGGCCTGGAAGTGTGGCGGTGGAGTATGTCGCTGACGAATCGCGAGGCAGAGAACAAGGCTTGACGTTGAAGAGGCCCAAGTTGTTGGAGCTTGATGGAGTCAGTGGAGCCCCAGTTGGTGAGGCAGAGCGAGGGTGGAGCAATGGTTATTTGAAGGTGATGAAGTAGCTACAAGGGCGCATTTGCTTACTACTGATGTAGATGGAAGCAAAGGCGATGGTGGTGGTTTCTAGAGTCGAAGGTGTAGTGGTCGAAGGTGGATGGACTCGATTTGGAGGGAGATGCGTCGGTGGTGGAGTGGAGGAGAGGTGGGCGTGAGTAGAGGGGAGTAGGGTCTTTTGCTGGATGATGAAGCTCGATTTGAAGGTTGATGAAGACATAGGGGACTGAAGGAGACGCATTGGCTTGACGGGTTTAACCGGAGCAAGGCGACGGGCAGTTGGAGGCTCATGCTGCGCGTGCCCCAAAAAGGGAGTGGGACTGGATCTCACTAGAAAAGAAGAGAGAAGGGGGTATTGTCACCACCGTCCTCCTCTTCTTGCTGATCTGATGGAGCGCTAACGATGGATGAATTGGAGAGGGTGGCGGTGATGGGTTAAATAACAAAGGAGGAGGGGTGGTTATGGAAGGGGATTTGATGGGATTCGATCGGATTGGGGAAGGAGAATCGCGATGATGGGAGGTGTTATTGGATAAGGATTGGTGATCGTGAGATTCGCGGAGGTGAAGGGATGTGACAATGATCCGATTAGGCAGGTGGCTGCGAAGGGAATGGGATAGTAGAGGAGATACAAGCACGGGGAGGGGTGGTCGAAGATGGAAGGTTGAAGGTGGTGGCTTCCTAAATAAGCAGGCTATGTAGATTGACGAGCGATCGGAGATGGAAGGGAAGGGGTGGTGGTGGCCCTCGACCAGACATGGAAGGGAGAAGGTGACGACTCGCGTAGGGCGCGCACGTAGGAGGCACGTGCTCTGCACGTGCAAGATTTTTAATTATTATTATTATTATATTTTATTTTTTAAATTTTTTATAAATAAAAAATTAGATATATATATAGGCCAAAAATGGTGACATGTGGCCGCTCCAGGAGCTACCACGTGTCAGCTCAAGAAAATCCGAGAATAAATTTCAAAGAAAAAAATAGCAAACGACCTCAGATCGAAAAATTTTCTTCACAAAAGTTGCTTTCTCGACGAGACTACAACTTTCATGAAGAGACCAAATCCAAAATTGATCATTTGCATAAAGTGTTATTTTTGGGGTATCCCATGTACATAGAATACCTTGATTTTGGGTTTTATATTTTTTGTTATTTTTAAACCAGAATAAAATTCAGAAAAAATATGATAAAATCAAATATAGATATTTACATATTAATCTATTTTTTAGATTTTTAATAATTAAGAAGATGAAGAAGAAATAAAATAAAAGACAAAAACTACAACTTTTGTACAGACGGTTAGTGAAGACTCAGACTCAGTTAGTTTATTTTATTTCAAGCTTATTTTGGATTTGGATTTTTGCACATTTTAATAAAACTTTTATCAAAGAAAACAAATGAAAAAGAAATAAAATAAAATGAATTAATTATGTACATAAAATAATAGGACAAAATTAGGTAAAATACAAAATGTACAAGAGAGGCCCAAAACCCACTTTTCACGTATGAGTTCCAATTCAATTGAACTTGTTCTCATTTTGAAGGTTATTAAATGTATATTATTTCAAAAGTAAGTAGAATTAAATCGGACACTGGATGAGGAAGATATCAAGGTTTTAGTCTGGGAATCCTAGAACTAAGAGTTTGGGTTTTTGGTTCACTTATTTAGGTTAGTAATTTTTTTGTAGTTTTCGTTTATTCTTGTTAGTGATATGTACACAATGGAGGTGGTTTTAGATCATTTGAAGTTAGCATGAATTAGTTAAAAATCAGAGAAGTTAGGCTATTTTACAAGCCATTTTGGCTGAGATTTTTGACTCATCATTTTATGCAATAATATAGTGATAAAATGCAATTCATATCAAAACATGCATGGATGCTAATTATGCAATATAAATGAAGAAATGCTAATGAATTTAGGAGATTTAAGCTTAATTAGTCATTTTTAGAGTGATGAATATGAGATTCATTAGCTGCCACCTCAACGACCCTTGGTTCTTCGTCTTGTTTGGTGCACCTCGCTGATGAAGAAGACGTTCGATCTTGTACGACGAGACCAGGAGTTCCCTTGCTAGGATCAACATCTTGGATTGCGAGGAGCACACGACTTATCCCCGCGCTCGCAAGCGTCTCCTCCGAAGATCAGACTTGAGACATGAGGTCTCTTTTCTTAGAGGCTTGATTGCAACCACCCTACGAGAAGTATTCCTTTATCTATTATGTGGTTTAGATGAAACGATTCAAGAAGTGTTCTTGAATCATATGGTTTCATCACATGAAAAGAAATTTAAATTCCGCTGCATCAAACAACTAGTACGACTAGTTGTTTCGATCGTATTTGATACGATCCTCACGCTTCCGTGATGCACTTGAGGATTATTCCATATCCTTCATGCATCGCCTCTTGTGCAACCACCGACCATCTTCTGTCGGCCTAACCTCATGCACCGCATCCTCCAATCTCCTACAGGACCCACTCACCACCTCCTACGCTCCAACCGCCCGCCCGCTTCCCTCTTCCCTCTCTATAATCATAACCACTTCCCTTTCTTCGCTCTATATCCTCTCACCCAAGAACCACCGTTATCGCCACAACCACCACCTCTCCCCTTCTGAAAGTCACCTCCCCGCCTCTTGTGACCGACTGACCACTCCACTGCATGTTGACCTCTTCCGCTACGACTCCCACCTCTACATCTTCCACCGTCGCTCTAACCACCCATAAAACCATGTGCTCTGCCCCCATCATTCATCATTCGTCGCTTCACGCTCCAATGTGTGTGAGAGAGATCGGAGAGGTGCTCCGGTGACAACGCCACCTTCTTCCTTGAGTGAAGACCTCTACCGGCTCTGTAAATATTCATAAGGAGAAGTTCCCTTATGCTATAGCTTCTCCTGCAGTCACCAAGATCCAGCTAATTCGGGCTATTAAGCGAAGACTAGCCGGAGCTCGAACTCCAGCCATCTAGGCAACCCTCAGGTAAATATTCTTCCTCCCCTTCTTCTTCTCCTCTTCCTCTTCCTCTTTCTCTTCGTCTTCTTACTCCACTTCTTTCGCTCTGCCCCTTGGGTATCACCGATCTCGATCGCCCAAGGCTCTGCCTAGCACCAATCACCTCATCCATCTATGCCTCAACTGTGTGGTACACTGCCTCGCCTCATATGGGTTTTGGATCACTCCTCCTCGCCTGGATCACTCCTCCTCGCCGTGCTCAACACCCTTGACCACCCGCTTCCACTTAGACCCTTGTCGCCTCGCAACAGCTTCGGTCCACAACTTCCATGCCACCGAACTTCACTGTCACCGATGCGACGCCTTTCAACTCCATCCACCGGCGCCTCAACATCGTCGTATGCAATAGCCTCTAGCTGTTTGCCCAGCTGCCTCCACCTTCGGCCAAAGGTTTCTCCAGCATCGTCATCCTTCACCCTCGCTCGTGCCCAGACACTTCCTGATCTCGACCGTTGTGCCCCCTCAGGCCATGCTTTGTTGACTACGCAAGCAAACCCCTACCCCCATCACCCGAGGATCACGTCGGGCATGGGAAGTTATGAAGCAGCCCCTGCAAGCTCCTCAATTTCCTACGAAGCCCCTACATTATAGGAGGCACGTGAGACATACGTGCCTCCTTGGAATTTTTGCATAAGACCCCCTAGGTCTTGGTAATTTCAACTGATTCCCTGTAGCTTGCATTTATTTTACTTTTTCGTAGGTAATTTCCATACAGAATCTTGTGTTTGAGTTTCATTTTGAACCTTCAGTTGGAATCATTTTAACATTCTAAAAATTTCATCTCGTAGAACACTTTATGCTCTATCATTAGATGATGATTATATTTTTGTGAGATGTGGTTTATTTAATGTAATTATTTTCATGAAAAATTACATATTTTCCCATTGCTTGATCTTTAATTGATATTAAATTAATTATATTTCTAGAAATTACCTAAAATTCACATCAGGTGGATTTTATTGTGTTCTGCATTGCTCCCAAAAAGTCATTACATTTGCATATATATCAAGGTCGAAATAAACTATAAATTTTCCTTGATCCCTCTTACATAGGCTTATCTAGGATATTTTTTTCTGAAAAATAAATTGATCTTCTATTTATTAAAATTAATTTGCAAAAAATCACCCTACATGCATCATTAATTCATAAAAAAATCATTTTGCATCCGAAAATTTCAAAAAATTACAGTGCATTCATTTCATTATTTTTCATATTCTGAAATTTTTTATAATTTTTGTACTTCATTTGATCAAAAAATATATTTTAACCCCTAAACTTGCCTGAATTAGAATTTCATTTATTAATTGCTTTAATAAAATAAAAAATGCCTCTCTGACAACCTATATTCTTGATCGATTATCATTTGACCTAAAGAGACAGATGCCTCCCTGAGTTCGACCTTGGGCTTGCCCAAGTAAAATATAAATTCGACTGCTCACTTTAATTGATTAATTAATTAAGTGGTCTTTTGATTAATCTTGATTGCCTGCCTACAACGAACATATTAAACGTCAGTTTCACATAATTAACGAGGGTACTTTTTGGGTTCATCAAGCATTTAAACCACTTTTTAGAATCATTACATTCAGTGGCTTGATGAAATGAGCTTATATCATTATCAATGCTCAAGTCACATTCATACTCAAGGGCATAGACTATATAATCATCAAAATATGTAGGTCTATTTTACCTTTTATAGTGTCTTAATACAACTTCTTGTGAGTGTGGTGCACTTGGCTCTTTTAGAACTTCTTAACTAATAATGGCATCATCATTTAATGTGGGATTCCATTTCTTGATTTTCCATGTCATTATGTAATGGTGAATCCATAGGTGGAACGTCTACTCTAGAAGATTCGGGCAAATATGGAAGCAACTCTTTATCTATATCTTCTTTTATTTCCATATTTTGTGATTCTTGGCTCCTACCGATGTTATCATTCTCAATGAAGCAAGCATTGTCAATTTCAACAATTCTTGTATTATGGTTAGGATAATAAAATCTATATCCCTTTGAATTTTTTTGATAACCAATGAAAAATTTACTGACTGTCCTTGGATCTAATTTCTTTTCATGGGGATTATATAGTCTAACTTCCGCTTGACACCCCCAAACATGTAGGTGTCTTAAGCTAGGTTTCCTACCTGTCCATAGTTCAAAAGGTATCTTTTGAATTGCTTTACTAGGAACCATATTGAGTAAATAAGCTGACATCCTTAATGTACACGTCCACAACAAAAGAGGTAAGGTGTTATTATTTATCACGATCCTAACCATTTCCATTAATGTATAATGTCACCTCTCTGCAACACCATTTTCTTGCGATGTTCTAGGCATTGTGTATCATGCACAAATACAATTACTTTAAGGGTTTTTGTAAATGGACCAGGATGTTGACTTATCTCATCATGCCTTCTGAAATATTTACAACCTTGATCAGATCTAACAACTTTTATTTTCCTATCCAGTTGTATTTCAACCTCATTAATAATTGTGTCAAGACATCCACTGCTTGAGTCCTTTCTGTTGGACATGCGAGCCCAGAGCGAGCCATTATGCAATAAATGTTATTGCGAATATTATTTCCTGATCTGAAATGAAGAATAACTAATTTGCATAATAGATCTCTTAGTACAATTAGGGTTATGTACCATGGCCATCTTAAATGATCATGCAGTTGTTGATTTAATAATTGAATCATAGAGGTTGGTGCTTGGATGAATATCTAATGAATCAGATTGAGGACTCATCAAGCACCGTCAAATGATTATTAAGAGATGATCTCCAGCATGAGTAGGAGATAGCAATCCTTTCTCATATAGGCTGATATCTAACCGACCTCTTAATACATGTCCTCTGCATAGGAATATAGATTCGGAGGTGTTAGATAAGTTAGGTCAAAGAGTTGACTTAACGAGATCGAGATAACCAACGTCCTATGTCGTATGCTATCACGATATAGGCACTCATCCTCTGGTCGGAGATAGATGTGTTACTATATATCTGAGTATGTACATTTGGCAGACCAATAGGTTGGTGACCTAATCAAGGTCCATATACTGGCGTGCTGGTGTGTATACAAGGACATATGAGTGATATGATCTCTCAAAGGGATCATACCAGTTCATTTAGTGAACCGGAAGACATGAGCTCACTCATGAGATATTGCGAAGAATTAAACTCCGTGCACGGTCGTCTCGCTTTGGAAGCTTGACTGAATTTGTAGGTTTGATATATACTTTTGGAAAGTATTTGACCAATACCTAGGTATGATATATGCTTTTGGAAAGTATATGATCGATACTAACTCCTAATGATCAAATGAGAAACTTAATGATAAAACCATGAAGTAGGCAATGTAAAATTGATCTAATAGTTCGGGTTTATTCTGGGTCATCGAGTATGCAGGATGTGCAGGTATTGGGAATACCTGAGGGTGATGTGATCATAAATGATTGTATAACCATGACGCTTCTATTCCTAGGGAGTGATGAAATGGGTCTGGATTTTAGTGACTCCTCTCAGTAGAGAAGTAATCTAATCTTGGTCCAAATGTTGGATAAGATATGAATGTGATTCAAATGCAATGAGAAGATTGGATTTGCGTCTTGATTTAATCAAGCATCTATGGGAGGCCTGAGATCTGGAGTTGAGAGATGATCTCAATATCCAAGTCACTATACGTGGAACATACAATCTCCATGTCCTTATCTCCAAGTATCCGCGGAGAAAGTGCATTATCCTTGAAAGAGATCAGGATAATTTCATTGTTGATATATATATATATTAGAGCATTGAGAAAATTGATAGTTGAATGTGATTTAATTATCATAAATAATATGAATTTGATTATATTATAAGGAGAGTTATATAAGATAATTAAATGTGATTTAATTATCAAAGATAAAAATAATGTGAATGTGATTTATATTATTTGAGCACATGAGAATAGAGTTCCAAGATGATTAAATGTGATTTAATTATCATGGATAAGAATAATGTGGATAACATGATCCATATTAATCATATATATTATAAATGTGATTTATAATAGGGGTTGATGGGGCTGCACCCTGGGAGCAGCAAACATGGTTGCCCCGCCTCATTTTTGGGCAAATTTTTTTATTTTATTTGAAAAATATCATCATGTATATTCATCCATATATCCCTCCTATATGTCATTCGAATTTCGTCAGAAACAGAGACTCCTTCGGCCTCCATCCAGACAGGGTCGATTTAAAAATCCTGCGATCGTTAAAAAATGACGTCTGGATGGATGCCGTAGGAGTCTCTGTTTCTGATGAAATTCGAATGACATATAGGAGGGATATAGGGATGAATATACATGGTGATATTTTTTCAAAAAAATAAAAAAAACTACGAAAATGGGGTGGGGGCAGCCATGTTGGATACCCCTAGGGGGCAGCCCCATTTTTCCCTTTATAATATATAAGAGAGAAATTTGTAATTTACATTTGTTAATTAAATATCGATGTGAATTGGATTCACATTGGACATTAAATTGAAAATGTAATTATATTTTATTTTGGATTGTGAATGCGATTCACATTCTTTCAATGGCATGATTTAAATTATCACAAAATTAATTTAGAATTATTTTTTGTGATTAAATATGTAACAATTGTTGTTGCATAATTTAATATCAAAAATCTCCAAGATTTGGTCCAATATAAATAAGGAGAATCTCCCCCTTCCATACATAGGGTGGGTGGCACATGGAGTGGGACTCCATGGCCGTCCACTCCATACATGGTATGGGATGGATTTCCTTCCTTTATTCTCTCCACAATTGATTTATATCAAATCAAAATTATATTGCATATATTTTGATTTATTTAAATTAATAGTTGTTGGTGGAAATATTGGAGCAACAAATCATGACCATTGATTGAAAGAAATACAAATCAATCTAATCAATTGGATTTGTGTGCACATGGATTGTGATCCACAGACTCCCAAAATATTATAAATAGAAGGGCACCCCTTGCTCTTCTTAGGTTTTACAACATATGTTCTCTCTCTCTCATTCTCTTTACATGCCAACATCATCTCTCTCCCTCTCTCTTATGGTTATCCACCATGGAGACCTAGAGAGAGTCGCTCTCAGCGCAACATCACCGTTATGTTGCTTGACTGTTTGCTCGTGGATCTCCGTCTTCTTCGGTGCGCCTTGTTCGTGAAGATGACATCGGATCTCGTGTGACGAGATCAAGAGATTCGTTTCTTGGATCATCGACATGGATTACGAGAAGTACGCATTTCATCAACGCGCTCGCAAGCGTCTCCTCTATCGGGTCGGACTTGAGATAGGAGGTATCTTCGTTCAGAGACTCGATCACAAACATGCTTCAAGAGGTATCCCTAATACTTGTTTGTGGTTTAGACGAAAAGATCTGAGAAGTGTTCTTGGATCATGTGGCTTCGTCACATAAAAAAATTTAATTTCTGTTGCCTCGAGCAATTAGTGTGACTAGTCGCTCCCGGTCGCATACGATGCGATCCTCACGCTTCTGTGATGCGGTTAAGGATATTACTATATCCTTCACTTTCATGCAATAGATAAATATGTACATAGTGTGAGAAATCATGTATAAAAGTAATAAAATATATTTCTCCTCATCCTGATGAAACATCAAAAGGACCACCGATTTCAGTATATATCAATTCTAGGAGCTGGGTAGCCCTTGTAGTTGGTTTCTTCATTGTTTGTTTGGATCACTTTCCCTTAATACAATCTATACACAATCCTATATCAGTAAAATCTAATTAAAGCAGATTTTCATTCCTATAAGTTTCAACTTTCTATCTTTTGATACATGACCTAGTCTTCGATGACATAAAAGAGCATAACATTCATTAGATGCATTCCTTTTCATACTCGTATTATATTCAACTTAATTATGAATTGACAAACTTATTATCAAGATTAAAATGATAAAAAAATCACCGACATACGAAAACCGTAAAAATACTTATTCTTAAACATAGAGAATGATCCATTAGAAATTTTGAAAGAATATCCTAAACTATCCAGTCTGCAATTGGAAACAAAATTTCTAGCACATTCAGGATTGTGGAGATATCCTTCTAGATCTACTTGACATATAGTGTTCACGTTCAATCTGCAAGTCCCAATTCCTCTATTCGTGCCTTCATCATGTTTCCCATGAGTAAGTACTGCTCACTTTCCTCTATGCTCCGGATTGTATGAAATCCATGTAATACGTGAGATGCATGAGTAGTTGCACCGGAATCCAACCGTGAAGTATTATTAGAAACATTTATAATATTTACTTCGAAGCAAATCGAGGCATAATGTACGCCTTTCTTTTTGAATCATGCTTTCCGTTTAAGGCATTCTTTCTCCATAAGTCCGAACTTCTTGCAAAATAAGCATTTGATTTCTTTGGAATCACTCCCTTTAGCTTTCATGGGAGTTTTTCCTTTGTTCCTTTTCTTGTGTGGCTTTTATTGCTGCTAGTACCTATTGTAATCTTTTCCGTAGCCATGAGGTCAATCACATGTTCTCTTATCTTATTTAATCTCCATTCTTCTTTAATGAACACAACCTTCAATTTCATGAAACTCCACTTATCCTTTAATGTGTTGTAATTTACCTAGAATTGCCTAAATTCAATAGGAAGGTAGTTTATGATAAACTTTACTAAGAATGTCTGTTGACATCCATCCCCATGGTTTTTAGTTTCGCCGTGAGATTGGACATTTCAGTTACGTTATCCATCATGGAGTTGGACCAGTTGAATTTCTTCGCGGTCAACTCGCTCATTAAAGTCCCAACAATGGACTTATCAGCTATGTCGGACCACGCATATTCCTTAATTTTCTTCATGAATTCCATAACAGTGTTTGTCCTAGGCATTGATGGTTTTAGCCTATTCGATCTCTCCCAAGCCTCATAATATAACTTGTAATCGTCAATATTGTTTTTTATAATGACTTGTGATTTTGATCTTCAACTAATGCATGATTTTAATTCATCACTCACAAATGGAATAGAATATGTTACCAATAAGCATAGTTGAGATCGTTGAACCTAAATGTAGAGTTACCCAATGCAAACAAGTTCGTAGCTGTTGAAATTGCAAATTAATAATACATATGCTCATAACAATGCTATGAGAAATAAATTACTAACTTAGAAGAGGGAAATGCAAATTAAAATTTTCTTTCACAATATGTTAATAATCGCCTTTAGGTAGAATATTAACATATCAATAAATGCGTAAGTGATGAAATTACAGAAACCTTGACATGTAATTTATAAATCATGTTTATTTCATGTTTTCCATCTTTGGATGTGAAACACAAGATCTATCAATTAACCACTATGATGTGTATAATCATGGGCATTGATCCTTCTTTGGGTGATCTCCTAGTTTGTGATCATATCAGAATAAATGTTATGTCATTAAATTCAATTTGCATCAAAATTATGATAATCAAAAGATAGGTTTAACTCTATACATGGTTAAATCACTTTGGTGACTAATCATTAATTGAATGCTATGATTTTATTTATAAAAAAATAAATATTATTATTTCATAATAAGACATTAGACAAGAACAACTATAACCGATATTTGTACATAGATGACTAACATAAAGTTTCTCATATCAATTTCGTCCATATGAAATGACAGTAATTTAAACTCATTTTTTTGTCGTCATCAAAAACCACATCCACTATAAATTTGTAACTTCCGAGATAACCTTAATATTCATGTATCCTACATAAGAAAATACCTTATTGTTGCTATTTATGCTGTTTCCAACCAAACATGAATCGTGAGTGGATAAGTTCTCTTTTAAAATATATAATCCTTAACAACCATAAACGATGCCAAGTCCCTCTTTTGAGGACTTTCTAATTTAGAAATATTGTTTAATGACAATTATCTCCATTGATCAGTGACCCATGATTGATACATTTACTTCCAAACTTGAGTACGATAATACAAGGTCCTCGATTCACACAGAATCAACAACTGTACTACATGTATGAAAGAAGTACATCTATCTATACTATATACTAAAGCTGAATTTTGCTCAGCTTTCTCCTCTCTTTTGACAGGTGGTACTCTCCCATGCTTTCCTGAGCTCTCTCTTCTCATGACAGATGTTACTCTCCAACCGTCTCTGCTGTGTTCTCGCCCCCCTCTCTTTGATTCTATTGAACTCAGCTTTCTCTCTTCTGTTGGCAGGTGCCACTCTCCCCATGACTTCTCTCTGCCCACGATCTCTCTCCCTCTTTCTCTTTCTCTCTCTTCCTCTTTCTCTCCCTTTCTACCCACGGTTGATCTCCCTCTTTCTCTATTGCATTTCTTTGCTCTTCATTTCTCCCCATCTCTCTCTCTCTCTCACTTTCTAACAAAAAGCTGAGTCCCTTCTTTCACTATGCTTTAACGATTTTACCCCTCCAATAGTTGTTCTCCACATCAATCCTCCCCTTCATTTGTCAATGTCTGCCCCGTTTCTTCTTTCAAAATAACCGACATGTGCTCCCTCCCTATTTTCCTATCTCCTCACTTGAGTCCCCTCCCTTCTCGAAGTCTCCAAGGCCTTGATGGCGAAGTTTCTCTCCTCCCCATAATTGCTGTAAGAACTGAGAAGTACCACCCACATCACCCCTCTCATTTTTTTACCGCTGGAAGAAGGAGCAGATCAGCCAATGCAAGAAATGGACCTCGACATGGGAACCAAGAACACATCCACCTCCAACCAAAGCTCCTCCACGACCACCCCATGTCCATCCACATCCTCCGGAGGGATCCCACTCTCACCTCCAAGCATGAAGCCGCATCGGTACAACGACCTGTCGTAGGTTGCCCTCCGATACCGGAAGGAGCCCTTGGGACTGCTGGACTTCCGGGTGATGTAGAGGGTGGACGGTGGAGACATAGGGATAGTATACTTCTACTGTCTGATGAAGGGAAGAGGAGATGAGTGTGATTTTGGTGGTGGATAAGAGTAAGGTGGAGAGGAGGAAGATGAAGGCCGGGAGGGCGGACGACGAGAGAAGGATGCTTTGGCGCCTCCACCACCCTATCCTCCTGATGCTCTATGCCAAGTTCGATGCACCACCGCACTACTCATGCGTTGTTATAGAGTATTGCGTCATCAGGGACCCGCACCACCTTTGCACCTCAACCATCCCAGATGTTTTCCACAAGGTGAGTGGTGCTCATAGTGACTGTAACACTGTAAAGTGTAAACATAGTCTGCCATGAAATACTTTCATTTGATTTTCCTAAAGAAAGTCAAATTTCATGTCGCCATAAAGAACTAAACCAATAAAAAATATATTCTTTTTGGGTTTGAGTAATAATTCATCAGATTACCTTTCTATGATTTTGAGTTACTTTCAGGCCAAATTTAATGGTGACACACGGGCACTATCGTTAGCTATAAGAAAAAAACTCCTCCAAAGCAGATGAATGGGATTTGTGCCTCGAGCCTTTGTGCACAAAAGCATCGACGTCGTGATGAAGCAACACGTGAAGCACGACCAAGAGAGGATGTTCTCCAATATGACGACCAGGACTATGCAGAGAAGAAGCAAAGAATCACAAGGCCAAAAGGGATGTTGGCATAGTCGAGAAGGCCATTAACTCTTCGAGTGGGTCCCAACAAGTTATGTGTATATATGATGGATTGTCCCATGTGGATATTCTCTCTTCTCCTGCCAATTATAGTTTGATCTTTTTATTTTTGTACCATAGAATATTTTGAGTTTTAAAGAAAATACATGAGATTCGAGGAGCAAAACCGACTCATCTAGAGGAGACACAAAAAGAGCATCATCATCTTTCTCCTCCGACTCATCTAGAGGTGAAGCACCTGGATTTGAAAACACATACGCCTCGCATGCTTCATTCTGAAGAAGAATCCCATAGACCATACAAAAGCTCTTCATCGTCATTTCTCTATAGGATCCACCTCCACCTGAGCCACTTCCAGCAGCACAACAAAATATCGAGGAGCAAAATCGGAGTTTACCTTCACTGCAGCTCATGCATGTGTCCTGTTTGATTATTGATTTTAAGCAAAATAGGACATCACAACACAAATCCGAATAGGACATCACAACACATCCATTATTCTTAGATAAGGTGTTTTCATTACTTGTGGTGGATTTTTAAGGAGAGTCATTGAAAATTACAGACAGATAACTATTTCCAAGTTGATGGTTATACTTGATAACACTATCCATTGCTATGTCAAAAACTTGGGATGTGCATTAAACTGACGTGATATTTTAAGTGAAGAAAAAATAGACACAAAAGTGCCATTGGATAATACCTATAAGTTGCACTAGACCTGCAAAAGACTTTTAAGCACCCTTCATAAGTAATCCAAAGGAATGAAGCACCTATTCAATTAAAAAATTCACTAAAAATTTCAGCTTTTTGGTGAAGTGGGAATTACTTAACTTTGGATATGACTCACAACTTTGCATGTTAGATTTGTCAAAAAAATTAAAAACAAAAAGAATTAAATGTAATATTTATTGTGATAGTTATTGTCCATTTCATTCGCAGATATGGAGAACTTTGCATGTTAGATTTGCCAAAAAAATTAAAACAAAGGGAATCAAATTTGGAGGAAAAACTTAGGTTTTGAGAACTGTCTTAACTGTGATTTCTAACAGTGTGTAATAGTTTTAATTTATCTCATTTCTATTGAGTTGTAAGGTATCAGAACTTCACTGCCATCATCGGAGATCCAATCAAAATCCACCACATACAGATTAATCATGTGACATGAGATCGAGCAGCAAAGGGCAACCACATGAAGCTGAACACCATCAACAACTGTGGCTACCATCATCGAATCTGATCGAGAAACATATGAAGATCAGGAATCACCTAGAAACTAGCTTCTATCCCATCGAGCACCATACCACGCATATTGTGAGCATCATAGCATCATTGAGGATATCTATCTATAACTATACTAAAGTTGTGTTTCTCTCATCTTTTGTCCTATATCTGACATGTGGTGCTCTCCCCGCACTTCCTTCTCTCCCGTATGCCAAAGTTGGTACCTCCCACCCAACTATCTCTTCTGCACCGTCCCCCCCCTCTAATTCTATTGCCAATTTGAGGTACTCTAACCTCCCTCAATTTTGAGAACACACCACTCCTTGCGTGTCTCTCTCTCTCTCTCATATTTGTCTCATATTTGTCTTACTCTGAGCTGTCACTCTCCTACTATGTTATTACGACCTCTATCATAGTATCATTTTTTTAAGGTACCTCTATCATTTCCGTTAAGTCATGAGCCAAGTATATTGCTCAATTAATATATAAAATAATTTTCCAACTACAAAAACACGAGTTTTTGCATTTCATTGCTTAATATTGGGAAAAAAATCGCATTTCTAAATGTTATACAATAACATCAGAATATATTAACGCAGAATACCAAATGTACCTGAATATCAATTTTGGAATGCTAAAAGAAATGTTGATGTTAGAAAATACTCGATACACAATGATTAGCCAACATAAACATCAAAACACATGGAACTATATGTAGTTAGCAATTAATTTTTTTAATTAAATAATATTATCATTTTAATATCTTTACAACGATTGCATGCATGTAAGGATTCATTTGGATATCATGTTACATATACCAAGAATAGTGTCGATTATATTCCTTTTATGTTGCATCCAATTAATTTTTTATGAATTAAATAAAATTATCGTTTAAATATTCTATAATGACAACATGTATATAGCTTATATAGGATTAGTATGTACATTATATATATTAAGAAAATGTGGATCACCTATTTTTAATCGACTAATAGAATATCTACATGGAAGAACATTCATATAAAGCATAAGGATATCCATATAGAACTAATGTAAGAGCATATGGATACTGATATACAGAAAATGTACATTGAATATGTAATCTTCACATGTCATATATGCAGAAATAGTTTTAAAGGACATCAAACCTCATAAAGATTTATGTAAAAAGGACTTGCTTACAAATGAATAAGATAGATGAAAGATAAAATAGGGAACAAGATATTTTTCTTCGTTTTTGTCATTTGTATGCATATAGTGATGTCTAGATATAAAATGACATATCATCGTCCCATCTATTACATATTTTTATCAATATATATGTATATATATAACTTATACTAAAGCTAGAATTCATCCAGATTTTACTAATCTCTATAATATATTAATATATGAAAGTTAATTACTTTGATATAATCTTATCTAATAGATGAAGAACAACTATATAAAGTAATTATTACTATAAATTTGTTTTATAATATTCAAACATGTTTTCCTACAATGATTGAAGATTTTCTTCATAAAGAATGTATAAATTATAAACTATAAATATTTTTACAATTTTGAAATTTATTCTTACATACCTAAATTCTAACTATATAAATAATATTTACCATAAAACTTCCATCAAATTAATATATCAAATGCACATTGTTAATATATTTCTATAATAAACAATAAAATTAAAACTAAATAAATAAATATTCATACTATATATTATGAAGTTAATCGAATGTCGTGTTAACATTTTTGAAAAATTATTTATTCTTATTTTACATATAGTATTTATTCTGAGCCCATAGCATAGAATAATCTACATATTTCTTTAATATGGAAATATAATTGTAAGCGCTGATCTTATAATGGAAATAATAATTTCTATCAAGATACATTAAATTGATGTAAGTTGGTCGTAATATTAGTACATTACTTTTTTTGACTGGTAAACAATTAAATATATATTTCATTACTTTAAAAATAAAAAATGAGTATAAGGTATATTCATTGCAAATAAATTTCATATTAATTATAATAAATAAAGATAATCCGATCAATTAAATATAGATCAAAATCTTCAATTATAAGTTACAAATAAAGGTATGATATATTTAAAAATTCACAAATTTTGAAATACATGTAGCAAATCATTCTTATAGTAAATATAATTTTAAAACAAATCAATTAATAAGGTTAGATTTCAATATATACATTAATTTTTTAAAAGATCTATGTAAAAGAGGGAATTGAAAGGTCGATAATGCATGTTCTCTAGGTTCTTTTCATCTCTCATTTTTACTTTGAAATTATAATATTTTTTAAATTTATTATCCATCTTTAATAACTTAACGTTAAAGCCTTCAAAATGTTGATGAAAATTACCCCATTCAACTTGATAAAAAAATAATCTTGACCTTAAAAGTATTTAAAATCAATAATATATATGCTAAATTCTTATAATAAATACATTGTGAGAAATTAGTTTTTTATGTCAAATATTTACGTGTACAAGTATATAAATAGATTTCATGCATGCAACGAAATCTATGCAGATAACATATATTTATTTTGTTACATTTTTCAAAATTTTGTTTCTAAAGATTATGCAGGTATTTCTTCATTAGATTTTACTTCAAACACATGTATTCATATTTCACTATGTACATAACATGTTTATCATTTCTATAGTTTTGAATTTCATGTTAGAATTAATGTTTATCAAGTGGCCCTCTTGATTGTTTTTATAGGCTATCTTCTTCCGCAATTCTATGTTGATGCTGGATTCTCTATCCCATTGAGTGTTATGTTGGTTTATATTATCATCCTATATACTTTCATGCTTATATATATATATATATATATATATATATTTGTTAAATGCATGTATGTATTTATATATATTGAAGTCGATTTGTTTTTTAACATTGTTGATGATTTAATCCTTTCATTTGCATAATTCATCCACTTCTTTTTAAAATAATCTATTTTATTATTCTAATATAACATCTAACTAACATAATTAATCTATAATTTTAATTATCCATATTTTTCAGAACATATATTTGTGTTGTTCTCTTCTGTTTTTCCATATATTGTCTGCCGCCTCAATGTAGCTACATCATTGGGCCACAATATAGCATAGGTGCGACCATACGAGGCTTTGATACAATGTAAAAAATATTTAAGGCACATATTTTAGACAACCCTCATTATTTGATTTTAAATCTTGCTTAATTTCTAAATTGTAAAGATATTACAAATAGTTGGATTCGCTCCAAACCGCCGTGAAGCGCGTGATCATACACTAGTTATTGTTTAATAATAACATGACTTAAACTGAGTGGATGGTAATAATCCAAAACCGTAAATCCTAAAAGGAAATAAATTAGGGATTGCAACAATTCGAAATATAGAAACCTGATCAAGGCGTTGTTGTTAATATTAAAATTCTACGTAAAATAAAGATAACAATGATTCTCAAAGACCATCAAGCGCGATAATATTGATAATAATAATAATTTTATGGAATCAAACATTCGCCAGCAACATAAATTCCATCAAAAATATATTTCCATAATATGGCTCTAATATTATATATTTTTTGCAAGCAAGAAGAGAAACTATTGCATAGAGATTGATGGGAGACGGGCAACAAACTCCAATCCCTTTTGAATGGCAAATTTAAGCACATCATAAAGGAATCAATATTGACAACTAAAATAATCACGAGTTACCTCCTTTCATCGCAAATCAGAAAAACACCGCAACAAAGATGATGGGATTGGGGAAAATCAAAAGTGATCCTTCCTTCTTTTTCTCCTTCCCTTGACCCCAAGGCCCAAACGTTAAAACTCTCCGAGATGATGAAGAGTTTTTATGACGACTCTCTTCGATTCTTGATTCAATGTATTACTTAATGAGTCACCGTATCTCTTTTATAGGGTAGAATCAGAGGATTTAACAGGATAACAAATCCTAACATAACTGACTGTTGATAACCCATAACCATCAATGCACGATCAATATAATCCAGTTAAGTTTTATCCATTGACTTGGTAAAACTTATTCTATTATCTCATCAATATATTTTTGATATGGATGACATACATGATTAATTCAAACACTATACACTCACAAGAACCATGTAAAAGCATTCCATGTGATCCAGGATGGAAAAATCCCACGGATGTACTCGATTGAATTACGTTTCTGGTGCAGTAAAAGCCTTCGGAAATGAAAGAATTAAGGGAACACAAAGAAGGTGGCATCCCATAGGAAGTGTTCCCTTCATAGATGGACATGCTAGGAATACATGTTTTTCACGAAATTTGAATTTTCAACATATTGTCATCTAGCAGATTAAATCTCCCAGGTGTAGGGATACAAACGGTTACGGATATATCCGTATCCGATCCGTCACCATATCCGTTTTATACAGATTTTGACATCCGTATCCGTATCTATTTAAAATGGATACAGATATGGATATCATTTACGAATATGGGGGGAGGCAGAGCCACCACCCGACTCACCAGACAAGGTCAAGGAATTCAAGGGTTCGAAAAGGATAGATTGATGAGAGGAGTAAGGTCAACATAACTGAATGTAGCCTTTGTCATTAAAATTAGATTTTTTATCAGTTATGCCCCTCTGAGATATTGCAAGTCAGTTATGCCCTATATTTTTTGGGAATATCAGTTGTGCCCCTGACTTCTCGTCGTTTTACTACTTGTACCCCTCTGGTTAGTAGTTGTCCATCACCAACGCAAACGAAGTTAACTTTAGGGACACAAAGGGAATTAAATAAAAAAATAGGTTAAAAGGTCATCCCCTCCATCTCCTGCCATGCTCCTCCTTGGCTACTCTGTCCTCCGCCCTGCGCCACCACTGCCCTCCCAATGTTTCTCTTCCTCCGACTAGTGTTTTGCCTCATGCTCCGCCCCTTGCTGGTTGTCCTCCGCCCCGTGCTCCTCCTCCTCTGACCCTGCCATTTGATTCTCCTCCTCTGGCCAGTGCTCTCCCATCCTCTTCATCCTCCCACTTCACCCTAGCTATTCCAACCATGCTTCCTCTCTGCACCTAACTCCTTCCCCCTCCGCCCCCACTGCTCCCCCTGCTACCCCAGCTTCTCCACCCTTGCTCGACCTCTTCCCCCACTCCCCCTCCACCCTTAGCTCCTCCCCCCTCCACCCTCTCTCCGCACACGGTCCCCCTTCGCCCCTACTCCCCCACCCACTAAGCCAGCTCCCCCGCTACCCCAACTCCTTCAGCCCCACTCTCCCTCTACCCCCGCTCCCCCTTGGCTCCTAGCTCCTCCCCCCTCCAACCCACTCCTCCTCTGCTTTGATCCTCCCTCTGCCCTTAGCTTCCTCTCCCCCTGAGCCCCTAGCCTCCCTCCCCCTACTTCCTCCTCCTCCTCCTCCAACCCCAAGGTTCGAGATGAAGAAGACGATCTGCAAGATCTGAGTAGGATTCCAGCTAGGAACCATGCGTGAGAAGTCCCTTCCTCCCCCCATCATCTTCGTCAAGGATGACACCCCCCAGATCCCCCTTCCTAGCTTCGATCTTGTCGCCATCAACTCCTACCTAAGTTCCCCTACTCGAGATCCAATCTTTTCGAAGATGTATTGCACTTCATCTGCCTATGTGAGTACATGGAAGGAGAGGCTCTTTGCATGATGCTCAATGTGCCGACATTACTTCCATGCATCATGCGTTGACGCCTGGATTCGAATTGATGCGTCCTGCTCTGTGTATAGGTTGAGGGAGAGGAATAAGATGTAGATGAGGAGGTGATTAGGGTGTTTGGACCGTAATGTCCCTCTTAACCGCACTATGGTTTGAAAAAACTATGGTTAAGTTCAACTTATTGACGCCTAAATTAACGGAGGGGCACAAGTGATAGAACGACAAGAAGCCATGGGTACAACTGATATTCCTAAAAAGAAAGGGGCTTAATTGAAATTATAATATCTCAGAGGGACATAAATGATAAAAACCCTTAAAATTATCAGTGTCATCAGTTCAATGTCTCTTTTTCGAAAACTGACAGAGAGGAAACACCTTCAACACATCATTTTAAACTGACAGTACTTGAGGCACTCACATCATCATTCCAATTTTATTCTTTTTAAACTAATTATGTAGCACCTTCAAAGGTAAACCACCTTTGAGGTTTGTCAATCAATGCCCTAGGTAATTTTTTTCACCCTCAAAGTTTATAATGCATGGTTTATACATGTCCAAGATAAAAGATTTTCAATAGATTTAATTTTAAATTCTGATACTAATGAGAATATATATTTTTATGTATTTGTGTGCCCCCAATAAATACAACATCTCCACGTATAAGCATTTTCGGGAAGGGCTCACAACTCTAATTATCAATGACCAGTTCCTGATGTATTTAACAATACAAGAAGACTACTATTTCTACTTTCACAAACAAAGAATAAAGATAACTCTTTATAATGCATGGGACCAACATGCAAAGGCAACAACTATAAAGAGGATAACAAACATATACAACCCTACTTTTGTGTTGAGGCATAATACCTATTGCCCATTAAAAAAAATCATACAGAAGAATTCACAATTTTCGCTCACGACAAACACAAACCATACCTTGTTTTGAGGAGAAAGTGTTAGTTTTTTTGTTTCTCTGCTTATAGAACTGTAATTATTCTCTCTTTAATTTTGGATTAGTGGTAGCATACTTATTGCAAGTTGTTCTCATAGTATGTATCTTTGACTTGCAAACGTACATGTTATTATAACCATTGAGGAAGATATCAGCAGATCAAAGGCTTGTTTTAAGAAGTTTATTCTTGTTTTAACTTGATGTAATTAGCTTATAAAGTTATTCTATTTCTTGTATCAAGTTGTAAATTCTTATGTATCAATAGATTTGCCAATATGGGATAACTCAGAACAGGTTAGAACTTGACCAGATTAATCAATTTTAGCATATGATCAACCACACCTTGATCTACCAATTTTGACACCTTTCGACCATTTGACATTTGCTTTTACTATAGGATTGACTGACCAATAGTTTGTACTTGATCGATCTGCTCACGATCAAGCATTTGAGAGCCCTGATTGATTATCGTTTGAAATCAATGCAACAACTCTTTAATGGCTAGTTTTGATCGATCAACTTATGTTCATCTGCTTGACTAGCCTAGCCCGATCGATAAACTAATATGAACTCAACGGTCAGCTCAGTAGAATCTTCATGATTATTTTATATATTTATTTTCAATAGTCATATTTTAAAAGGTTTCGACCCTAGCACTATATAAAGGACCTCATACCTATTGTTGAATGACACACCACAACTTAGCTATAAAGCAATCTTTCCTTGAGACAAGCTGCCCTTGTGAATATTATCACACATCATCCTCTGTTGTTGGTTTACCCACTGAAGGGCATGCTGTAACCGTTTAATTTTTCTTTTTTTTGCAGAATATTGTGGGCAATTCAACTGTACATATCATATATATATGGATAGTTTTTAAAATGGTTTTAAAGTTACATGAATGTTGACTTTACTTTTTACCATTAAAATATAATAGCTACCATAATAGGATTAAGATGGAATTTAGTTAGTTAGTCACATCTGCGTGTCATAATATATGCGTGTGTAAAGTGGCCAACACATGATCTTCATCATCTGTTGCCTTATTCATCGACCTCCGTTGAGACTCGTTCATAAGCACTGAAGAAACTGTCTTGTCCAATGTAATGGTCTTCTTCATGTAGAGTAACATCATCACGATATGATCATAGGAAGATGGAAGGGAACGCAACAAGATGAGTGCCTTATTCTCCTTCTTGAGGAGAGATTCTCCTTCTAGATTCTTCTCTTCAAGTGTGAGTACATCTAACAGAATCATGTTGAATTCATCCAAATGTACTTCGAGCATTGTCCCATCAATCATCTTTAGGCTATAGAGGTTCTTCTTTGTCAATAGCCGGTCTGTCAAAGATTTGAACTTATATCGCCTCTCGAGCTTCATCCAAACCTCTGTTGAATCCTCCAGACCGATGACTTCGCGAAGAGTGTTATCTGACTTAAAACAATAGTATCATACTGTTCGCAAGATCCCTCGTTTCCTTCCACTCTTCCTCTTTCATATTCTCTGGCTTCTTTTCTTTATCCCAGTGAGCTTTTACAAGCCCTTCTCATGTGAATATATTCTTCACCCATTGTTGCCATAAGGTGAAGTCGTTCTTGCCATTGAAAGGTTCCACAAAGACTGATGCACCCCTCGATGAATGATTCCCCAACCTCCTTGCTATCGTACCTTCTTGTACGATCCAAAAAATCAGAGCAGAATCCTCCCAATCTACACCGTCCAATTCATCCGAAATATGCAAAAATCCCTACATGGGATCCTGGATCACCTCAATCGAACTCCGGATGCTCCCAATCTCAATGGTTCACTGTAACCGTTTTGGTTCTTCACAGCCTCTGAAGAAGGTGGACTTGTTGCATCATGTCGTCTCCTTGATGTTGAAGCTATATCTAATCTTCCATGACATATTCTTTAGTGTCGTCGAACCGAGTTCTGATATCAGTTATTAGGACACAACCCGTTGGTATCGTCTCCGCTCAAATATCAGTTGTTAGGGATATGAACCACCTCTCTTTATGTATAACACAATTACAATCCAATAGTACTATTCCCATTAGTATTATAAATAGAATACAACTCAACTACTATTAGAACTAGGAGACCTATCCCATTAGGATTCTGTATCCTAATATGACCCTAATCCTAACACTCACGAACTTTATTCACGTCGGTTCTTTTCTTCTTCTCCTCAAACTCTTTCCTTTTATGCTTTCTATTCTCGTTCTTTGCTACCTTGAGGGAAAGCTCTTCTCTCGTTGCAGTTTGGACAAGCCATGAATTTTAAAGGTTTTATAAAGTGATTGTGTAAATGGGTTTTTGTGAAAATTCCTGCTCCAATGGATAAGGTATGCTCAAAGTATTTGTTGGTTTCTTAGCGTCGCAACTCTGAGAAGGCGATTCTGGGATGCTCCCTGCTAAGCAGTGCAAAGGTGAAATTTGAGCTTCGAAACCACAAATACCCGTAAGACATTCTTCTTTTCTCATTTACTAAAGATCCTTCCAAACTAATAAAAGTTATGAAATCATCTCATCTACTTGGGGGTCTATTAATATTACATTTAACTCGATGTTGCCACCTTTTGTGGTAAAATCCCCAAACAAGACATCAAAGATTAGACCAGTTCACACTCTTTATCTCTAAAATTATGTCATGTTGGATTACACATGGAAATCCAAAATTTGACCTCGAATCCTCGTCTTTGATTCTTTCGAGTTACCACCTCGTTTCCCTTCCCCATACTCAAATGCTATTGTGCCCATCCTATTTACACTAAATTTGGTATCACTGATCAACATCCTCACTCATGACATCGTTCGTCATTACTGTCCTCCACAAAATACCCCCAATTTCAAGGTTTTGGGGGGATCTCCTCGGGTGGATCGTTGTAGAGTATCCTTGGTTTTTTAGATAAACCCCTTCTCACTTACATGGGATGTCAAAACATCACCAACTTGCCCATTTCCCAAGCCACATCTTGGCACATTAATGACAACAAGGCCCTACTACTTCATGGCTTCTGGCTTACCGTTTCTTCATTTAACGATTCATAGCAGAAGACATTTTATATCCCTCCCACCTAGAACATAAATCTATCATGGAATCATCCTCGAGTTTCCTGTTCGACATCAACCCCTTGTCATAATAGCTTCCATGCTGAGCATGTGAAATAACTTATCCCACCATTTGCTTCCATTGTAAATCCCTGTGACACTGATGAATATGTTATTTATCGATTTTGTACTCAAATGTTTGTTCAAATTCTCTCACAAGTTACATAAAAAATCCTAACCTATATGAATAAAACTAGAAGCGAACCTTTCTAATTGTATATAAATAGCATACCAACAAATACAAGGAGAGAGACCAAAGAAAACATCTGAAAAGGACTCAAAATCATACATGTATACTTGTATATAAAATACTTGAATGAATAGATAATCTTCTTGGTTTTCTGTAGAGTTCGTAAAATCTCCCAATAGTGAGATGCCACTTGTGCTCATTCAATAGAAATGAGAATAAAAATACAAAAATAATTCAAAAATGAAATGGTGCACAAACACCTAAATTCTTAATTGCTGAAATGCCTAATTTAAGAAGCTCGTATCTTGAGCATATGAACTTCAATCTAACTCTACTTGCATTTTAAGTTTAATATTAAATATATAATAGTTTATAAAAGGGAAAAGGAAAGCTACACCAGGTGGTGCAGCAAACTAGCTACACCTGGGTATTTTTCTTATTGGTTTTTGATTTGTTTTTCAAAAAAACTTATAAGGATTTACTTAATTTATTGTGTGGAATATGTGTTTCAAATTTCATGCAAAACAAACATTTCTAGCATGCCCATCTAGATAGGGCCAATTTCAATAATTCTGAGACCGTTAAATTGCGATAGTCTTGATGGAAATGATATGTGTCAAAAAATTTAGTTGAAATGGTATGATTTCATGGTGATATATGGTGATTTAAATATCCATAGGTTTCAATTACAAAACACAAAAAATCAATGAGAAAAATGGACGAATGCAGCTAGTTAGCTCCACCCTCGGGTGCAGCTTCTCCAGCCCCTTTATAAAAATACTTTTTGGTGAATAGGCTTCATATATGCAAAATGGCATTTGGGACATTATTCTATAATGTATTTTATGTAATTTTTAGTTTTTTAATTTATATAAGGCAACACACATTCTACTTCCTTGTACATGCTTTTGTGTATATATACATATTATATTAGTTTATGACACTATAAAAATATAAAAGTAAAAATCATATAAAAAGAAAAAGAAAAATAATTAATAAACATAAGCTTGTATGTATAATATACATTTGAACCTCATCTCCTATTTTCTATAGGAAGCAAACACAACAAAAAAAATCTAAGAAAAATACTTATAAGTGCCTAATATATTATATAATAATATATAGGTATATTAATTAAAAAATAAAATGGAAATTGAAACCCTTAAATATATGTATTTTATGCATTAATTTAGGCTCAAAAATCTAAAAGTTCTTTATGGGCCTGATGCGTTTGCGATTTATATACATTGTACTAAAAGTTTTCCCTTAATTCTTGAGCAAATACACAAAAAAACACATAAAATATAAAACAACAAAAACAACTCAAGCAATAAAAATGGGCTGATTGTAAGTTATTTAGCTATAAATAAATTCAATAAATAACATAAAATAAAATTCCAAAAATAAGGAGTCGCTTCTTGTATGAATTCACTATTATATAGTATACACTATCCATGATATTCTAATAAATTCATGTTAACCCCAATTGAAATAAAACAATCTCTATTGTCCACAAATGAATAACATTAATAAATTAAAAATCCAAAAAATATTAACTTATATATATTGCCAACAAATCTAAGCCCAAGTTTAGGAAGACTGAGAATTAAATGCTAATTTTCTATTTTATTCAATGTTTGACTTGAGGTTGACTTTACTGTATAAGCTGGACATGACTAGTAACAAGCTTAACTAATGTAGATCACCAGAGATGCAACTTTTGAATGCTTTTATGGTATCATCAATTATTATATAATAAGTACAAAGAATAAGACTTAAAAACAACACATAATATGAAAGAAAAACTTTTGAAAAGCTTCTCTTGAGGTTCTGAACTTTGTCTGAAAATCCTGTAAAATGATTACACAAATGCAAGTAGACCTAATGTGTATGACAACTTTAAAACAAGAGTAAACAAGATTTAATAATCTCCCACTTTTTAAATATGATAACACAACACACTTTAAGCTTGAAATTTTTTATAGTTAAACTTTTAATCACAACCTGATTAAAACTTTAATAACTCTTAATCAAACTTGATTAAACTATCCCCCTGAAGCTAAGAGCAAGAACACTTAAACTTCTTTGTAGTATTCTTTTTAGTATCTCCCCCTTTTGTCAATATTAAGATCCCAAAGAAGCCCAAAGGTAAACTTTAAGAAACTTATAAACTTCATTAAGTAGAAAGTAGTATTACATAAGGAAGATAGATAAAATATAGAAAAGCATTACATGCCTTGCACTAAACTCGAACATATCAAAGATAGATAGACGAAGCATTCAGATCATATTCAAAGTCCATGTTCTCATCATCATCTAATTCAGATTCAATATCATCTTCTTCCTCTTCTTCTTTGAACCGACTATCATTTATGTGGACCCTCTTTCCATGAGAAGATGAAGCAGTAGGAGCAGAGGGCTTGGTATGAAAGGAGGAGGAGAAGGTGCATGTGATCTTGCATGAGGAAGAGGAGGAGCTTCCCTGAAGGTACTAACAGAGGAGGTCTTCTTTGACACCTCAAGCTTTCGCATTCCATAATTCATACGATGGAGGAGCTCAGACTGCTCATTTTGAAATGTCGCTATGTCATTGTCATAACGAGCCATGCTGATGTTGTGTGGCATCATCAAATCCACATTTTCTTGTCGGCGGTTCAAAAGGAGCAACATTCCATCAACAATATCTTGGGGGTAGGGTATGGCCAGAAGTGATCTACTAGTTCTTGTATTCCCAAGAATAATCCATTGATGAATACACTAGGTGGTAAGGTTGGGGAACATACCCATGGAAGTGAGATGCCAATGTTTGAAGGAAGGGGTTAGGTTGAGAAGTAGGAAGATACAATGGATGGTTATCATACATGGTCTTATAAAACTTCATAGTCTCTTGTCCAAAAGGTTGGACTCTTTTGATTTTCCTAGGACCACATCATCAATGAAAAAATAGATCATGATGTGGCAACCAAGACTCCGAGGTGCAGGTAGTTGGTTGGTGAAGTGGCTAGGATGGAGAAGAAGAAATGACTCTAATTAAGAAGTACCTCATACAGAGATACAAATGAGGGTGAGCAGTCCATGAAGATGAACCAAAGTATGGAACAACATGTCTTCGTGGAGAGGATAGTGAAGGTGGTGATGCAATTGTAGTCTTCAACAAAGGGAGAGGAGCATCTAGAAGAGGAGGATCCGATGAAGAAACAAGACTTGGGAGACATATATCTAGAAAAAAGCACAAGTAGTAATCAGGGGATATTTGCCAAAAATGAGAAGGGAAAGAAAGAAATTTATGATGTATAACAATGGTCGATCATAGGAAATATGATGACTGATAAAGAGTAATCAATCATAGCAAGTAGACCGATCGATCAATCAGAGCTTGAAAACTTGGAAACTCAAACTTTCTTGATAGATAACTATTCTCTAGTATGCGGATAGCCTATGGAATGCTTCTCCTTAAATAGAAATGGTCAGAGGGGTCTAATAGTAGGAAACTCAAATTTGAAAATTCAAATTTTGAATTTTAAATAGATAAAGGTGATTTGATGTGTTTCAACCATCAATAACATGGGTAGCAGTTGAGAGGAGTGGTGAGAGATTTGAGGATATGATACTAAAAAATATCTTACGTGTCGAAATTATCCATGAGGCCATCCTCTGGGATAGATCATGATGTGATCGATCAGTCCATTTTCTAATTGATCGATCAATTGAACTTTCTCAACAAAAAATATAGATTTAAATTATATTTGTCAAAGTACAAATACCTAATTGTCTTCTTAGTTGTTCAAATCGAGCAGTAGCTAAGAGTTTAGTGAGAGTGTTAGTTAATTGCTTTTTTGTTGGAACATAATCCATAAAGACTTCTTTTTTAAGACGTGTTCATGTAGAAAGTGATGACGAACATCTATATGCTTGGTCCTAGAATGACTAAGAGGGTTTTTGGTTAGATTTATGGAACTAGTATTATCATAAAAGATTAACTTTTTGAAAATGAAAAGACAGAAGATGCTAAAGTTGTAGCAATATATTCATCATCAGTTGTTGAAAGTGTAACATAATTTTGCTTTTTAGAAAAACGTGATACTAAAGCACCACCCATAAATTGACAAATGCCACTAGTACTTTTTCTATATGTATGACTTCCAACGTAGTATACATTGCTATATGCGAAGAGATCCATTTTACTAATCTTAGGATAAAACATCCCAAAACCTTTAGTGGTAGACAAATAACCAAAGATTCTTTTAACATTTTTTAATTAATTATCTTTAGGGGAGGACTGAAAACATTCAACTCAACAAAGCGTTGAAAAGAATATTATGTCTGCTTGTTGTTAGACAGAGTAGAAAGATGACACCCTAACACTTTTTTATGATGACCAACTTATCTCCTTCATTTATATCCAAAGAACAAGACAGAGCTAGAGGAGTAGGCTTCCCGAAACATGAAGAAAACCCCAACTTCTTTAACAATTCCCTGGTGAATTTTTGTTGGGAGAAGAAAGTCCCATGCTCAAGCTGAAAAATTTTGAAGACCTAAGAAAAACTTAAGTTCATCAATTAAACTCACGTCGAATAATCCTGCATAAAATCAGAGAACTCTTTGCATAGAGATGAATTAGTAGATCCAAATACAACATTATCGACATAGATTTGAACAAGAAGTAAATCAAAACTAGTGGACTTCACAAATAAAGTGCAATATACTTTTCCTATTTTAAAGCTTGGTGTGATAAGATTGTCTCTCAGCCTATCGTACCACACTCTCAGATCTTGCTTAACACAAATTCAGGGTGTAGGGTGTGTAGATTCTTTAAAGCCTAGAGTCTGCTTGATATAAACTTCTTTCTTAAGAAGTCCATTTAAGAAAGTACTTTTTACATCATTTGAAACAACTTGATCTTCTTGAAATAAGCAAAAGCTAAAAGCATTCTAATTGATTCAATCCTAGATATAGAAGTATAAGTTTTGATCAAAATCATTGCTTTCTTTTTTTGAGTACCCATGAGAAATGATTCCGACCTTGTTCCTGACAACATGTCCTAATTAATCCAATTTGTTTCTAAAAATCCACTTAGTACCGATTATCAAGTGATTTTGTGGAGTGGGTACTGGTTCACATACTGATTTCTCCCAAATTGAATAAGTTCTTCTTGCATTGTCAAGAGCCAAGATTCATCATTATATGCATCATTTATGGATTTTCGCTTGAGAAGGGATACAAAAGTAGATAGAGAAATGGAGTTTAAGTGTAATGTTATTTGAACTCCCTTAGAAACATCTCCAATCACTAACTTCTTGGGATGTTCTCAAGCAAAACTATAATCTGTCGGTAGATCATGATGATTCACATTCTCAGGGATACTAGATGGTTTAGTGAACTCAGTCTCATCCTCATTTTCCAATTCATATGGTTGAGAGATTGGACTCAAGTTGTCTTCAAAAGAAACATTTATAGCTTCAATGACTGTCATAGTTTTCTTAATGAAGATCATATAATCTTTGTTGCATGAAGAATATCCTTCGAAAATATCTTCTTCGCTTTTCAGGTCAAACTTGTCAAGATTACCCTTTGTGTTAAGAATAAAACACTTAAATTTGATGATTCATAAATAACTTATCCTAGGAGAGCATTCATAATACAACTCAAAGGATGTCTTATTTAATCCTAGTCAAATTAAAGTTCTATTTAAGTTAAAGTTCTATTTAAGACAGAACAAGCAGTATTTATAGCTTCTCTCTAGAAATAATGAGGTAGATCAGCTTTACATGGTATATTGCAGGGCCTGTGGGAACATTCCTGTTGTGTGAGATTCTTTCGCTCTACAGATCTATGCTGATATGTTGTTCTCGGAGCCGAGAATCCGTGCTTGATTCTATACGTTGAATAGAATTCAGAGAATTTTTCATTCTCAAACTCACCACCACGATCAGTTGTTAACTTAGTAATGGTAGTTCCTCGTTCATTTTGAATATGTTTGGCTAGCCCCCCACGCAGAAGCCCCCTACGGTGAAGTCTGCAAGCTCCCCCCGTAAGCCGATGCTGTCGAAGCCCCTCCTGTCCGACCCCGACGAAGCCCAGCCTGTGAGCTCCCCCCTTGTGTAGCACTCGATGAAGCCCCACCCCTTCTACCCTTGTGCGACCCCCAACGAAGCCCCCCACCCCCCCTGCGGAAGTGTCCGCCCCCTCCCTCCCTGCTGTCGAAGCCTAGTCTGCGAGCTCCCCCTTCTGTGTGGCCTCCGACGAAGCCCCACGCCTCCTTCCCTTGTGCGACCCCCTGTGGAAGGCCTGACCTACACCCATCCCTGCACTACCCTATGATGTCTCCATGCAGCTCTCGTCCTCCACCATTGCACGCAGCTGCCCTGTAGCACTTGCCTTCCAAACTCGTTTGCAGGTGTTGCTAGATCGAGAGATAATGGACAAGATAGTTTTCTTTTTCCTTTTGACGTTTGATTGATCCCAGTCATTAGATTGTGACTTGGTTAGATTAACTCATTCATCTAGTTGAGTTAATGAACTAAACTAACAGAGGGTTATGGGTGTAAAATGGAGGGTTATTTGAGGTCTTGGGTGTAATTCACGATTATGCATGGTTATGAATGTAATTACGAAATTACTCAGGATTACGGGTGTAAAAATCCCTTTTTTATTCAGATAATTTCCGCAACCTGATTTTGTGTGATTTTTTCTCTCTGTTTAAATTACTTTAAACGTGAGTTTATCACTTAGATTATGTTTTCATCATATTACCAAACTATAGGACTTGAGTTTGCATGATTTGAAGTCTGTTTGCTTCAGTTATGATCATTTTAGTAGACATGTTGTTACAATTACGAGAATGATAGTTTTGGACGTAATCAAGAGATAGTTGTGTTTTAAAATGCTTGTAATGTGGTTATCACTTGAGTTTTATTACAAATCAAATTGGCAAACCATGAAAATTTAGTTTGCCTAATTTGGAGTTTGTTTGCTCAAGATATGTTAGTTTTAGTGAACATTGTCACTACTGGAAACATAACAAACTTAAACAAGAACCATGCGATAGTTCAATTTATTCATGAAAATCAATGGTTAATATTCTGAAATAATTGGTTGTTAAATATTTGTGAAATATTTAATAATGATAATTATTTTGAATGACATTATTCACAAGTACATTAACCAATAAGATAAGATAGTTGATCTTGATCGAATTGGTTACAACAACCTTTCCAACAAATTTTGTTGCTTGAATAGAATTGAGGATTTATTTGGCAAATCTCCTTATAATATTTTTCAAAATTATTTGATAAAATATTATATGGTATAACGTCGATTGAAAGATCAATTATCATCTCAAATATAAAACGATCAGATTATATTATCTTAAATTGAGGCGGATATAGTATCTAGTCGGGGATTGCTGAGGTAGCAGGTTGCTCCGTGAGTGGTCTATCTCACATCTTGTATGCATCTGGACATGGCGGAGGGTAAGGGATGGATAATGCTTGAAATGATCATAATGTATTTTTAAATTATTAAAATTTAAATAATATGTATTTTGAGATAATACCATTTTCAAGTAACAATCAAGAATGTTTATTGGATATTGATGGGATAATTGATTTAATTTGATTAAATTAATTACCCAGTTATTATCATAGTCTATTATATATTAACTAAATATCAAATAGAGTGTATTTCCCTTTGGATCAAACATTGGATGTTTAATCTGATTTGGACATATATGGATAAGTCATATGTTGACCCCCATGATCTTCTATTAAGGCGGAGGGTCCTGTCGCCATGGGTTGTATTGCGGAGTCACCCGAACGTAGACCCGACTCCAATTTACGGTATAGTTGTGGATCTACATGCCCATTTACTCAACTGAGTCATGCCGCTTGTGTAGTGACCCCATTGTCCTATCATCATATTAGTGGGGAGGCCTTGGATTGCGCATGCCGACTATATTCCTACTGATGGTTGGTTCAATTGACAACGAGTCAACATCACCTTAGGGGTGGTGGGCTTGGATGTCAAAGACTGAAGGGTATTCAAGTTGGACTTGCAAGGAAAGTGTTCCCACTTCCTTCATGGTAGTTGCATATCCTCATGTTATTGGGGGTGTAATGAAAGTAGAAGAAATCTTAGTTATGCTTGAAATAAGGGGTAAGTGTTTATAATATGGATGACATATCCGATATGATCGATGTGTCGATTCCTAACACCCGGTCTTGGAGGGCCTACGGTGTTCGACAAGTCAGAACCGGCAATAGCTATATCAACACCTCTCTCGGGACTCGGATATCAACACCAAATCAATCATCATCAAACATTCAATCAAAATCCACGGGTGTGTATATATAAGGATATCATGCGAGTGTGTGAGTTATGGAATTCATTTAACTCTACATGAAATGTATGCAAGGCAAGCAGGTAGAGTGACGTCCATGGGAGCAAACTGAGATAAACTACAAAAATGAAACCCAACTCAATGAATAAACCACAAAATTCTGGTTTCACAACCTAATTAGGTTCTCACGTGTTTTTATGGTTTTTATTTTTTTCAGTTTTTATTTGATCTTAATTCTTGCACTTTTTAATTATTAAAATATAATAACAAAACTATAATTATAGTAAGGGAAAAATGGGGCTGCCCCCTAGGGGTAGCCAACATGGCTGCCCCCACCCCATTTTGGGGCATTTATTTTATTTTTTTTTGAAAAATATCATCATGTATATTCATCCTTATATCCCTCGTATATGTCATTCGAATTTCGTTAGAAACAGAGACTCCTACGGCCTCCATCCCAACGCCATTTTTTTAACGGTCGCAGGATTTTTTAAATCGACTCTGTCTGGATGGAGGCCGTAGGAGTCTCTGTTTATGATGAAATTCGAATGGTATATAGGAGGGATATAGGGATGAATATACATGATGATATTTTTCAAAAAAATAAAAAAATTTGCCCCAAAATGGGGCGGGGCAACCCCATCAACCCCTTATAGTAATATATAAATAAAGGTGATATATATATATATATATAGAAATAAAGAAGGGTCTTTTTAGATTTTTCAAATATATCCAATAAAGTTAAAATTACCAAATAAAGTATTTTTCATTTTTTTATATTTTTCTCTGTTTAGGGCATTTTTATGAATTTCAAAGATTTTTTATGGATGTTTAAAAATCAAAATACATAAAATAAAAGAAACAGAAAATACAAGAACTTCAAAATAGCCTAAAAAATATCTGTTAAGTTAGAAAGGGCCCCAAGTGAATAAAGAATCAAAAGAAAATTCCAAGCTTTAGGACATATTTTTCTGATTTTTCTACAATTTTTTATGATATTTAAGGTTTTCTGTATTTTGTAATTTTCGCTTTCTATTTTGTATTTTTAATGAATTTTGGATATGTGATAAAAAGACAATAAAATATACCAACCCTATTTTTTTGTAATTTTTAGAGCTATATTTTAATTTTTTTAACTTTCCAAAGTTAAATTAGTAAAATATAGCCATTTTTACAATTTTTTAATTAGGATAGTAATAATAATAAAAACCTTAACAAAATATATGTGTGTAATATCATATAAGGAATTTAAATTAATTTTCCTAAGTTTTTTGAAGTTAATTAAATAATTAATACGATTAAAATAGAAGAAATAAAATAAAACGACGAACAACGACTATTTTGCAATAAATAAAACCCTAAGTATGTAATGTTAACAAATTTTATAAGTGTAAGGGTGATTCTGCAAAAAATCCAATTAATTTTACAATATAGCAATGTTTAGAAGGAATATATGTGCAAATAAGCAAACAATTTGGGGCATCTAAGCAAGTTTTCCAATAAAATTTGGCTTTAATATATATTGCCATGGATTGAATTGTAATTTCCAAAAATATTTTCAACATTTTCAAGAAACCCCCCAAAACTGCATGATAAGATATACAATTTACCCACAAAAAGCCCTCACGTGGGACGACACGTGAGATGACATGGCCTTGACCAAAAAGCAAATAACATAAACCATAGGGTTCCAAATGGAAATTATCCAAAAGTTTTTAAACTGCAAAATATACTTACAGGACCAAAAAGTAAATAACAAAAATTAGAGGGAGAAAGGTGCAAATTACCCACTCCTTGGGCAAGGTGAGCGACTAGGATCAAATCATTTAACACGTGGCGCTTATCCCATGATCGATACCACTTTGTGGTTGGACGGAGGAGATTAGATCCTCAAATGGATCCTATGGTGCTGGTGGCTTTCAATCGAACAAGGTTGTGCTTCCTGGGATGATGTTCTTGATCGAATGACGAAGGCATGATTTGCAAGAACATGGAAGCAACCTCTCTCAAGCGAGCTTTGATCGAGCCTCCACTATGATTTCGACAGTTTTATCTAGTTCGTGAAGTGCTTAGATACTTGGTATAGGTGTTCTGTAGTTTCTGAAGGTTACACGAGAATCCAGGACCCGTTGATGAGGTCTTAAAGGTCGAAGAAGATGGGGTGACTAGAACTACCTTCGCCAAATCAACAGACCCCCAAAATGGGGGCCTTATCTCCTGAACTTGCAAGGTCAGAACATGGCTCAAAGGCGAAGACTTATAGCCCAAAAAGACGTAGGGAAATAGGGGGCGTAGCGAAGCGGAGGTCCTTTGGTGAGGGCGGAGTAGTTGGCCTAGTCGACCTGATTCATAGTGGATCAAGGTGCATGAGGTGATCAGAAAGATGGATAAACACGAGGGGAGTTTGATGAAGCTGACAATAACGATGGATGGTGGTTGAAGGGACAAGGAACAAGGCTAGAGTAGAGTGCTCCAGCAATCAGAAATTTCTGGAATTTTGAGATATTTAAGAAGAATCAAGCACGACTGAATGAAATCCTATTCTACTTCTAATATTAGGAACAAAAATGAGCAAGAAAACAAAAGGCTCACTGGCCTGACGTGGATGGGAGCGGCGGTCGACCAAAAAAAGCTCCGACGACCTGGATCCTCCTTTCTCCGCGCCACTAAACGTGAATTGCAACCTTCATGTCACAAAGGCCAAGATCGGAGCAGAGTTTAGGGGGTTACAGGTGGAGAAATTTGATCAATGGAGCTCAAGAGAAGAAGGTGGATTATTTATAGCCAACTGAAAAGTTGGAAAAGATAATTAGGGTTTTGAATTGGGTACTCGACAAAAATCAATTCCATCTAGTCCGCGTGCAGGAGGATGATCCTATCTACAACTTTCAAAAAGAAATTGGTCCGAATGGAGCAAAGGAAATCATGGGGGAACTTAGATAAGTCGGTACAAGGAACATATTCTGACAAACAGTAGAGGGGGAGGGGGTGTTGACCCAGGGTCAACAATCCCTACGCCTTCATTAGGCCACGTGGGCACAAAACGACAAAGCTAAAACAAAAATAAGAGGAAATTAAAATAAAAATAGAAAACTTTTATTTAAATAACCTTAAAACATAAAAATTGTTCTTTATTTGACATACTATTTTACAATGATTTTTATTTATTTTTATCACTTTATTTCTCAGGTTTAAATTTTTACATGTAATTTATAGGTATAAATACATATATGAGCACTATTTTATTTTGATTTTGTGATTTATAATTTATTATTTTATATACATAATTTTAATATTTACAATATATTTAATTTCATGTATACATATTTTTTTTATTTTTCTGAAGTTATTTGTACATTTAAATAAATATATGTAGTTATTATTAGGTATATGTATAAGTAATTCATCTATGTATTTTAGTATATATTTTAATTTATTTTTAGTTGTTTTATTCTATTTTTATTATGTACATATGTTATAAAGAATATTTACAACATTATAAAAATATAAAAGAAACGAAATATAAAGAATAAATAAAATGAATATTTTATTCAGTCATATTGTACAATAGGGGTCCAAAAAGCTAACATTTGCATCTTAACTCCAAATTAGATGAAACCACCTTCATTAAACATATTATAAAAAGTTATATGCGATTAAAGATTATTTTGATGCATTTTTAGTTCATATGGACAAGATATGGGTATAGGAAGTTTGTATTTTAGATTCTTGCTCTGAGTGTATAATGTACAATTTTTATTATATTTACTTGAAATCAATTTTCTATTTTTATTTACATTTTTATCTACAAATTTCATGTTAAGAGTTTTTTTATTTAATGTAAGAATAATAAATAATAAAAGGAGTCTCAAAATCAATATATTAACAAGAAAATAGGGTTTTTATTGCTTGTTTTTGTATATTTTTCTGCCCTATCTCCCCCTACTTTATTCCTTGTCGACTTAGTCATCATGATGCATAGGTCTCGGGGTTTAGGGTCATAAAATACCTTTCGTATGTTATTTCTTTTTCATTTCTTTTATGTATTCCTTTATTTTAAGGCTCAAATACATGTATTTATATAGAATATAGAGATCAATACATATGTGTTAAATCAGACATGTTATTAGTATTTACATGCATTTATCTACGGATTAAAGACTAAAATGAATGAATAAAAGTGCATGAATGGAAATTCATCACTCCCTTATACTTGGCTTTTTTAGTCCCTAACAAACACTTATGGTCATAAGTGCATGAAAAAGTAAGAAAATATAAGAAAAAGAAAGAACTTAGAATAATATTAATTCTAAAACTTATTTTCATAAAATCAAAGTTTGGAGCTTACTTAGACCGTTGGATTATTAGTTTGTCGGAACGTTAATAGAAACATGATTTAAAATGTAACAACCTTTAAGAACCACAATTCTCTATTCAGTTCTCCTCAATAGCCAGATCAGAACAAGTTGCTTTATACGCAAACTCTTGGACTATGAATCTTTCTTGTACGGTGTTAGTGATATGTAGATCCTCTCGCCTGAAGCAGTAAAAGAAAGTCTTCTCCAACATGGTGAACTTGATTCCCCAGTCTAAAAATTCTTTACTCAAGAAGCGGGATATTCCCTTCTATGTTCAAGTGCAACCAACTCAAGAAGAGGAGGTGGAGAATAGAATGGACGGTGGATGGTAGCTAGTCATCCATATGTAGGCTCTCATGAATACTTTAACTTTGAAGCATAAGCTTTCTTATTATATACATACATACATACATACATACATACATACATACATACATACATACATACATACATACATACATGCTCTGCCGGGATTTATTTTTTCTTTGAATATTACATGTCTATTTTTTTGGAGTTTTTGGTTTTGCATTTTTTTAATACTGTGTACAATAACATTTACATAAGGACATGTTCGTCTTGAGCCAGTAGACTATCCCTCTTTTGAAATTTCAACCCACGACATTCTGTCTTTGGACCTCATCGCTATGGGATCGGGTTAGGTGCAATGGCCACAGATTGTGACTTCCAATGTTTCCACTAGTTTGTGTCTCATGCCAGTAAATCCAGTCCTCTACCACTTCAACTGAGTAAGCAAAGTGTAAGGTGCAATAGTCCAAGTTAGGTCATTGTTTAAAAAGTCATGTGTGTCTCTGGAAATATTTTACTTATGCATACCAAGATGACAAACATAGTCTTATGGTCTTAAAGAATTAAGTTAAGCTGACTTGAAGAGCCTCAAAACCAATTCCTATGAGGTTCCTGTGAATTTAAGTGAATTAAGGTCATCAACAATATCCAATCTTTAGATTTTATTTAGAGAAGTTCAATAGTCAAAATCATTCAGAAAAGTACAAATGCAAATGCTATATACAATGCATGATTTTTTTATACAATTTTCAAAATTTGAACTTTTTATGGGGTTTTGAATTTTTTTTCAAAATTTTATGCAAATTTTGAAAATATTTACAAAATTTTATGAGAATGTACTTTTGTAAATTTTTATGCAATTTTTCACAACTAAAAGATTTTAGAAAAAAGGGTATGTATAGATATTTACAGGGAATGCATTAATATTTACAAGAGTTAGTTGCATTTTATAAAGGGTTTTACATACATACATATGCAATTTGAATATAAGAACTTTATTTGACGTATTATTTACACAAAATTTCCCAAAGTCCTTAAAATAATTTGACAATGTTTTTACAAACATTTCAAAAACACTTTGAAAACTTATTTTACAAATATTTTGACAAATAATTTTTACATACTTTTTGAAAAATTTGAAGGTCATTTAGCAAAGATTTTCAAAACAGTGTATATAGATTATACAAAATATTTTTGCAACTATTTTTCATATAATTTACAAATAGCTTTTCAAAACATTTTATTTCGAACAAAAAAGGAAATTTTTACAAACAAAATATTTTTACAAAGTCTTGAAATCATTTTACAAATGTTTTTTAAATACTTTTCAAAGGATTTATCAAAGTATTTTCCAACCATTTTTCAAAATTTTACAAAAAAGTTTTTTACCTGATTTATTAATCAATATATACACAGAGTTGGATGTTTATTTTGATTTTTGATAATTGATCAGATTATCAAAAGCACAGGAGTACGAGTTATGGCTAAAGTATATACAACCCCCTATACATAGATTGAGCTATGTCCTTATAGATCGAAGAGAAAAGGAAGACACTACTCGTACTAAGTAAAGAAAAGCCTATACTACAATGACTGAAGAATCAAAGAATAAGAGGTCGAGCACCCGCATACTTAGGATCAATTAATCCTAAGTATAGTAGATTGTACACCATGCGGGGATGGGGGCGAGGGTTTGAATATACGAAATCAACGACTTAGCTTGTCTCCCCCTATACTTAGGATTAAATATCCTAAGTATTGGTAGAATATCAATAAGCTAGGAAACAAGTGAGGAGAAAAAGAATGAACACTCAACACACTCACCCCCATATACTTAGGATAAAGACATCCTAAGCATACATTGATGAAAGGGGCGAGTGAATAAATAGGAAAAAGAATGAATGGAAAAGGAAGAGAAAGAAAAAGGAGAAAATGAATGAAAATGAATGAAAATGAAAGAATGTTTTTACCTCAAGTATCCGAATCCTCTAATTGTGCATTCCCTTCCTGAAATATCACTTCAACTGAGTCAATGACTGATAGGAATGTATCATGATCTATGTACGGCTTCAACAACTATCTGTTGATACAAACGACTATGCATAAGATGACAACTCAGATATGAGAATGTTGTCATTGTCATGCATGATCCTCACAAGAAACGGTCTTGTCCACTTGATCTTTAATTTTCTTGGGAAAAGCTTTAATTTTGCATCGAACTACCACCTTCTGACTTGGCTAAAAAGTCTTTCTCCTAATATGCTTTTCGTACCATCTGTTGACTTTCTCCTTATACATTAGGCTGTTGTCGTATGCATTATCTCTAAATTCCAGGGGTCTGTTTAGATCAATATTGCAGTTCTACGAGTCTAAATTATAGATGTTAACTGCCCAAAATGATTTGTGAATTAACTCAACTAGAAGACGACATGGCTTTCCATAAACAAGCCAATATGGAGACATACCCAATGGAGTCTTGTTGGCGGTTCGATAAGCCCGTAGAATAGAATCAAGAAGTTGAGACCAGTTCTTCCTATTCGACCGTACAAGCTTCTGTAAAATGGTCTTGATCTCCCTATTTGATAATTCAGCCAAGCTATTTGATTGGGGTGGTAAGGAGATGTGACACGATGTTTAATGCCATACTCCTTCACGAGCTTTCTGACTTCCTTGTTCACAAAATGGCTTCTCCCATTTGAAATAAGGATATTTGCAATCCCGAACCACAAAATAATGTTGTCCTTTTGAGAAAGTGACAAGCTATGACTATCAACGGAACAAGCGGGGATAGCCTCCACCCATCGACTCACATAGTCCATGTCAAACAGGATGTATTCAAATCCTTTTCTATTAAATGGGCCCATAAAGTCAATGCTCCAAGCATCAAATACGTCTGAATTTTGGATGAACTTGAGGCACAAAATCTTTGGAACAATTGGCACCTCCCAATTTCTAACAATTGGTGCATCCTTTCACATATGCTGCAGCATCCTTAAATAGTGTAGGCCACCAAAGGCCATAATACAATAATTTCTCTACTGTACGGTGCCCAAAATGGTGTCCTCTTGCTTCAAGCTTATGACGGTGCTCAAGGACATTGGTGTACTCCTCCCAAGGAATGCACCGTCGCCAAATGCAATCCGCAGCTTCCGTATAAAAGTATGTGTCCTCCCACTGGTAGAAATGGATGTCAGATAGAAACTTGTCCTTCTTGACACATGTCCAATCTTGTGGAACTTTCTCGATCATGAGATAGTTCACAATCTCGATATACCATGGGAGAGAATCGATAGTCAATATCGATTCATCAAGAAATGTCTCAGTGATAGGAAAATGCTCAAAGGGGTCTCTGAACTTTCAAGTATGGACAAATGGTCTGCTACCACATTCTTAACTCCAGGATTATCTCTTATTTCCAAATCAAAATTTCTGAAGCAGAAAGATCCAACAGAGTAGTCATGACTTGGCATCCTTCTTATCATGTAGATATTGGATAGTAGAGTGATCAGTTTAGACAATGATTTTTGAACCCAAGATATGCGATCTAAATTTCTCAAGGGCGAACACAACGACCAATAATTCTTTCTCTGTCATAGTGTAGGTTCTCCAGGCGTCATCCATGGTTCTGCTGGCATAGTGTACGGAAAATGGAACTCCATCATTGTGTTGACCGAAAACAACCCCAAGGGAAAATTCAGAAGCATCCATCATGATTTTGAATGGGAGAGATCAATCATGTGGTTGAAAGATGGGTGCTTGAGTAATCAATTTCTTCAAGGTGTTGAAAGCAAGAAGGATCTTGTCATCAACAATAAACTCAGTGTCCTTGTTCAAAAGCTCAGTAAGACGTCAGGAAATCCTGTTGAAGTCTCATATGAATCGCCTGTAGAATCCGACATGCCCTAGAAAAGTCCTCACCTGCTATAGTGTTCTAGGTAGCTCAAGATTTGCAATGACATCCACCATGGTCGGGTCGACCTCCATGCCTCTTTCGAAGACAACATGACCTACCACAGTTCCATCGGTAATCATGAAGTGGCTCTTTTCCAAAGAAAGCACTAATTTGACTTCACAACATCTCTTCACAACATCTCTTAAGCACTTGGTCTAGGTGCATCAGACAGGAACTGAAATCATCACCATTGACCGAAAAATTATCCATGAACACCTCCAAAAAATACCTACCATGTCAACGAACACAACAACATACATCTTTAAAATGTAGCAGGAGCCTTAACAATCTAAAGGGCATCCGTCGATAGGCAAAGGTTTCAAACGAACAAGTACATGTAGTTTTCTCTTGATCCTCAAGGGTGATTGCCACTTGGTTATATCTGAAATACCCATCTAAGAAACAAAATCACATTTTCCCTGCAAGTTTTTTGATAATTTGGTCAATAAAGGGCATAGAAAGTTCTTAGTCGTTGATTTTAGGTGTCGGTAATCTATGCAAATACACCATGATGTAGATACTCAACTTGAGATCTCATCTCTCTTCTCATTTGTGACCACAATGATCCTGGCTTTTTTTTGGAACCACATACAATGGGCTAACCCATTTAGAATTGGATATAAGATAGATAGAGCCAACCTCACACCATTTCGTTATCTCTTTCATGACAACTTCTCGGAGATTAGGATTCAGTCTACGTTGAAACTCACAGGACGGCTTGTTGTCATCCTCTAGGTAGATGTGGTGTGAACACAAAGCAAGATTTATCCCCTAGAGATCTGAAATATTCCAAGAAAGGGCCTTGTGATTTTTCTCTAGAATTTTTAGCAAGTGAGATTATTGATCAACTATCAATCGCGAACTGATGATGATCGGATACTGTCCAGGCTCACTCGCAAGGAAGGCATAATTAAGATTTACTGGAAACGACTTCAGCTCCAGCAGAATCAGATCAGACTTCTCAATTACTTCAGAAATTGTACATGTTGCTAGTGAATGTTGCATCAGTGCTTTTGGGCCCACCTTTGTTATTCCTGACTCAAAAAGTGAAAAAACGAGCATATCCGTAGTAATCTATTACTCTTCGGTCTGAGATGGATATTCTTGGAATAAATGGATCAGCTCTTCAGACTCTACCTCATCAGTGACAATATGGAAAAATTCAACTGTGCTTTCAAGGTCGTCATATGGAAAAAAGAATTCCTTGGTCTCGGTAGCATCTGTATCTCTGGTCTCCTCATGTATGTCACAGCCGACTGCATGAACATGCATCCTTTTCTCTAATGTGTTATCTGGCTTCTTCGTCTCTACACGCATTTCTATGGTTACCTTATCTTTATGGGAGTTAAAGGTGATATTTACATATCCATAATCAACTACCACCTCAGCTGTTTGTAGGAACGATCGATCAAGTATTATTAGTGTCTGGAGTAGTAATACCGAGGAATCCATGTCCAAGACAGTGAAGTCTATTGGGAATTTCATACCTTGTATCGTCACGATAACGTCTTCCCACACTCCACATGATCTCTTAATAGATCAATCAGCAAATTGAAGGATCATTTTGGTTGGTTTGAAAGGACCAAGACCACGACTAAGGAAGTAGGCAGGAGGTTGATCGAAGAACTACTATCAAGAAGAGTGTGATAAAAAATCTGATTAAAGATTTCACATTTCCTTTGTCTGTCTTCTTCCGTGGGAGGTTGCTGATCGCATTGACGGTCACCATGGTCTGGATATGTTTCTCTGCACGGTTGTGTTTGTTCTTGCCAGGTTGACGCTTTGATGTACATGCCTCCTTTAGACCCTTTTACCATTTGACATGTATTCCATGGTTTGTAATAGTGGCATCTACAACATTTTGTTCTTCAAAATCTCAACAACAGACGGATCACAAATAGCTATTTTCAATCTTCTCAATATTTTATTTTTCACTGCTTCTAGAAAAAGGCACAGATACATTTTCAAAAGCAATATTTTTTCATTATGGGAATAAGCTTGTATATCTAGACAACTAGAAATGATACAGTCACCCACTACAGCGGGATAAGTAAAACTGGAAATTCAGCCTCGTCGGCTTGTATGATATTTACTATTGGTGTTGGCATATCCTTGGCTGCATCGGCTCGATTTCTGTTGTTATTGCTGATTTTTTGTTTTTCTTAATTTTTTTGGCTTTTTGTTGAGTCAGATCTGTCTCCTCCACGTGCATCTTCTCCATGGCTCTAGACTGGCTTAGTTGTTGATGTTGAACATTCGCCCAATGAAGCTTTATTCTTCCTTTTCACAGCTGCAGATGACTGTAGTTTCCTACCGCTCCTGAGATTCACAACATTAGATAACATAAAATAAAGTGTACCTGACTCTGGAGGTGGTGGGGCACTATAAGATACCTGCTCCCTATGCTTGAAATTGTTGGGGTTGGCCTCAACCCGCACTGGTATGATCATCTTTGCAACTGTGAGGTCATCAATCTTCTGGCTCATCTCATTCATATTCTTGATCAATTGAGACAAGCAACCTAGAGCGAGATTCACAAGAGCAGCATCAAATGGTTCAACAACATGTGGTTGCTGAGGCGGGTAATAGTATTGATGCTGTTGGAAGTTCTGATACATATGTGGAGGGTGTGGCTGATACTGGTATCAAGAAGGAGGGTAGTTCTGAATGTTTCCCATTGAATGCTGGTGAGAGAAGGTTGTCAATATGTCAGCGACTGGAAGTTCTGTCACCAAGTGTGATTCGGATATGGTAAAGACTCGCAGTGTGGTTGTTGCTGGTGCTGTTGAAAATTCTGTCCACCCTAATTCAGATGGAATGGTTGGTTGGCCTCTCCTTACCCCTATTGTTGTCCTCTAGGTAAGGCGAAGACTGTTCGATTTCCCATACAACATCCACTTCGTGTATCTACGAGGGGTGGAGGTGAAGTAAACTACTTGGCATAATATGGAGCTTCCGTATAGTAAATGACCATCTGCGAATGTTGAGGTGACTGCGAACCTTGGTCCGGATCTTGCAAATAATAAACAAGCTGGATTGTGGGTTGATGTGTTGTACTCTGCTACTGTTGTGATGTTGATGGTGTCTGATCTTTCAGCTCAGCTGCAGGCGTCTCAATGGTTGTGCTCACAACATGGATGACATTGATAGTGCCGACGAGAAGCTCCGGTTGATGTGTGATCAGCTCAACATTATCAAGGTGCTTGGTTCTTTGTTCGATCACATCGAGTTTCTCGAGTCTTGTGGTCGCTTTTCTATGATGTATACCATAGAAAGATGGTTCCCAATGATGCTCAAGTTGGAACTCTGATCTTTCTTTTCTTCTTCATACTACTCTGCCATCATATTGATGATCTTGTGAGGAATCTATGGAGCCTTCAGATAGGCACGAGATGAGGACAATGTTGTCGATCCTTCGACCATTTCTTAAAGAATTTGCCAGACCACATCCTCGTCTTTGTTGAAATGGGACCCTCCATAGGCGCCATCCACAAGCCACTAACTCTCCCAATGTAATCACCAAAATAAGTTCTGCACTAGGCTTGTCTTCGACAAATCATGGTGGGGGCACTTTTCATGGAGATCTCGGAATCTTTCCCATGCCTCATGGAAAGCTCATGGGACAGTTGTAAGAAGTTGGAAATGCGATCTCTCATATAATTCAGTCGACCCAGGGGATACTATTTATGCATAAACACAGATTTTAACTCTTCCCATGTCGTGACTACTTTCCCTAAATGATTAATGCAATCTAGCACCTTATCCTAAAGGCTAAAAGGGAAAGCAACCATCTGCACCACTTCAAATGGTATGTTCGGATAGTGCATGGTACCGCATATGCGGTTGAATTGTTGTATATGGCTCTTCATTGGTATTTCCATGGAAGGTTGGCAGGAGAGGTAGTAGTGATGGTTTCAGATCAAAGTGACCATGTATCTGCAGGATGCGGATCTAGTTTGTGACTTGCTTGCTCCGTGGTTTTAGGTCTCTCTGAAAGTCAGTTCGGGCTCGACTTCTCTCTCCTCCTCCTCTCCACCATGGTTTCCTCCTCCTGCTCCTCCATTGGCACCTCTTCCATTAGCACCTCCATTGTCACCTCCTCTTCGATTTTCATGATCCATCCTCATCTCCATAAGCATTTCCTGGAAAGCACCATGGCATTGGACTGATCGATTAACTGCTGCTGAATCATCTGAATGGACGTGAGCATCTGCGTGTTAACCTCATTCTGGTCTACACCTTGGTATGATCGTTGGACCTTTCTCTGTCTTTGATGAGGCATCTCTGAATAGTGCTACTATCTGACTCCAGTTCGAGCTTTTGATCTGCATGATGAAACAAGCCCTTATCATTCTGTAGAAATAATGGAATCTGGAAAGATATTTTGAGCTTAGAGTCAAGCTCGAACAATGGATTTATTGGTGAAAGGTGAACAATGAAAGAAGAGGATTTAGGAAAGAGTCATTCTGAACCCTAGGTGGAATTAAGATTGGAGAGCTCAGAATGAGGTTCACAAAAGCCAAACACAACTCTCTGAGATCGCCCTAACGAAGCGGCGATGTCGACATCGTGGTGTTGATATAGGTGTTTGCGAAGTTTGAACAAAATCCTTCAAGATGTGATATCATGATGGGAAAAGGTGTGAGATGGAATAAGAAGAGGAGATAGAAGAAGAAGAATTCAAGTGGAACTGAGAAGAGAAAGCTCAAAGCGAGCTGGATGAAGAGAAGTAGAAGAAGATAAGTAGAGATGAAAGGGCATAAAGTGCCTGACATTTTTGATCTTGACCTGTTATGATTTGAACCAAATAAACGTCAAAATAAGGGTTGATTCACCAACTCAACACAATAAAACTGTAAGAATTCATAAGTGATTTTCAACAATTATCTTTTCACTTGTCCTTAAGAGGGTTATCCCTATAGGAGTATGTGTACTATCGGGAAAGTATCCCATACTTGTTCCACCTCTTTTGTAACATGTGCTCTGTGTGCTTAAAGGTCTTTGATCTTGTGCCTAGGGTGCTACTCATCCAAATAATAAGAGAGGGGAAGCCAATGGTGGAAAATCCAATACTACAAACCGACCTCGCAACGGAATCACCCGTGAGCGTGTAAGGCCCTACTCAGATGCGAGATGATAAGACATACACCCCCTTGAGGGCGTAGCCTAGGCTTAGTACTTCAGATAGGGTCGATATGCCACACAAGTCGGGAATGCCGTCAACGACCAAAATCTACTCGTCCACGTACGATAGAAGCGCTAGCACTTTGCCGCATCCAGGTGATAATCAAGGTGCCACAGAATGGAGGGGTCGTGCCTCGCTGTCTGGAAGGTACATGAAAACAATAAGGGCTTTATTAACCCAACACAATGAAGTTCCTTAGGGGTTTTAAAATTAGGTCACATTTCTAGCAGTCCCTTTTTTTAAATTTTTTGGTTACCATTTGTTTTGAGCATTTTTATGCAAAGGCCTTATGATTTCTTGATTTCCTTTGTCTTTCCTAAGTGATAAAAAATAAGGGAGAGGATAGAAAACCAATACAAATTAACACGATGTTGGAAAACTCATCATCATGTCATATGATGTACGCCTAGTAAGAAGACTCACCTTGCTTCCCAACGCTCTCCATGTGAGATACTAAACATAATTGAAATTAAACTAAATGCATGCAATGTTGTGAAATCATCCTAGATTAGGAAATTGGTATTGCGTGAAGCACCCAATTAATTTGAATCTATGTCCAAGCGTAGGTACTATAGGAGCATGTAAGATAAATTAAGCTTTGGGCCTAGACTACTCTATCAAGCAATTATAATATATAGGGACTCATTCAAGAAACAAAGAAAAGAAAGGCAGAAATACACAAATCATGAGAAATAAAATAAAGCAAAAAATAAGGAAATAAAATAAAAGTGAATAAAATCGTTAAAATAGTCAAAACATAGCGAGGTCCACAAATGCAGTGGGACTTGGCAAAACAGACACTGAATAGTCCAAGTGTCTTAAAGTCAAAGTCTATTACAAGTTCAACAAAATCTCTATCTCTCTCTAACAAATAAGAAACAAAAGTACCTACAAAGACAAAATTTGCTCCTCCACATATGCTCACTATGCTCCTTTCTCTTTGGAGATCTCTCTTGTCAGTCGGCTAAGAATAACATGCTCACCTCATGTGGGTGCAGTGACTATCCAAAGATGACCTCCCTTGATAAGAGATCCCTCGTGGTAAATGTAAACATGATATAAGGTCAGAAACTAAGAAACAATTATGAGATAATATAAGCAAAATAATATGGAAAGCTATGTAAATAGACAATCAAGCAAGAAAACCTAATGTGCCTAAGGCTGATAGTTTACCAAACTATTGCCCCAACAACGACGTCAAAATGTTGATAAGATGGATGACAGATTTGACATGATCGATGTGTGGATTCTTAACGCGCGATCTTGGAGGGCTTGTTGTGTCTGGCAAGTCGGATCCTGCAATTGTTGTATCATAGCTCTCTCAGGACTAGGATATAAATCAACCAAATCAATCATCATCAAACATTCAATCAAAACCCACATGTGTGTATGTATAAGGAGATCATGCAAGTGTGTGATTTGTGAAATTTATTTAACTCTACATGAAATGTGTATAAGGCAAGCAGGTAGAGTGTCATCCATGGGAGCAAACATGGATAAACTGCAAAAATGAAACCCAATTCAATGAATCAAGTACAAAGGTGTTGTTTTGCAGCCTAATTAGGTTCTCATGTATTTTTTATGGGTTTTTAATTTTTTATTTAATTTTTATTCTTGGAAATAATTTTTTAATTATTAAAATATAATAATAACTCAATAATAATAATAATTAAATAAAGGTGAGAGAGATATGAAGAGAAATGTAGAAGAGTCTTTTAGTATTTTTCAAATATATCAAATATAGTCAAATAAACCAAATATTTTTTTGGTTTTCTATAATTTTCTATGTTTAGGGTTTTTATGATATTTTAAGTTTTTTATGGTTTTTTAAAATCAAAATATAAGAAATAAATGAAATAAAAAATATACGAACTTCAAAAGAGCAAAAAATATCTATCAAGTCAAAAAGGGCCCAAGTGATTTTTTCTATTTAGATAACAAAACAAATGAAATTCCAAGCTTTAAAACACATATTTTTCTGATTTTTCTATGATTTTTATGATTTTGTAATATTTTCTGTATTTTACAAGTTGTGAGATTTCTATTATGTACTTTAATGAATTTTGGATATGTGATAACAGACAATAAAATACACTTACCCTAATTTTTATTGTATTTTTTGGAGTTATATTTTAATTTTTATAATTGTCCACAATCAAATCAGTAAATATTGCTAGTTTTATATTTTTTAATTAAGAAAATAATAACGCATACCGTAATAAAAATATATGTGATGTAATAACATATAAGGTATTTAAATTAATTTTCCTAAGAGTTTTGGAGTTAATTAAGTAATTAATTCAATAAAAAAAGGAATAAAATAAAATAACAAATATGGACTATTTTGCAATAAATAAAACTCTAAGTATGCAATGGTAACAAATTTCACAAGTCCAGGGGTGACTCTACAAATATTCTAATTAATTTCACTATATAAAAACACTTGGAAAGGGTATATATGCAAATAAACAAATAATCCGGGGCATCCAAGAAATTTTCCAATAAAATGTGACTTTAATATATACTTGTAGGGACTAAATTGTAATTTCAAAAAATATTTTCAACATTTCTAAGAAACCCCCCAAAACCACATGATAAGATATGAAATTTACCCATAAAAAGCAATCATGTTGGACGGTACGTGAGGTGACGTGTCCTGGACCAAAAAGCAAATAACATAAACTATATGGTTCCAAATGCAAATTATCCAAAAGTTTTTAAACTATGAAACATATTTACGGGACTAAAATGTAAATAACAAAAATCAGAGGTGGACAGGTGCAAACTGCCCACTCCTTGCACGCGGACAAGCGACTAGGATCAAATTACTTAACACGTGGTGCTCATCCCACGGTCGATACCGCTTCATGGTTGGACGGAGGAGATCAGATCCTCAGATGGATCATGCAGTGTTCGTGGCTTTCAATTGAATGACAGTTGTGCTTCCTGGGTTGATGTTCTTGATCGAACGATGAAGGCATGACTTGTAATAATAGGGAAGCAACCTCTCTCAAGCGAGCTTCGATCAAGCCTCTACTACGATTCCGACAATCTATCCAGCTGCTGAAGTGCTCAGATGCTTCGTATAGGTGTTCTGCAGCTCCTGAAGGTCATATGAGAGTCCATGACCCTATGATGAGGTCCTAGAGGTCGGAGAAGATGGAGCAACTTGGAGTACCTTCGTCTGATCAGCAGACCCCAGATGGGGTCTTTATCTCCTGAACCTGTACGATCAACACATGGACTCAAAGGCGAAGCCTTAGAGCTAAAAATATGCAGAGAAATAGGGGGAAGAGCGTGACGGAGGCCCTCCCTTGAGGGGCAGAGTAGTTGGCCTGGTCGGCCTGATTCATGGTGGACTAGAGTGCGTGGGGTGATCAGAAAGATGGAGTAGCGTGAGGGGAGTTACATAAAATTTTGGATTTTTGAGATATTTGAGCAGAATCAAGCGCGGTTGAATGAAATCCTACACTTATGTTTATCTAAGGAACAAAAATGAGCAAGAAAACAAAATCCTCACTGCCGGATCTCGAGTTATACTAATTAATTGTGTCAATTTGTGGTAGTTGGGTAATCGAAATCAATCAAAAAATAGACACACAAATAAATCAATCAATTGATTGAATTAAGTGTGATTTTGTGTTTATTTAATCCATGGTCGATTCAAGGAGGTAAAGGAACAACCTAGGGATCAAATTAGATCAATTAATACGTAATTTCAGAGAAGAATTTTTTGCTATTTTTTATTCAATATAAATGCAAATACGAATATGCGATTGAACTAGTTTCTTAAGAAACCAAGAAATTTAGCCAAATTCAATTTTACCGATAAATTAATCCAATTTAGTCAAGTTATATTTTTTTATAGAAACCTAATCCAATGATGAATATACACTTTATTTTTTTGGAATTTTTGGGTTTAAAATGCAATGATGAAAAATACAAACTTTTTAGAGATTTTTATGCAAACAGAATGCAAAATTAATGGATTTTTTTATAGGAAATTAAACATGATGAAATGAAGGTGCAATAATTTTTTGTAATTTTCTGACAACATATGATTTTTTTGAATTTTTTAGATATAACAAAGTGAGTGTGACTAATTGATTTCCAATAAATCCATGAAGTTAAATTATCATCAATTTATCTCAAATAGATATTTCAATGAGCAATCCAGGACACTTGAAATTTTGCAAAAATATTATGTGTGGATTTAATGAAAAATCAATTACAGAAACTACTCTACAATTTATTTAAAGAACAAGAAACCTCCAATTTTCGTAAGATTTGAAAACAACTTAAAGCACAATTAAACGCACAATCTGTGAGTTTCTATTAGAATTTTTGGATCACGAAATAATGGTGTGCAAATTTCAGAGAGAAAATGGATAAAATAACATTGATCTTCACTCCTTGAATTTTATCAAATCATCAAAAGCTTGTAAAATTATAAACCAAACACTACTTGATAGAGAGTTAGATGTTGCACAATAAGCCATTTTCGGTTTATTGAAATGATCAGTATATAGGCCCACGTAAGGATACCAACAAGAGGGTCTATTTGCAATAATAAAAAACTCAACTAAATAAAGTTGTGCCTAAGGGCACTTCTTTAATTTTATATGCCTTTGACGAAGTTTTTGCAATTTCTCCAAAAGGTTGGAAAGTTCTCCTTTGCGATGTGCGGTGGTTAGGTCTGGACCCCGTCTGCTGTGAGTGGTGGCAGGTGGGTAACTAGCGCAAGGCGAGAGGAGTGGCTGCCCAGGGCCTTGTGCGACGGCGGAGGAGGCGGTGGCTAGTGGGCACGAGGGCGCACATACAGCTGGCGGAGGAGAGGTGCGGGTGGAGTGCTGTTTTGCTGCTGGGGCTGGTGCACGGATGCGGCGGCCACACGAGGTGGCGAAAGGTGCCGTGCTTCGGCGATAGTGCTAGGGGGCCACGGAGAAGAAGGATGCGCATGGCCGTGTAGGTGTGGGGCACGACCACACGTGGGCTAGCTGTGCGGTCGGGGCAGGCATTGATGACCAGGAATGACGATGGTTATGGATGTTGCTCGCTATTGTTGCATTGGCTTTTGTGGGACTGCAACTTGTGTGAAGAACCTGCAAATAGAGTGCTATACTCGAGCACCAATGGTTCGATGATGAGAGGATCAACCAGAGACTGGTGGGCGGAAAACTCCATGCATGTTAGATCATCGGAGCGGAGTTCAAGATGGATGAGGGTGATGAGAGATACAGGGGAAGATGGAAGGGAACTGTTATTGGGGATGATATGATGGAGGATTAGATGTGTGTTTGGCGAGAAAACTAGATGAAGAATAAGAGAAAGAGAAAGAAACTAAATCAAAGCAAGAAGAGAAGATACTTACCTGTGTTCGCTGGATTGTGGAGCAGCTACGTTGAAACTCCGATCGTCACCTCAAGAAGATCGGCGGAGAAGGACCTTCGAAGCTCTGCAGCTTGCATGGATGGCCGCTGCTACAAAGTGAAATAAACCACCTCGGATCTCGCCGACGGCTCGTCGTCGCTCGACATCGAAGAAGGAACTGTCAGCTCACCTCACGGCTTCGACGAGGCTAGAACATCTCTCGTAAAATGACGGATAAAAGAGAATGAAGGAGGAGAAGGGAATAAAAAGGAGGAGAAGGAAGTTAAGAAAGAAGTCGGGTGGAGGTTGGAGGAGTGGTGGAAGATGAGGGGAGAATGGGAGTTGGTGGAAGAAAAAAAATAAAAAATATAACATAATAAAATAATATGATAAAATAAAAGTAGACTACTAAAAAGAGAAAATAAAATAAGGAGAAAATTAAAGAGAATTGAGAAATTGCAAAACTAAGTCAACGAAATAAACAAACAATATGTACACAGATTTTTTATTTTTCTACTTTATTTTTTATCTTCTTTTTTAATTAAAAGATATTTACAAAATAAAAACAAAATATTAGAATTAAAACAAAACACAAAAACTATTTTTTTGGATTTTTTTTGTAATTAATAAAAAGTAAAAAAAGAGAAAAGAACAATATTTACATTATATACAATATACAACTAGGTCGCAAAATCCATATTTTGCAAACGAGCTCTAATTTTAATGAAATCACTTTCATTGGATAGATAGCTTTCTAGCTTAAACTATAAAGTGAGTTTAGTGAATTTTATGTTCATACGAGCGGGAATGTGGCCGGGAATTTGAACTTTATGGCCTTTCTCTTTGAGTTTAGGGTATTTATTGACGGTGAAATTTATTTTATAATTTCATATTTTTATGTATATTTCTATATACAAGTTAGAAAAGAATTAACCAAAAAGGAGTTGATATGAAATCATTAAAAATACATGAAGTTTTGACTATTTATATGTGAGTAAGTCCTTTATTTTACAACTTTTTATTATTAACTTATTTTGTATAAAAGGTATACAATAATCAATGTATTTTATTTACAAGAATTATTTTATTAATTTGTTGATTATATATATATATATTTATTTGATATTTGGCTCAGGGAATTAGCTTAGATTAATATATTGAGATGATGAATCACATATTCATCACCCTTCTATACCTAAATCTTGCTAGTCCTCAAGCAAATAAAGAATGAATAAGTTGGATTAACCCCTGATTGTGCATGTGAATAAAGACTTGATCCGTTGAAACACTCTCAATTTTAGCGATCCTATAATTCTAAGATGAACCAAGCTCTAATAAAAAAGTATCCAATTTCCCTAATCATAAGACTCTCTCTGTATACATATATAATAAGGATACGACATTAAGTGTGGACTGCAGTTGCAAGAGTAGAGTTGCAACATCACTCAGGGTTCCAGTACAAGAGACTCTCCTAGGAACTCAATCCTCAACACTAGGTAATAAATCATTTCTTGCATTCAATCCAGCATCTCTTTAGTTGTCAGACTTAGAGGTGAAGATGGAAGGTCGGTTGATGGAGGGTATATGTTTGTGTGATTTCTTCTCTCCCTCTCATTGAAACAAGGATCCTCTCGAGTACCTTATTAACTCAACAAGTTTATTTTTGCTGTTGATCAGTGCATTCGTTAAGAGAAGTTGGAGTTGTCTGCACTTGTTTTCCTGGGAGTACAATGGGATGTGCCTTTTTGAGTATCTAATATACTTTCTACACCTATACTTGTAGAATTTACGATGCTAAGCCCTTTTTGGGTGCTATCCTGACTCCTGCTCCTAATAGTTTTGGTCCAAGCGGACACTTTGAAATGGTTGGGAGCACTTACCTTTGGTGGAATCTCTTTGTATTTGACTTTGTAGTGTAGAGATTTTTTTCTCTTCTTTTTTTTGAATTTTAGATAACCCCACTGCTTTTACATGTTGACGCACACCGATCAACAGATTTTTTAGATTTCATAACACCCTGGTACATAGGTCAATATCAAGAGATTATTATAAGAAACATGTTCTCACACTGACTAAAGGTGCTAATACTCAGGTTTCAGGAAGCCTTTATCGATTTCATCTCATCCTCGAGCATCATAAAATAGCTTCTGGTTGTGAGTCTTCTTTAGAAGCTGTCACGGTGGTGGTGATGTAAGCAGTTGGTGAAATGGAGGTGTGGGGAGTCTCTAAACCAATGATCTTCTGGACGGTCGGTATCTCAAGTGTAGTAGAGAGACATGACTCATCTATCTCTCGATGGTAACGACTGTCTGCGGCTATGTGGGTTACCTTAAAATATCACGTGACTCAAAGAACATGTGAAGTCAGAGTGCTCCCAATGCAATGAAACCAATCTCTTGAGTCTCGCAATCTATAGTGGCCTTAGACAAGGTTAAGAACAACTTTCCGAGAATGATTGGAACTGGGTGAACTCTCCCTGGTACTCAATGTCAATGATCATGAAGTCTACCTGGAGTAGAGTACCTTGGAAAGTAATAATGACTGAAATGGTTCCTATCGATTGTTTTATAGATCGATCTGCTTACTAAATGATCTCTCTTGATTTCTTGACTGATCCTAGTTTGAGCTTGGCAAACACGGAAGTCAGGAGGATATTTGTCAGTAAGTCATCATCGATTCTGGCATGGGTGAAGGTAATGTCTTTGATTTCGCAGTCAACCCTAGGCAATCTCTTCATTCTGTGGCTCTTGTCTTTCTCCCCATCACCAAGGAGATGATCATAGATACTATATGCCTCTCAGTCCTTATCCTCTTATTGCCCAATCTTTTAGGCATCATATTACTCCTCACAAGCCTTTTGAGGTCGAGAAGTGTTCAATGGCCATTATTAAGGGAAGCTAAAAAATAATCTCTCTATCAATTGCTTCCCTAAGGGTTCAAAAGTTTTTAAATCTTTTCCATTTTCATTTTTTAATGATATTTTTCGGTTTTTCAATTTCTTGGGTCTTTTTGGGGTTTTAATTTTTTGTTGTTTTTGATAAGATGAGGGATGATGTACATACTCTAGATTGGAAGGCAAGTGGTTAATAGAAGAGGGAGGTAGAATGGACTCAAACTGTACAGAGTATGTATGTTTCCTTGTGCCCTCTAGATTTTCAACATTGAATTTGCTCATTTCATTCTCCATTTCTACACCTGGGCTGGCATAAAATGAAATTAATCGATGGCATTTACATATTTATCCTCAATTAATTCATATCTTTTAATAATATTAAAAATGTCATCCTCTAAAATTTCCTCATGACAAATCATGGGAGCAGTTTGTTCAATTGGAGGATATTGTTGAGAACTTGGGGTCTCATACTCAACATAGCTAGACTCTGGCATGTAATTCTAGATCAAGTATAGACTATCCGTGTGGCAGAAATTGATCGGAGCCTCATGTGGTGGAGTAAATAGACATGGGGTTTGATGATTGAGCTTATGGGTCCAGTCTCCTGCACGTGTAGGCTTACCGAATGGGTGATATGAAGGTTGGTCAATGTGAGCATCATCACTAAGGTCAATCAAGTCAGGAAGATGATATGGTTCATGACTCTTCATTCGGTTTTTTAGTTGATCATGTTATACCCTAAGGTCAAGTTGGGATGTGTATATGTGAATTGTTGTTCAATCCCAACTTGAGGTGAGAATGAGGTATGTGGGGGCACATAATTCTGCCAATCATTTATCTCAACAGTGGATTGCTCTTCAAATTGTTCCTTGATTCCAGCAAGCAACTGAGGATACGATGGGTCAACCCAAGTTGGAAGTGGGTCAAAGGTGTAAGAATGTGGGGTAGGTAAGAATTACGAAGAAGTAGGGAAGTCAGTTGGAGTTCTGACTACATAGTATGGATGGGGGTATGAGTAAGAATAAGAAGGAGAAGATGATCGGAATATGGTTGAAGTGGAGTGACCTGGATATGATGACCAATATCCCTACATCTTGTAGAGTAATGAATGAATATAAGCGGATCGAGGTAGAAAACGTGCAAGTGCACAAAATAACACACAAATAGACAAACATGAGCAAACTATGATTTCATCTACTCAACACGATGATGATCACAAAAGTCCGACGGTTTATCTTTTCAGTTTTAGTTAAGTGGCAAAACGAGAAATCAATTTATTTACATAAGATTAAAATGTGAGTTTTGGGCACTATCCTAGGGATGCATCCTCACCTCTCAACAAGTAAAATATAATGCATACAGTGATGGGGTTGCTCTTCTGAAAATAATTGTTAATTTTTAGTCAACATTTTGGTCAAAATTGTATTAACAGTCTTGATTTTAAGTTTGATTTTCATTTATTAGATCTACCACACAAGACACGCGTAATGAGAAATCATGATTTCCTTTTATCCTAAGGTGTAAAACCAAGGGAAAGGGAGTCAAGAAAAGCCAACGCAATCGGAAAATCAATGATGCATGCCCAGTTCAGTTCATAAGACCTACAGTGATCCTCGTGCTCTACATGTTGGTTGAATACAAAATAGAAAATTTTATACTAAATGAAATGAAAGTAAGAGAAAACCACATCTAGCAGAAATTTCTATTAGCAAGGAAGAATGGACTTCAGTTTGACTAAGTAGAATGGCCTACGGTGCGTATTATTAAGTGTCAAAATGTGTGGTCCTAGATTTTATGAGCATAAGTAAATATTGACCTAATAAAGCTCTAATAGCTGCAACTGCAGGTCTAATCTACGAACCACTCAAGTTGAGCCCCACCCTCATCGAAGAGTGAAATTGGTCTCGATACATCACAAAATCATGTCCAAAGTACGGGTACACAAACAAGATCCCAAACTGAATCTGCTGGAAATATGCCGTTATTATAAAAAATAAATACAAAAAATAAAATCATAGACTCTACACTCTCTCACAACTCAACTCGATCTTATTTTTAATGTGAATCCTTCAGTCGTCTTAACTCCCAGAAAAATCAGCCTCCAATACTCCTGAGATGCTCGACCACCTAAGCATCTGCTCGCGTCGGGACCCTTGCACAATATAATATAATAAAATGAGAAAACAAAATAAATAAATAAAATCAGAGTAATAATTACAATAAAAATCGAGGGTCAGACTACCTGCAGGTGGAAAGCCTAACACTAATTTTTCTAAAATGATCCTAAGCCATTTGCCTCCCCGACGACAACGCCATTTAACAGATCTCGACTCACCCTAATTAATCGTGTCGATTTATTATAGTCGGGTAATCTAGATCAATCAAAAATAGCCACACAAATAAATAAATCATTCGACTAAATTAAGTGTGGTTTTATGTTTATTTAATATGAGCAAGCCCCATGGTCGACTCAAGGATGCAAAGGAATGACCTAAGGGTCAAATTAGATCAATTAATGCACGATTTTCAAAGGAGAAGTTTTTTGTATTTTTTATGCCATATAAATGCAAATGCGAATATGCGATTGAATTAGTTTCTTAAGAAATCAAGCAATTTAGCCAATTAAAATTTAATTATAAATTAATTCAATTTAGCTAAGTTATATTTTTTTATAGAAACCTAATCCAATTATGAATGCAAAATGTATTTTTTGGAAGCGGGTTTAAAATGCAACAATGAAAAATGCAAACTTTTTAGGGATTTTTATGTAATTTTTCATGCAATTGGAATGCAAAATTAATGAAATTTTACAGGAAGTTAAACACGATGAAATGAAGTTACAATATTTTTTTGGAATTTTTTAACAATATATTATTTTTTTATGATTTTTTAAGTGAAAAAGAGTGATTGTGACTAATTAATTTCTGATAAATCCTTGAAATCAATTTACCCAGAAACCAATTTATCTCAAATAGATATTTCAATGAGCAATCCAGAACACTTGAAGTTTCGCAAAAATATTGTGTGGATTTACTAAAAATCAATTACCTAAATCACTCTACAATTTATTTAAAGAACAAGACACCTCAAATTTTTAGTAAGATTTGGATACTAAGGCACAATTTAATGCACAATCTATGATTTTTTTTTGAATTTTTTGAGCAAGAAATAATGGCGTGCGAAATTATAAACCAAACACATATTGATGGAGAGTTAGATGTTACACAATAGGCTATTTTTGGTTTATCAAAAGGATCAAGTATATAGGTCCCTATAATGACTTCAAATAGAGGGTATGTTTGCAATACTAAAAAACTCAACTAAATAAAGTTGTGCCTATGGGCACTTCTTTGATTTCATATACCTTTGGGGAAGGTTATGCAATTTCTTCAAAAGGTTGAAAAGTTCTCCTTTGTGGGTTCCCAAAATGGAACCCACGACACATGCGAGCTGTTGAGCATGGTGGCAAGTGGAGCAGTATCACAAGGTAAGAGGAGTGGCGGTGGGGGGACTTGCACGACAGCAGAAGGGCGGGGGGGGGGGGGGGGGGGGGTGTGGCCAGTTTGCACGGAGGCGCACGACCTGCTAGAGTACGAGAGGTGCAGGTGGTGTGCTGCTTTACTGCTGGGGCTGGTGTGCGGATGCGACTGCCACGTGAGGCAGGGCAGGTGAGGTGCTCCATCGTTCAACGATGATAGGGGTACGACGGAGTGCTGCGACGGTCGCGGAGAAGAAGGATGCGCACATCCCGCACAGGTGTGGGGCACAACCACATGTGAGGAAGCTGTGAGGCTCGGGGTGGGCTGTGATGAGCAGGAATGGCTGTGGTTGTGGATATTGCTCGCTGTTGTTGCGTTGGATTTTGCGGGACTACAACTTGTGTGGAGAAACTGTAAATAGAGTGCTATACTCGAGCACCGATGGCTCGGTGATGAGAACATGAAGCAGATATTGGTGGGCTGAAAACTCCGTGCGTGTTAGATGATCAGAGTAGAGATCAAAATGGATGAGGGTGAGAGATAGAAGGGCAGATGGGGGGCATGGATATTGGGGATGATGTGATCATGGATTAGATGTGTGTTTGAGGAGAAAATTAGATGTAGAATAAGAGAAAGAAACTAAATCAAAGCAAGAAGATAAGATATTTACCTGTTTTCACCAGATTATGGAGCAGTTATGTTGAAACTCCGGTCGTCGCCACAAGAAGGCCGACAAAGAAGGACCTTCGAAGCTCTGCAACTTGTCTGGAGGGTCTCTGCTACGAAGTGGAAGAAACCACCTCAGATCTCATCGACGGCTCCTCGCTGCTCGACGTCGAAGAATGAGATGTCACCTCACGGCTTCGACGAGGCTAGAACCTCTCTCTCGTAGAATTGCGGATAAAAGGGGATGAAGGAGGAGAAGTGAATAAAAAGGAGGAAGATGAGGTTAGAGAAGAAGTGGGGTAGAGATTGGAGGAGTGGTGGAAGATGATGGGAGAATGGGAGTTGGTGGAAGAAAAGAAAATAAATCAAATAAAAGTAGGCTACTAAAAAGAGAAAATAAAATAAAGAGAAAATAAAAGAGAATTGAGAAATTGCAAACCTAAGTCAACAAAATAAAACAAACAATATGTACCCGATTTTGTTGATTTTCTAGCTTTAATTTTTTTGTCTTCTTTTATTTATTAAAAAGTATTTACAAAATAAAAATAAAATACTAGAAAAAAATAAAACACAAAAAAAATATTTTTTTTGGATTTTTTGTAATTTAACAAAAGTAAAAAATAAGAAAAGAACAATATTTACATTATATACAATATACAACTAGGTCCCAAAATCTATATTTTGTAAGCGAGCTCCAATTTTAATGAAACAACTTTAATTAGATAGATAGTTTTCTAACTCAAACTTTAAAAGTGAGTTTGGTGAATTTGGAGTTCATACGGAGTGGAAATGTGGCCGGGAATTTGGACTTTACGGCCTTTTCTCTTTGAGATCTAGAACTATTTATTAATGATGGAATTTATTTATAATTTCATGTATATATATTTCTATATACAAGTTAGAGAAAGAATTAACCGAAAAGAAGTTGATATAAAATTATTAAAAATACATGAAGTTTTGGCTATTTACATGTGAATAACTCCTTTATTTTATGGGCTTTTATTATTAATTTATTTTGTTAAAACATAAAATAATTAATGTATTTTATTTACAAGAATAATTTTATTAATTTATTGATTTTAAGGATATTTATTTGATATATGGCTCAGGGATTTCACTAATATTAATATATTGAGATGATGAATCACGTATTCATCACTCACTGGCCTGATGGGGGTGGGAGCAGCAGTCGACCAGAAAAAGCTCCAGTGACTGGATCCTCCTCCTCCCTTCTCCATGCCACTAAACACGACTTGTAGCCCTCATGTCACAAGGGCCAAGATTGGAGAAGAGTGTAGGGGGTTACAAGGGGCAAAATTTGATCAACGACCTTAGAAGAAGAAGGTGGTTTATTTATAGCCGACAGAAAAGTTGGAAAAGGGAATCATGGTTTCAAATTGGGCGCTCGACAAAAATCAATTCCAGCTGATCCATGGGCAGGAGTATGATCCTATATACAACTTTCAAATAGAAATCAGGCTGAAAGGAGCTAAGGAAATCGCGGGGAAAATTGGAGAAGTTGGTGCGGGGAACAGGTTCTGACAAACAACAGAGGGGGAGGGAGTGTTGACCCGGGGTCAACATTCCCCACACCCTCATTGGGCAACGTTGGCACAAAAGGAAAAAGCTAAAAAGAAAATAAGAGGAAATTAAAATAAAAATATAAACAATTTTAGTTAAATAAACATAAAACATAATAATTGTTCCTTATTTAATATACTATTTTATAAAGATATTTATTTATTTTTATCAATTCATTTGTTAGGTTTTAACTTTTACATGTAATTTATAGGTATAAATACATATAAAACCCTATTTAATTTTTATTTTGTGATTTATAATTTTTTATTATATATACATATTTTTAATATTTACAATATATTTAATTTCGTATATACATATTTTTCTTTTATTTTTTTGAAGTTATTTGTACACTTAAATAAAAACATGTAGTTATTATATAGGTATATGTATAGGTGATTCATTTATGTATTTTATTTATTTTAATTTATTTTTAGTTATTTTATTCTATTTTTATTATGTACATATGTTATAAAGAATATTTACAAAATTATAAAAATATAAAATAAATAAAATATAAAGAGTAAATAAAATGAATAATTTATTCAAGTATGTTGTACAATAGAGGTCCAACACCTAATTAAATAGCTTATAAAAATTTATATACAATTAAAGGTGATTTTAATGCATTTTGAGTTCATATGGAGAAGATATGGGTCTGGGAAGTTTGGGTTTTTTATTCTTGTTCTGAGTGTATAATGTATTGTTTTTATTATTTTTTATTTGTATTTTTATTTACATTTTTATGTACAAATTTCATGTTAAGAGATTATTTATTTAATGTATGAATAATAAATAGTAAAAGGGGTCCCAAACCAATATATTGACAAAAAAATTAGGGCTTTATTGCTTGTTTTTGTATGGTTTTTTGCTATCATATCTCCCTCTAATTTATTCTTTGTCGACCTAGTCATCATGATGCTTAGGCCTCATGGTTTAGGATCATAAAATACCTTTGACATTTTATTTCTTTTTCATTTCTTTTATTTATTCCTTCATTTTAAGGCTTAAATATATGTATTTATATGCAATATAGAGATCAATATACATGTGTTAAATCATGTATGTTATTTGTATTTACATGCATTTGTCTAGGGATCAAAGCCTAAAATGAATGAATAAAAGTGCATGAATGATAAATCATCAGTGAGATTATCTAATGTTTTAAAAATTGGAAAGATAATGAAATTTTCAAAATAATAAAAAGTATGACAACTTTGATTTAAATTCCTTAATCAGAGAATTATGTATTCTTAATTCTAATAATATACAAACTTTCTTGATCTTAGAAAATTAAATCTTTGAACCCACTCAGCAAGCTCCTGGACACGAACGTTCTCACCGAGCCAAATTACATTGATCAATACCTCAATCTGACCTTAGTGTCGACAACTGAGCACATAGAGTATGTACTCAAGAAAGACAAGTTCGTGAACCCTTATACTGAGGAAGAAATGGCCTAAAACAAGGAGTATGATGCACATCATGCTCTGGCCCGATGTTATATCCTTGGGTCAATGACAAATGTGCTACAGAGGGAACACGTCGAAATGCATCACATCCAAGAAATATGTTGAATCTTAAATATATATTTGGAGATGCCACCGGCACTCAACACTATAATCTGTTTAAGGAAATTAATTCCTGCAGGATGTAGGAAGGGATCTCTATAGGAGACCATGTCATAAAGATGACTGGACTCCTTGCAAAACTGGAGTCTCTTGGAGGACAGATGGATTTAGATATTCAGATTGATCTGCTTTTGATGTGCCCAAATCCTTCATAAATTATGCGGTATTGTACCACATGAAACAACTGAGCCTGACAAATGTCGAACTGTTGTGTTCACTAAAATATGTTGATGATGTGATGAGGAAGCAAGGTTACACTGGTGTGTGCAATAGTTTCATAGGCTAGAGGCAAGCGCGGGAGAAAGCATGGGTCACAGAAGGGTCTGCCCAGAAGAAGAAGGGCCAAGGTGTTGGCAAGTCTTCTGCTTCTGCAAATCTGAATTCCAATAAGAAGTCGGACGTCTACCATTACTACAACAAGCCAGGGAACTGGAAGTGTAACTGCTCAAATTAACACAAGACCCTTGAGAAGGGCAATGACAAATCTTTAGAGGTAGATCTAATTTAAAATCTACATTCGTCATTGAAAACAACTTTCTCATTGGATAAGAAAAATAGTTTGGTGATTGATTTGGTTCATATGTTCATATTTGCAATGTATTGCATATATATCAGGAAACTAGAAGGCTTGAATTGGGGAGATAGTGGTCCATATAAGATCTGATGCAAGTGTTGTAGTGGAAGCCATCGGGACAGTGAATCTATCACTATCTAGTAGTAGAGTACTTAAACTTAGAGAATGCCTCTTTGTTCATGATGTTATAAGGAACCAAGTATCTGTATCTAAGCAAGTTAGTTACAGATATGAATTCATATTCTGTAATGAACTTTTCGTAACTTGTTATGGTAACATGTTGGTAGAGGTTTTCCTTACATCCAGTGGTCTCTATGAATTAAATGTGAATAATTGTGTTGTGAATGCAATATCCATGAATAGAATGCCAAAAAGAGTCAGGGAGGAAGGTGACCATTCAACCTTTGTCTGGCATCAACATCTTGGTCATTTGTCTATTGATAGGATCAATAGACTTGTGAAGGATGGACCATTGGATTTCCTAAAGGTCAAGAATTTACCTACCTGCGAAGATTGTCTTCAATGCAAAATGACCAGATCACCATTTCTTAACAAAGAAAAATGATCCGAAGGTGTTTTAGACCTAATACATATTTATGTATGTGGTCCCCTTAGTGTTGCAATTCAAAATGATAATCAATATTATGTGGCATTCATTGATGAGCATTCGTGATATGGGTTTGTTTTCTTACTGCATCACAAGTCTGAAACATTTGAAAGGTTTAAAGAATTCGAGGCTTTAGTTGAGAACCAAACATACAAGGAAATTAAATGAATTTAATCTAATTGTGGTGGCGAGTACCTGTCAGTTGATTTCAAGGAATATATCAAATATAAAGGAATCGTTCATGTTCTCACTCCTCCAGAAACCTCCCAACTGAAAGGCATTGCTGAAAGACGTAATAAAACCATTATGGATATGGTCCCGATCAATGATGAGAAAAGCACAATTACGCCTAAGTTTCTGGGGACATGCAGTAGAAACTGTAATGTATATTCTTAACAAGATTCCAAGTAAATATGTACCTAAAATCCCTCATGAGCTTTGGTATGGTACCACGCTTATGTTATACACTTGAGGATTTGGGGTGCATGTTCATGCGAAAAACTTGAGTGCTGGCAAATTGGAATCTCGCACTAAAGAATGCTACTTCATAGGGTATGTTAGGGATGGCATTAGATACCAACTCTATGACCCTGAGGCATGCAAGGTATTTGTCTCTAGGGACATAAAATTCTTAGATGGTGTATTTCCTTAAAAGCCAGGACAAATATGAAGTTAAGGAACTTATTAAGTCCATTGAGGACATTGAAGTTCATGGACTAGAAACTGAGAGGGTAATTGAAGATAAAACACATGCACCTATTTAAAGCAGTTCGAGGGTGGTTCAACCACCTGAAGGGTACGACTTCCATGTGTCAGAAGAGTCTGACAACGATCCAACTTCATATAATGATGCGCTTGTGGATCAAGACATGAGTTGATGGATGTTGGTAATGAAGTTTGAGATAGACTCCATGCACAAGAATGGTGTACGAACTCTAGAGGATCCACCAAATGAGGTAAAACCCATTGTATGCAAATGGATCTTCAAGAGAAAAAGGGGACATGATGGGAAGGTAGAGACCTTCAAGGCATGACTTCTGGCCAAGGTCTACACACAGAGAGAATCCACTGGCTACAATGAGATATTCTCTCCCTGTCGCTATATTGAAATCCATCAAGACACTGCTAGCTATAGTTGTGCATCTTGACTACTACATTTGATAGATGGATGTCAAGACCGCATTCCTCAAAGGATACCTTAATGAGGATATATATATATATATATATATATATATATATATATATATATATGAGGAAAATGGGGCTGCCCCCTAGGGGGAGCTAACTTAGCTCCCCCCGCCCTATTTTCTTCAAAAATTTTTTTTTGAAATTTTTTTCCGTGAATATTCATCACTACATCCCTATATTATGTCATAAAAATTTCGTGTGAAACAGAGACTCCTACGGCCTCCATCCAGACAGTCATTTTTTTAACGGTAACATGATTTTTTAAATCTACCCCGTTTGGATGGAGGTCGTACGAGTCTCTGTTTCGCATGAAATTTGAACGACATAATATAGGGATTTAATAATGAATTTACACGGTTTTAGATTTCAAAAAAAAAAAAAATAAAAATTTTTTGTGAAAAAAGGGCGGGGGGAGCTAAGTTAGCTCCCCCTAGGGGGCATACACATTTTACCCATATATATATATATATATATGGAGTATCCCTAGGGCTTCATGGTTGAGGAAGGCAAACTGAATAAATCCATCTATAGGCTCAAACATGCTTCTCGTAGTAGGAACATCGGATTCAATGAATGAATAAAGAGTCATGATTTCATTGAGAACCGAGATTAACCATGTCTGTACAAGAAGGCTAGTGGGGGAGCCATTGTGTTTATCGTGCTTTATGTAGATGACATCCTTATCATTGGGAGTGATAAAGGTATGATGACTAAGGTAAAGGTCTGGTTGTCCCATACTTGTGAGTGAAAGATCTTGGGAAGCATCTTACATCTTGGGTCTAAAATTGTATAGAACGAAGAAAAGAGAATATTGGGACTATCACAACAAGAATACATCAAGAAGACCTTGGAGAGATTCCACGTGGATAATTCCAAGAAAGACTTCCTTCCTCTGAGACACATTATCCACCTGTCTAAAGGGATGGCTCCCAAACAGTTGAGGAGAAGAAAACCATGGCTGGATGCCCTTACACATTAACCATTGGAAGTCTGATGTATGCCATGATGTGCATGAGATTAAATATATGTCACATATTGGAGTAGTAAGCTGTTACCAATCCTGTTGTGGTGAACAACACTGGTCTCAATGAAAAACATTTTCAAGTACCTAAGAAGAACGTAAGACAATGTCTTGGTCTATGGGAATAGAAATATCCAAATCTTTGGTTATACAAATTCATATTTTTAGTATGATATTGATGATAGAAATTCTACATCAAGATTCGTGTTCTTATTGAATGGTGGTGTTGTGAGCTGGAGAAGCAAGAAGCAGGAGGCCACGACTGATTCAACAACATAAGCTGAGTACATTACAACATCAGATGCAACTAAAGAAGAGTTGTGGTTGCACAAGTTCGTAAAGGAGCTTGGCATAGTTTCATCAGCAGATTCTCTCATCCTATGGCTCTGCAACAATTTGGGAACCATTGCTCAAGCAAAGGAACCAATATGGCATCAAAAGAGCAAGCACATGGAGAGGAAATACCACATCATACGGGAGATACAAAATCATGATGAAATTACGATTACCAAGGTTGCCTCTACTGACAATGTTGCTAATCCTCTTACCAATCATTTGACACAATAGGCATTTTAGTAGCATGTAAATATTATGGGTTTAAAGATTGTAACTGAATGGTTCTGAGGTCTAGTAGGAGATTGTTAGACTTGTGAGCCCTTTGTGAACTATTCTAGACATTGTAATTAATAAATGTTACATTGTTTTTATTCCTTATTTCTGAGATCAATGAATAATATTTAATGTTTGATTCATATGCGTGCACTATTATCTTCCTTAGTACAATTAGGGTTATGTACTGTGGCCATATTGATAACATACAACTATTGATCATGTTAATCATAGAGGCTGGTGCTGGATCAAGAATCCAAGGAGTTGGATTGAGGACATAGTCAACACCTGTAAAGATGTATATCAATAATGGATCTTCCGTCTGAGAAGGAGATGACAATCCTACTCTAAAGAATGACATCCAATGTACCTCTCGATGCAAATCCTCTGCATAGGGATAGTGATCAAGCGGTAATTGGGATTTTGGGTCAAGGAGTTGACCAAGCAAGATCAAGATAGCTTAAGATCTAGATTGTATACTATCACGATATAGGAACAGATCTTATGCCCTAAGATAGATGTGCTTCTATATGTATGAGTGATGAACATAAAATCCACCTCTTTAAAAATAAGGAATTGTAGTATAGGAGGCGAATTTCGGTCGATCAAAAACCACAAACTTTGAATGTTGTGGAGTATTTTTACTTGGCAAGTGTACCAAGGTCGAACACAGGGAACAATGACTTTTAGTTGCGCGGTCTTAAATCAAATTAAATAATTAATTGATGCTCGATTAATTTCTATGTCAGAAAACAAGAAGAAAAGATGTTGAGAAGAAATATAAACAGAGCAGTTGATAATACAAAGGATTTGTGATGTATGATTTTTAATCCAAAACAAAATAATCAATGTCCTCGAAATGAAATCATAGATCAAAAGAAATTCAATAAATGAGTTTTCAATCAAATACAAGCTGCATGCCAAGGGTTTGATAAATAAATAATCCTGTCAGAACTCCATGTAATTTGCTCCTCAAAATTAATTGTTGATCATAGAAATTATCAAGGAGCTAAATGAATTTATCCTTGATTTAGCCCTTGCAAAAAATTAATCCTCAAAGATATCAATAGATATATGTATCAACTTAAAATCTCTTCAGTGCATATCCTACAAAGTTAATCATTAACATCAAAAATCAATCTTGAATTAAAATCACTCCTCAAATAGTAAACAACATGAAAGGTCTTCAAATTAGTCCACAAAGCATATAATATGATAGAGCACAGAGATAACTTCAAATAGACATATTGTGCATAAAATGGAGAAGATATACTAATTTGAAGTTCTGAGGATTGAATAGCAATAAAAATAAAGTTATTTCTTCAAAAAGGTCCTCGAAGGACTTATCTGCAATTTCCTAGAGTCAGAGAACTGCTTCTGTAATTTCCCTGATGCAGAGATATATGTGCGTGGAAGTTCTGGGGTAACGGGTTGTCAGTGGTGGCGCAACGGAGGCACGTCAAAGCTGAGCAAAAGGATTGCGGAGGAGCGGAAGCTTGATGGCGAGTGCGTCGACTGAGGTAGTAGGGGTCGATGGCGAGTGGTCCGGTCGACACACACCGGATGCTGGAGAAGCAGAGGCTGCTGGAAAGGTGGTCGAGCTGCACTCCTATGGAGGAGCGGGGCTCAACAATGGAGATGTTGCACGGCTAGGCACGACACGCGGTTGGCGTCGAGGTGACGAGAGAGACTAGACGTGTTGCAGTAGTGGCGGAGGTGGTTCTGGACGAAGTGTTTGCTGCGGTGGGCTATGCCGCCACGTGCAACGATGGAGACCTGCAAGGGTTAGCAGAACAAAAAGGGGAAATGGGGGCGGAGCTCCGCGCGGTGGTGAGGGAATGGGGCTAGAGCTCCGGCCTTTGCGAGGCCGGAGGTGGAATATCTAGAGAGATAGAGGAGAAGTTTCTTGGGTGACGAAGGAGGTGGTTGTAGCGGTGGATCCCGTGGGGTTTGTGTGAAGGTTGAAGGAGAAGGATGTAGGGAAGAAGAAGAGGTGCAAGAAATGGAAGGGAGGAGGAGGAGAAGTATGGAGGAAGAGAAGGAGAAGGAGAGGGAAGAGAAGAGGAGTGAGGAGAGAGGTCGTGAGGTGATTTCAACCAAAAACAGGGGATTACACACTTTTCCCTGTTTTGGTAGGATTTATTTAGCTGAGGAAAATATTTGATTAATCGATTGATAAAATTTCACCCAAAAAATAAATAAAAATCATATCCATGATGAGAAGACATGATATGTCGGTGGAAATGCAATTATTTTGGCAATTTGATGAAAGATTAACAATGAAATGAAGAGAGAGAAAACATGGAGAAGAGAAGGATGAAGAATAATGGAGGAGGAAAAGAAGGAGGAGGAGGGGGAAGGGGGAGGGGAAAGATTACTTGGATGTGAATGGAGTGCCTGTGGAGAGTAGCCTGAGGCTACTTGGTCTTCGCTTGATGGGTTCGGCAACCCGAGCTTGAGCAGCAAGCTTGGGTTGCTGCTGCAAAAAGGTGCTACAAGCACCTTGGATCTCGCCTAATCGTTTCACCATCGTCGCCTCTACAGTTCTCTCCAAGCTGTCACCAAGGAGGTCGGGGGCTGATGGTGTACCTATGGAAGGTGGCGGATATGGCTATGCGAGGAAGGTGTTAGGCGCTCGAGGGGATGGTCGGAGTGCCGGCCAAAAAAGGAAGGGGGAGCTATGGCAGCAAGTCGTAACGCCAGGGGGGATGAACAGATGGAGGAGGACGATGGTGGAGGACCGTTGGATCGTATGATCCAACGATCAGGAGGAGCGTCGATGTGGAGGGCTTAGATTAGATCTGAGATAGATTGAACGGTGGGGAGTTGGGCGTAGATGGGTGGCTGAGGTTAGATCTCCGGAGAGATCTGACGGCTGGGGATAAATGGATGTCGTGGAGGATGGTGGTCCATTAGATTTTAAGTGGGATCGGGCGGCTATGAAGACGGGGTGACGTGGCTGCTCAGGAGGCAAAGGATGCGAGCTTGATCCACGGTTGTAGACGAGGCGCTAAGTAGCAGTGGTGATGAGATCTGGAGTTAAGATCTAACAGCTGTGGTTGAAGCGGTGATGAACGGGAAAGATTGAGGCGGTTAAGAGTGGATCGAACAGTCAGATTGAATGCCGGGTGGTGAGAGGGGAGGCGGGCCACGTTGGCGGCCCAAAGGGTGCCACGTGGCACAATTAGAATAATTCAAATATAAATACAAAGAAAAATAGAAAAGAATTAGTTAGAGGCCGAATTAGGAAAAAGTCAAAACATGAAAGTTGCTCGTCTCGACGAGATCTACAACTTTTTTGTTGGTCAAAAAGCCAAAAGAGGTCAACTATACAAAAAGTATTTTTGGGGGTATTTTTAAGGGGATAAAAAATACCAATTTTGTGGTTTTGAGTTGTTTTTGTATTTTTTTAGTGTTTTTAATGGTCAGTGATTTATAGACAACTTATCTACCTAATTTTTAGGGGGTTTTAATAATAAAATAATTACAAAGAAGTTAAAAGCAATAATTAAATGGTAAAATATATATAATATAATACAGGATAAAAATAGGGATTTAGAGGTGATTTTTATTGGATTGATTAAGCAAGGGGTTTAATTTGCGGCTTTTAGCATGATGAATACGAGATTCATCATACCCCTATACTTAAACCATGCTCGTCCTCGAGCATCTAAAGAATGAAGGAGTCGGATTAATTCCTGACAGTGTGCGTGAAATTTTCAAGGCTTGATCGTTCAAAGACCCTTGACCTAAGTGATCCTAAAATTTCGGGTTTATCCATACCTTAGTCAGAAGGAATCCAACTTCTCTGATTATCAGACTCTCTTTTTGTACATATAATATAAGGATATGACATTTAGTGTACTGCATTTCATGAGAGCCGAGTCGATGCATCACTCAAAGTTCCGGTCCCAAAGACTCTCCTCTAGACCTAATCCTCTATACTAGGGAATAAGTCTATTCTTGCTTCAGTCAACCGTCTCATTAGTTTGTCAGACTTGAAATGTTGATGGACGACCAGATGATGGAGGTAATGGGATTGTGTCTATTTTTCTCACCTTCACATTGGAACAAGGGGCCTCTTGAGTGCCTTTTTACTCAACACATGTAAATTTTAATATTGTTGATCAATGTGTCCGCCAAGAGAGTTGGAGTCGTCTGCACTTGTTTTTCTGGGAATACACCGGGGTGTGTCTCTTTTGAGTATCTAAGATACCTTCGACACCCAGACTTGTAGCATTTACGATGCCGAGTCCTTTTTTTGGTGTCATCCCGACTCCTTGGTCCTAATTAGCACTTGGTCCAAGTGGACACTTTGAAAATGTTTGGGAGCGCTCACCATTGGTGGAAGCTCATCTGTAATTTGACTTTGGTATTCAGAGATTTTACTTTGACATTTCATTTCTTTTGTTGGCTAGCTCCACTGCTTTTACCAAAAGTTGGCGCACACTGATCAACAAATTCCTTTAAGTTTCATCACATCCTGGCACATAGGTAAATATCAAAAAGATAGCATATGAATCTTGTTCACATACTGGCTAGGGTTTTGCTGACACTCAGGTTTTCTGAAGCCTTCATTAACTTTATCCCATCCTCGAATATCATTAGATCGGATCTAAACTCAAATATCTGGTCCTAGTTCCTCAAGTGATATCTCAACTCAGCTCATCAATCAAGCAATTGTGGAAGTCATTATGCTGATCATATTTTTCTTGAAGGTAGAGATGAAGGGTGCAATATAGCACTCAAATCTTTCAAACCAGGGAAGTGTGGATATTTAAGTCTTGAAAACCCTAATGACTAAGGCATGTTAACTCAGACTCTCAAGATCACAGAAATCTAGTGTCCTCAAAATCCTCAAGCCTTGAGTGAGTGTGGATGCGTCAGGAATACACCAACTCCTTGGTTAGTGGTTCTGTGTGATTTTTGAGTTTTGCAGATTTTTATAGATTTTAAAATTTTTTTATTCTTCGGAGAGACAATGACTGGTCCAGGCTCAAATGAATAAAAGTATCCACTCTCAGCCAGTATGGGTGTAAGTACGAGCCGATAAACGGACCCGTGATCCTTAAGGACGGTGCCTTTCGCAGTGTCCTCTAAACCACCCACTCTGCTAAGGGAGACCGAAGTTCCCTCACTGAAAGTGTCTACTAAGCCTAGTAGTCAGAGTCTATTCAAAGAAAGATTTTTTTTCGAAAAGGGCTATTTACACAGTTTAAACCCTCAATTTTAAGAAAACATTTTTACAAGGTTTTTACAAAACTCAGTTCACATGTTTTACAAAAACCAAGCCCGAAAATAAATTTTTAATTTTTTTTTAAAAATACGAGCTATGACTAAAGTAAATATATAGTAATATACGGTATACCCCCTATACTTAAAATTTGCTATGTCCTCATAGCACAAGTGCCATGAAGCCAAGGCTCGATTCAAGTATAGGGTGATATAGCGGAACTGAGGAGGCGGACCCCCCTAACTTAGGCCAAAATTGGCCTAAGTACAAGAAGATGGGACGAGGGAGGGCTGAGCAGGCAGGTCCCCCCTATACTTAGGCTACAAATAGCCTAAGTAAGGTCTGAATTAGGGGGGGGGGGATTCTATGATACAAGGGTGAGGGGGTTCGTGAAATATATACTCAGAGAGAGATAGAGATAGATAGAGAGAGAGAGAGAGAGAAATATACAGGGGATGGTGGGGGTGTGTATGTGCAAATGTAGGTGTGAGTGTGTGTGTGTGTGGGGGGGGGGGATAGATCCTCAAGTGATCTACTCTCTTCCTTTTTTTTACAATATGCAATGCAGTCTGTCCGATCTAAAATTCCTATAATTTATTCCCGAATTCTTGTGCGGCCTTTTCAGCGGAAGCTCCCGTCTTCACGCCTCCATAAGGATCAAGCGTCCTTGATCAGCATGGGCCCTGCCACAAAAGAGATAAGTTAGGCATACCGAGGAATTAAATCAACAGATATGATGCAAAAATTTATGCATGAAATGAGGTCCTAAAAATATTGAAATTATTCAACAAAGGATCAAAATTTAAAAATTAAGAAAAGCCGTATCCCCGGCAACGGCGCCACTTGATGAACACAAAATCCACCTCTTTAAAATAAGGAATTGTAGTATAGGAGGCGAATTTCGGTCGATCAAAAACCACAAACTTTGAATGTTGTGGAGTATTTTTACTTGGCAAGTGTACCAAGGTCAAACACAAGGAACTGTGACTTTTAGTTGCGCGGTCTTAAATCAAATTAAATAATTAATTGATGCTCGATTAATTTCTATGTCAGAAAACAAGAAGAAAAGATGTTGAGAAGAAATATAAACAGAGCAGTTGATAATACAAAGGATTTGTGATGTATGATGATTTTTAATCCAAAACAAAATAATCAATGTGCTCGAAATGAAATCATAGATCAAAAGAAATTCAATAAATGAGTTTTCAATCAAATACAAGCTGCATGCCAAGGGTTTGATAAATAAATAATCCTGTCAGAACTCCATGTAATTTGCTCCTCGAAATTAATTGTTGATCATAGAAATTATGAAGGAGCTAAATGAATTTATCCTTGATTTAGCCCTTGCAAAAAATTAATCCTCAAAGATATCAATAGATATATGTATCAACTTAAAATCTCTTCAGTGCATATCCTACAAAGTTAATCATTAACATCAAAAATCGATCTTGAATTAAAATCACTCCTCAAATAATAAACAACAAGAAAGGTCTTCAGATTAGTCCACAAAGCATATAATATGATAGAGCATAGAGATAACTTCAAATAGACATATTGTGCATAAAATGGAGAAGATATGCTAATTTGACGATCTGAGGATTGAATAGCAATAAAAATAAAGTTATTTCTTCAAAAAGGTCCTCGAAAGACTTATCTGTAATTTCCTAGAGTCAGAGAAATGCTTCTGTAATTTCCCTGATGCAGAGATATATGTGCGTGGAAGTTCTGGGGTAACGGGCTGTCAGTGGTGGCGCAGCAGAGGCACGTCAAAGCTGAGCAAAAGGATTGCGGAGGAGCAGAAGCTTGATGGCGAGTGCGTCGGCTGAGGTAGTAGGGGTCGATGGCGAGTGGTCCGGTCGACACATGACCGGATGCTGGAGAAGCAGAGGCTGCTGGAAAGGTGGTCGAGCTGCACTCCTATGGAGGAGCGGGGCTCAACAATGGAGATGTTGCACGGCTAGGCACGACACGCGGTTTGTGTCGAGGTGACGAGAGAGGCTGGACGTGCTGCAGTAGTTGCGGAGGTGGTTCTGGACGAAGTGTTTGCTGCGGTGGGCTGTGCCGCCATGTGCAACGATGGAGACCTGCAAGGGTTAGCGGAACGAAACGAGGAAATAGGGGCGGAGCTCCGTGCGGTGGTGAGGGAATGGAGCTAGAGCTCCGGCCTTTGTGAGGCCGGAGGTGGAATATCTGGAGAGATAGAGGAGAAGTTGCTTGGGTGACGTAGGAGGTGGTTGTAGCGGTGGATCCTGTGGGGTTTGTGTGAAGGTTGAAGGAGAAGGATGTAGGGAAGAAGAAGAGGTGCAAGAAATGGAAGGGAGGAGGAGAAGAAGTATAGAGGAAGAGAAGGAGAAGGAGAGGGAAGAGAAGAGGAGTGAGGAGAGAGGTCGTGAGGTGATTTCAACCAAAAACAGGGGATTACACACCTTCCCCTGTTTTGGTAGGATTTGTTTAGCTGAGGCAAATATTTGATTAATCGATTGATAAAACTTCATCCAATAAATAATAAAAATAATATCCATGATGAGAAGATATGATATGTTCGTGGAAATGCACTTATTTTGGTATTTTGATGAAAGATTAATAATGAAATGAAGAGAGAGAAAATACGGAGAAGAGAAGGATGAAGAATAATGGAGGAGAAAAAGGAGGAGGAGGAGGGGGAAGGGGAAAGATTACCTGGGTGTGAATGGAGTGCCTGTGGAGAGTAGCCTGAGGCTACTGGGTCTTCGCTCGATGGGTTCGACAACCCGAGCTTGAGCAACAAGCTGGGGTTGATGCTGCAACAAGGTGCTACAAGCACCTCGGATCTCGCCTGATCGTTTCACCGTCGTCGCCTCTACAGTTCTCTCCAAGCTGTCACCAAGAAGGTCGGGGGCTGATGGTGTACCTATGGAAGGTGGCGGATATGGCTACGCGAGGAAGGTGTTAGGCGCTCGAGGGGTTGGTCGGAGCGCCGGCCAAAATAGGAAGGGGGAGCTGTAGCAGCAAGTCGTAACGCCAGGGGGGATAAACGGCTGGACGAGGACGATGGTAGAGGACCGTTGGATCGTATGATCCAACGGTCAGGAGGAGCGTCGGTGCGGAGGGCTTAGATTAGATCTGAGATTAGATCGAACGGTGGGGAGTTGGGCGTAGATGGGTGGCTGAGATTAGATTTCCGGAGAGATCTGACGGCTGGGGATAAATGGATGTCATGGAGGATGGTGGTCCATTGGATTTTAAGTGGGATCGGGCGACTATGAAGACGGGGTGACATGGCTGCTCAGGAGGCGAAGGATGCGAGCTTGATCCACAGTTGTAGACGAGGCGCTAAGTAGCGGCGGTGATGAGATCTGGAGTTAAGATCTAATGGCTGTGGTTGAAGCAGCGATGGACGGCGAAGATTGAGGCGGTTAAGAGTGGACCGAACAGTCAAATTGAATGTCGGGTGGTGAGAGGGGAGGTGGGCCACGTGGGCGGCCCAGAGGGCGCCACGTGGCTCGATCAGAATAATTCAAATATAAATACAAAGAAAAATAGAAAAGAATTAGTTAGAGGTCGAATTAGGAAAAAGTCAAAACATGAAAGTTGCTCGTCTCAACGACATCTACAACTTTCATGTTGGTCAAAAAGCCAAAAGAGGTCAACTATACAAAAAGTATTTTTAGGGATATTTTTAAGGGGATAAAAAAATACCGATTTTGTGGTTTTGAGTCGTTTTTGTATTTTTTAGTGTTTTTAATGGTCAGTGATTTATAGACAACTTATCTACCTAATTTTTAGGGGTTAATTAGCAAGGTGAAAAACAATAATTAAATGGTAAAATATATATAATATGATACAGGATAAAAATAGGGATTTAAAGGTGATTTTTATTGGATTGATTAAGCATGGGGTTTAATTTGCGGCTTTTAGCATGATGAATACGAGATTCATCAATGAGTATATACATTTGGTAGACCAATAGGTTGAAGACCAAGCCAAGGTTCATATACTGGCGCATTGGTGTACGTAGGAATATATATGAGAAATTCAATCTCTCGAAGGGATCATACATGATCATTTGGATCCGCAAGGCAAGAGCTCAGTTATGAGATATTCAGATAATTCAAGGTGGTCGTATCGTATGATGAGACATGACATAAATGTATGATGTATGCCTTGAGAAAGCATACGATCGATACCTAATACCAAAGATTGAAAGGATATCTTTTGTATCGAACCATTAAAGACAGTGGAATTTGGATCCAGACTTTAGGTTCTTGATCAAGGTCTTCTAGTATGAAGGATGTACGGTTATTGGGAATACTCGGTGGGTAAAGAGATCATTTTTATTGTGTACTATGACTCTTCTGATCCTAAAAAGTGATGAAACATGATTATATTTTAGTGACTCCTATAAGAAATAGGACTATCCACACTTAACCCAAATTTGTAGGCAGTAACCTAGATAGGATCTAGGTGTATTGGGAAGTGAGGATAATGTCCTGACATGTTGATTTGATTCGGACATGCAATCACCCTGATATTATCTCCAAGTATCCTCAATGTCAGTACTCAATTCATGAAGGAGTTCATGAAGTGTATCTATGAGAATAAGATATAAAACTGAAGAGTCCCATTGCGAATATGATTCACTAATCTAATGTACATGGAAATGTTACATTGAAAAAAAGAATTGGAAATGGAAAATAGAAATGGAATAGTACTTGAGAATAAGATTATCATTTTGAATGGCAAGATAATTATTTCAATTAATTATTACTTGGGATAATTAAGGAGTTGAGAGGATAATATGATCCCTTCATCCTCTCCTTATATTTGTTAGCACTAATCCTAATTGGTTAGTTGATTAGTGGTTTTTTAATCTATTGGATAATTGGTTAGGTGATGACACGTGTTTCGTGAGGGTCTAAATAATATCCCCCTAAGAAGTAAAGATAAAATCTCGTGGAGGCGACCGCTCACAAAATCACATGGTCAATCAACAACTAACCCACACAGGAAAAATAAAAAAAGCAAGGGGTCAAAATTTATTATACCCTACAATTAGTTGTATAGTGGACCAATACAATTGACTTCGAACTCAGGGAACAACGGAGGGTAGGCAATCGAAATTGACTAAAAGAAGACATTCCATGATTTTGGATTTTTCAGGGATTTTAGAATTATGGTGGGTTTTTAATAATTTATATTCTTAAAATTTTCCTTTTATAATTTTTTAGCCTTTTAAGTTTATCATTTTTATTTTCTTTTTATAGTTTCTCATTTTTAAATTTTTATAATCTTTAATAATGATAATACAAGTATAAATAGCTATATAATGAGAGATGGCTTTTATATTTTCTGAATATAGCTATAAATACTCGAAATTCTCAGAATAAACTATTTTTGGATTTCTTTTTGTTTTCCCCAACTTTTGTTATTTTTCTTTTAATCTTTACTATTTTTTTGTATTTTTAATTAAACAAAGAAGGCAAAACAATGGTTAATATAAATATGTTGAATTGATTTGGAAGTTTAAAAAAATAAAAAAAGACTCAATTTTCCAAACTATTTTTAGTAGATGATAAAATAGTTGATAGAATTTTAAAATAGAAACACATTTTTTTAGAGTTTTTCAGAATTTTTTATAATATTAATTAGAATTTTGGAGCTTTTAAATTTTTAGTCATTTTCTTTTTCTATTTTAGTTATTTTTGGTCTGTAGGCTTAAAATTCAATAATAAATAAGACTCCTTTTTTTGGATTTTTTTCAAACCATTTTTGTATTCTTTTGGTTTTTTACTTCATAGGGACAAATACCTCAATTTTTTCAATAAATTGAAAATAATCTTAAAATACCTAACCAAAAATGCATGTGATGTATGTATATGTCAAGTATTTATAGTAATTTTCTATGAATTTTTAAAGGCCTAGAGATATTTTTAACAAAATAAAATCTATAAAAAAGAAAATACACAATGGCAATGGTAGTTATGTAAATATTTAAAGTTTCTGAATTATTTTGAAAATAATATGAAAATACATAAGGAAAGCATGCAAATTTACCATAAATATCCAATAATCTCTACCTCGAGGGTTTTTTTGCATTTAACAAAAGTATATGGGTCGGATGCAATTTTCACAGAATTATTACACTATTATTTTGAAAACCAGGACTGAATAGAAATACAAAAAACCTAGCGGCTTAGGTGCAAAATACCTAGTCCCCTCACATGCATGGGCACGTCAAGTGACGTGGATTGGACTTAAAAGAAAATAAAGAAAGTACGTGGGCCTATTAAAACAATTAGAAACTATTTAAGATACAAACAAATGTTTATGAACTAAAAATAAAATACAAAAAGCAGGAGGGTGTGTGTGCAAACTACCCTCCACGTGCGCGATCGACGACTCTGGATCTTCACTTATCCACATGTCGAGACAAGGCCGAGCATTGACACTTTGATAATGGATGCATAGGATTAGATCCTAGATGGGGATCACACGGTGAAGACACCTCAGATATGATGGTAGCTACTATAGCTGGCGTGGACCCTTGCTTGGACAACTACGAGCCAGGTGGAAGAAAGTGGACGAACTGAGTCTTCCCCGAGCTTTGATCAATTGATACTCATGACTGTGGTGGCTTCAAGCACTAGAAAATGGTCGAGGAGATGCCTAGAAGCATCCCGAATTGGCTGGACGGCACAAATGGCCCCAAGAACCGCCGGAGGGGTTCTTAGAGGTCGGCAAAGAAGATGTGCTTCAAGTGCCTTGCACTGAGATCAAAATCATCCCACAAGGGGTCCTTTGGCCCTCTAAAGCCCGTAGGGCACTAAGGCATGCATAAAGGATGGATCTGGTGGTCTTGCGAGGTCATGATGAGAGGCGGTGAAAGCAGGTGGAGCGTTCCGGTAACACAAAGGAGGAGGAGAGCTGGCTGCCTGATTTAAGCGAGATCATGATGAACAGAGATGTGTAGGGAAAAGAGCATGTGAAGGGAAAGAAGATGGTGGCAAGACCGGGGGCGGAGTTTGATCGAGGTTATCAGAATTAAAAGGTGGAACCAAAGCTTTGCGAGATCTTTCTTTTCAATTTTATGAAAAATTACAAGAAATCCAAGGGACTGGAAAGCTACTCTACTCTTCCTCAATGCTAAGGAATGTAAATACAAATGAAAGAAGGGCTTATGACCTGCACCATCGCAGAGTGGAGCTCGTGGCAGAGGAGGTGGCATCACCTCGGATCAACCTCGATTCAACACCAAATGGCTCGTCGAATCTTCCTCAAGATTCCTGCTGTCACCAAGACCCTCGAGACACGAAGATTAGGGTTTGAATGGCATAAGATGAATCAAAATCGAATGGGAAGTAGATGCAATACTTTATACATGTGGGCAACAGCTCGAGAAATGTGCTCGATTCAACAGCCCTTCAATCAATAAGAATGGTATACGTGAAAGTCCATTGATGGCGGGACAAAAGTCGAGAAGAAATCAAACTCAAAAGGATCAAGCAGAAAAATCAAGGAAGTTCAGTCAATGCTACATCTGATAAGTCTAGAGCTCGAATCAGAGAAGTTGACCCGAGTCAATGGGGGAAGGGCCTGATTGGCCCACGTAACTCGTAAAAAGACAAACCATATATATAAAAAATAATTCAAAATAAAATTGAAATCAAATTATTTAATTTTTAGTTAAAACATAAAAAATATTTATTATTTTATGTAGTGTTTTGATATGATTTTTATTTATTTTTATGTGTTTATTTTACTTTTTAGATGTCCATTTATAAGTACTTTTACTTATATTATGTGTATTTTATTTTTTAGGTGTATTTTATTATTTTATTTTCATAATTTATATAGTTATAAATTATTTAAATATACATAAATATATTTTATTGATTTTTTCTGAATTTATTTATATACTCAATTAATTATAGTATTAATTATATATGTATAAGTATATTCATCTATGTATTTTTGCATATGATTTTATTTTATTTTTATAGTTTTATTGTATTCTAAATATGTACATATATTATAAAGACTATTTATAAAATTATAAAATATAAAATAATGAAAAATAAAGAATAAATAAAATGAATATTTTATTTAGGTCTATTGTACAATGGCGGACCAAAATGTAATTTTTGCATCTTAACCCCAAATTAAATGAAACCCTTCATTAAATAATTAATAAAATCTATGTACAATTAAATGTGATTTTGATGCATTTTTAGTTCATATGGAGAATATATGGGTCTGGAAAGTTTGGGTTTTGGAACTTTATTCTGAGTATAGAATGTACAATTTGTATTATTTTGTGTCAAGTAAATTTTGCATTTTCTATGTATTTTTATCTAGAACTATCATGTATAAAGTTTACTGATTTGAGGAAAAATAATAAAGAATAAAATGGGTTCCAAAAGAATTATTAGGCATTTGTAAATTAGAGTTTATTTTCTTTGATGGCCCTTATCTTCCTCTATTTATTCCTTGTTGACCCAGTCATCATGATGCATAGATCTCGGAGTTTAGGATCATAAAATACCCTTGGCATTTTATTTCTTTTCCTTTTCCTTTTCTTTTCTTTTCTTTATTCTTTTATTTTGGCTTTAAACACATTTTATATAGTATTTATACAATAAATAATTAATGCTAATTTATGCAAAATGATGTTATTTACATGCATTTAGTTAGGGGTTAAATGCCAAAATGAAAGAATAAATGTGACGAAATGACACCCCCTATGCTTGCCTTCGCTAGTCCCAAGAAAATACTCATGCCTATAAGGACAAAAAATAAAAATAAAAAAAAAGAAAAAGAAAGATGGATTGATTTTAACTCTAAAACTCGTTTTCCTAAAATCAAAGTTTGGAGCTCAGTCAGACCTTTGGACATTAAGTTTGATTAGTTACTTATTGGGAAACAGATTTAAATCGCAAATCCTCTAAGACCCACAAAACTCTACCTCAAGTCTCCTCAATAGCCATGTCAGAATAAGTCAACTCATACGCAAGCCCTTATGACTATGAATCTATCTTAGACATCGTGTGTGATATGTATCTCTTCTGAGATGAAGCAATAAAAGTCAATCTTCTCCAACATGGTGACCATGATTCCCCAATCCAACAACTCTTTACTTGAGAAGCGAGGTATTCCCTTCTAAGTTCAAGTAGAGAAGAATGGACGTAGCCAGTATAGCTACCTTTCCTAGGATGCTTGACCATTGTAGTCAAGTCATCTGGATTCATGCTCACATATATATGACTTTAAAGGTCAATCTTGCTTATTGATTATATAAATATATACATGCTTCGACGAGAATTGATTTTTCTTATAATGTTGCCTGTCTTTTCTTTTTGGAGTTTTTGAATATGCATTTTTTATTACTATGTACATCATCACTTACGCAAGGACTTTTTCCCCCTTAAGCCAATAGACTATACCTTTTTTGAAGTTTTATTGTAATACACAACTTCCATCTATAGACCTCTTCGCTACTGGATCATGTTGGGGTACAATGGCCATAAATGTATGACTTCTGATATTTCCATTGGCTAGTGTCTCATGCCGGCAAATCCATCCCTTTACCACTTCAACTGAGTGAGCGAAGTGTAAGGTGCATGTATGCAAGGTAGGTCATTATCAACAAGAGTCATGCATGTGTTCCGAATTATTCTACTTAGGCAGTCAAGATGACATTGAACTAAGTCATGTGGTCTCAAAGAATTAAGTCTAGCAATCATGAAGTGCTTTAATTCCAATTCCTATAAGGTTCCTATGATTAAGTAGATTTAGGTCCAACCAAGCTCCAATCTTCGGATTTTACTTAGACTTGTTCAATTATCAATTTCAATTCAAAAAATGTAAATGCTACGCACAATGTAGAAAGTATTTTTGTGATGCAATTATTTGATTTTGAACTTTTTACGGATTTTTGAAAAGTTTTGTAAAATTTTCCGCAATTTGTTAAAAAAATTTACAAATATCTCAAGATTTTAAATTTCCAGTTTTTAGGGATTTTTCAAAAGAAAAAGGTTTTTGGAACAAAAGGGGTATGTGCAGATATTTACATGGGAGTGCTTCTTTTTAATTACAAGAATTGGGATTCAAGAATTTATAGGTATTTATAAGTTTGTAAAGAATCTTATTTACTTGAATTATGTACATGGTTCTCAAAATAATTTGAAAAGATTTTTGCAATCATTTTGAAAACTTTATTTTGCAAACTAACTTGACAAATATTTTTTATAAAAATTTTAAAAATTTGAAAACTATTTTGCAAAGATCTTTCAAACAGTATGTATAGATTTTCAAACTATTTTTGCAACAATTTTTCAAACCATTTGCAAATAGATTTTCAAAATATTTTATTTTAAAAAAGAAAGGAATTTTTACAAACAAAATATTTTTATAAAGGTTGAAAATATTTTACAAAATATTTTCCAAACAATTTTCGAAAGATTTTTCAGAAAGGTTTTCCAACCAATTTTCAAACATTTTGCAAAATATTTTTACCCAGTTTATAAATCCGTATATACAAAGAATTTTAATGAATTTAATACAAGTATGTTCTTTACAAATAATTAATCGTATTGCAGATATACTTATTGAAAATATGAAAGTATGAGTTATGGCTAAAGTATATATATGGAGTATATACGTTCCTCTAGATTTAGCGTGAGCTATGTCCTCATAAATATGAGAGAAAAAGAGCTGACATAACTCTCACTAAGTCTAGAAATATTTATATTACAATAACATAATAAAGAATGAATCAATGAAGAATGAGAAGTCAACCCTCCCCCATACTTAGGATGAAATAATCTTGAGTATAGCAGGCTGTACCTACGTGCAGGGAAGGTTGAAGGTTGGGATAAACAGATTTTCAGCTCGACCCATCCACCCTATACTCAGGGTCAAATATCCTTAAGTATAGATAGAATATCAAGAATTGAGGGGACATGTGAGGGATCCAAGAATGAGCAAATCAGGGTGCTTACCCCTCTTATACTTAGGACAAAGTACTTCCTAAGTGTAGCAGTGATGAAAGGTGTGAACACGTTTTTGAAAGAAAGAAGAAAAATGAAAACGAAAAGAAGAAAAGAAGAAAATAAGAAAAGAAAAGATATTTTTTGTGATTTTTGTGCCTTAAGTGTTGATCCGTTGATCTCGAGCAAATTATTTTGAGATATCACATGAATTGAATCAATGAAATACATGAATGTATCTGGCTCTATGTATGGCTTCAACAACTATATGTTCACCATGAAGGGTTGTGCATCAGATGACGATCTGATATCAATAAACTTCCATTGTGACGTACAATGTAGATGATATACAACCCTGTCCACTTGCTCTTCAGTTTGCCGGGAAAGATTTTTAACCTCATGTCAAACAACCATACCTTTTGTCTAGGCTCAAAATCTTCCTTCAGATGTGTCTATCATACCATTTCTTTACTTCCTCTTTGTATATGAGGTTGTTGTGATATGTGCAGTCTCTGAGTTCAAGCAACTGGTTCAGATCAACTTTTCCGTGTTTTCCTACTTTCTTGAAATCCAAATTACATAAGTTCAATGTCCATAATGATTAGTGAATCAATTCCACGGGCAGATGACGTGGATTGCCATAAACAAGGCGGTAGGGAGACATGCCAGGTGGAGATTTGTACATTGTGTGATACACCCAAAGAATCGATTCCATGAGTTGGGACCAATTCTTCTTATCTGGTCATACAAGCTTCTATAGAATAGTCTTGATTCACCTTGTTTTAACATTCAACTAAGCCATTCGATTATGGGTGATACGACGTTGCGACATAATGCTCGATGCAGTATTCTTTGGTCAGCTTCTTCACCTATTTGTTTATGAAATGGATACCTCTATCTAATATCAGGATTTCTAGAATTCCGAACTGCGAGATGATGTTTCCCCAAAGGAAGTTGCACACTATTTTGCTATCGACAGTTCAAGTAGGGATAGCTTCCACCCATTTGCTAACATAATCAATGGACATCAGAATGTACTCATAGCCCTGACTATTAGGGAACATGCCCATGAAGTCGATGTCCTCAACATCAAAGACATCTAATATCTGAATTATCTTTAGGATCATCACATCTCTGATGTTTCCACCCATTCTTTAACAATCATTGCAACTCTTGACATAATCAGCCACATCCTTGAACAAGGTTGGCCATCATAGGCCACATTGAAGAACTTTCATTGCCGTTCTCTTTCTATAACGGTGTCCACTGACTTCAAGCTTATGATAGTAGTCTAAGACACCTCTTATTTCCTCCCGAGGTATGCACCTCCTCCAGATGCAGTCTGCTCCTTCATGGAATGAGTGTGGTTCTTCCCACTTGTATAAATGAATGTCTGTCAAGAACTTGTCTTTCTTGATCTTTGGCTAATCTGCCAGAGTTTTCTTGGAGACGAGGTAATTCACTATATCAGTGTACCAAGGGAGCGAGGTAAAAAAGGATGGATTCATCTGGAAAAGTTTTAATGATAGGAATAACGGCTTGCTCAGGAACTTCTGGCTCAAGGATTCTAGAAAGGTGATTTGCCACCACATTCTTGACTCCATGTTAGTCTTATATTTCTAGGTTGAATTCCTAGAGGAGAAGGGTCCATCTGATTAGATGCAGTTTGGCATCCTTCTTGCTCTATAAGTACCAGATGGTAGAGTGATCTATATATACAATTACTTTGGACCCCAAAAGATGTGATCTGAACTTTTCCAAAGCAAATGCTACAGCTAGCAGCACTTTTTCTATCATAGTGTAGTTTCTATGGGTATCATCAAGTGTTCTTCTAGCGTATTGAATTGTGAAGGGGACATTCCCTCGTCTCTGCCCTAAGACAACACCAATTGCACGTCATGATCTCAAATGGTAGAGACCAATCAAGCATCTGCAGGACAGGAGCATGTGTGATTAGGCTTTTCAATTCATAGAAGGCAAGGAGAACACAATCATCAACCACAAAATCTGTCTCCTTGCCGAGCAATTCAGTCAACAGTCGTGCAAGCTTGATGAAGTCTTTGATGCGTCGTCGGTAGAAAAAGATATGCCCTAGGAATGACCGGACTTGTTTCAAATTTATTGGTGGCTTTAGTTTTGAAATCACTTCCATCTTGGCAGGGTCAACTTCCATGCTACATTTCGATACAACGTGACCCAACACGATCCCTTGAGTCACCATGATGTTGCTCTTCTTCCACAAGAGTACAAGGTTCACTTTGTAATACCTCCTCAAAACTCAGAAATAATAAAGACATTAATCAAATGAATCATCGTAGACCGAGAAATCATCCATGAACATATCAAGAAAATCACCCACCATGTCTGCAAAGACAACTAGCATACATCGCTGAAATGTAGTGGGGGCGCTACACATCACGAGCCACATACATCAGAAAGTGTACGTCCCAAAAGGAAAAGCGAACATGGTCTTCACTTGGTCCTCAGGAGCAATTACAACTTGATTATGCCTAGAATACCCTTCCAAGAAGCAGAAATATTCCTCCATGGTCAGTCGAGAATATGGTTGATAAAGGGCAATGGGAAGTGATCCTTCTTAGTAGAAAGGTTGAGATATCTGTAATCAATACATACTCGCCAAGAGGTCGATAATCTAGTCAGAATCTCCTCTCCTTTGTCCTTTGTAATAATGGCGATCCCAAACTTCTTGGGTACTATGTGCTGGGTACTCACCCACCTGCTATCGGAGATGGGATAGATGAATCCTACAATACAACATTTCTGAATTTCCTTCATAACCACCTCCCGGAGGTTTGATTAGTCTTCTCTGAAATTTACGGAAGGGCTTGTTGTCATCTTAAAGGTAAATGTGATGTGTGCAGAGTGAAGGATTTATGCCATGGAGATCGGAAATTTTCCATCCTATGACCTTGCGGTTGCGTTCAAGAACCTCCATTAGATGATATTCTTAATCTTCAGTCAAATGAGCATTGATGATGACCGGGCACATGTTTATTTATCTAGCAAGGAAGGCATACTTCATGTTAGAGGGTAATGGCTTGAGTTCTGGAGGAGTGGGAACAACGTCGGTGGTGACTTCAGCGACAATTGCAGGTGTAAGCTCTCACAACTGTTGTTGGTCCACCTTTGGCTTTTTTGTTTAATCATTCACGATATCACACATATCTGCAATGAATTATTCCTACTCAAATGAGAGGGATGGTGAACTTCTTCTAATTATACATCAGCAAAAATCTCATCATGAAAGACATTGGTCAGTTAGACTATGCTTTCCTGTCCTTCATAAGGTGAGAGGAATTCCATGGTTTCTCTATCATCTAGAAATAAATTTGTGTCTCTAACCTCTGCTGGAAAACCACAGTCCTCAAGACATTGATATTCAAGCACCTTCAACTCAGAGACTCCTTCTTTGGGCTTTGGTTCAGGAATGGCCTCTATCTGTATTTTTTCACTGCTAGAGTGGAATGTGATCTCTCCAGTACCGTAGTCGACTGTTGCTTTTGTTGTCCGAGGGAATGCCCATCCAAGAATGACAGGGGTGCGGAGTAGAGGCATGGGTGTATCCATGTCCAATATAACAAAATCAACATGTAACTGCGTCCCTTGGACAGTGACAACCACATCTTACAACATGCCTTGAGGCTGCTTAACTGATTTTTCCGCAAATTGCAGAATCATCTTAGTAGGTTTAAGAGGTCCTAATTCAAATTCGACGAGTAGTGATGATGGAAACAAGTTGATAGACAACCCACTGTCGAGCAACGTTCCCTTGAACTCTTGGTTGAATATTACACATATGATAAAAGGTGCTCCCTTGTCTTTTTTCTTAGGCGGGAGGTTGTTGATGGCATTCACTATGTCGATGGTGAGAATATGCTTCTCAGAATTTGAAGTCTTGGGCCTGTGTCTGCGGGATTGATGCATTGTTGTACATGCCTCCTTAAGTCATTTCTTCACGTGAGGCCTGCATTCCATGGCTTTTAGAAGGGGCGTCTCAAGCATAATGTTTTGCAATATTTCCATGATGCCAAGATCAAACAAATCATTTTTTATTTTTTTTAATGTTTTTGATTTAATTATAGAATGAAATGGTATATTTACATCAGAATGCGTTATATGCTATAAATATTTGTACATATTTTTGAGTACATGTAGATGGCAAAAAGAATCAAAATCATCTACAAGCTGTGGACCAAAAAATGGTGTAGTCTTTGCTCCTTTGGCTGGATCCTGGTTGATTGTTGCTGCTGTAACTGACTTATCCTTCTCGGGAATGGGTTCACCTTGGTTGTTGCTGTCTTTTTAGATTTTTGCATTTTCTTCATTTTTTGTGTTTTTGGTGAAGGTGGTGCTGCTCCAAAAAAATGTGTTGACCTGGATACTGGCCTGGTTGATGACTCATCGTTGGATGCTTTGCTCTTCCCCTTTGTCGTTGCAAATGACTGAAGTGTCCTACTGCTCATGAGATGTACATCATTAGATAAAAAGACATTATTTTCACCCGAATCAGGTTGGGCACTGCAGGTTACCTACTCCTTGTGACGGGAGTTGTTCGAATTTGCTTCGACCTAGGCTAGAATGATAGTTTTGGTGGTCATCAGGTCATATATCTTCTAGCTCATCTCAACCGTCTTCTTTGCAAGCTGGTCCAGACAATCCAGGGCTGGGTTAACCAGGGCAACCTCAGAAAATTCAGCCTGATGAGACCGTTGTACGAGGAGGAGGAAGAGAATGGTATTGCTGGTACTACGAGGAGTACTGGTGATGGTATGGAGTAGTTGGAAGCTGATAGTGCTGCTAGCGGTATCTGGACTACTATTGATAATTGTTCTGCCTCTAGTTGTAACCATGTTGCGGAAGCTGTTGTTGGGCTGGCAGTTCCGCCCTCCATGTTGCTGGTGAAATGACGAATTGGTCTGATTCTGACCATGTTGTTATACTTGAGGAGATGTCATCTGCTGATCATTGCTCCAAACAATACTCACCTCTTGAATGAGCGGTAGAGGTGGAGAACAAGACTCGATGTATTAAGGCTAGTATTCAAATGGCGGGTAGACCACTATCTGAATATGCAATTGTGGTTGCTACTGTTTCGGGGTGTGCACGTAGTATACGTTCTAGACTAAAGGTTGGCCGGGACTCGTCTGAGGTAGTTGTGGTTGTGGATGCTCCTTCTTCTCAACTGGAGGCTCAAGTACGTCGATTACTGCATTACATGCGCTGATAGTGTTCACCAACAGCTCCAGCTGCTTGGTGATGATATCAAGCTTTTCTAAGCACTTCATTCTTTGATCAATCCTGACAAGCTTCTCTAGGTCCTGAGACCTCTTCTCAATGATAACGAATTTTGACAGGTGGTTGTCAATGATGGTCATGTCAGAACTATCACACCTGTCGACTTCTCTTGTCTCCGCCATGTTTACATTCTTGCGGAGAACTTGCTGTGTCTGTGGTTGGATCTAGAAGGTACGAGATGAGGATAACGCAACCTTTCCTTTGGCCATATCCTCAATATCTGCCATACTACATCCTCATCCTTATTAAATTGATTTCCTCCGTAGGCGGCGTCAACCAGACATTGACTTGATTCTATCAATCCCCGAAAGAAATGTTGGACGAGGCTGGTCCTCGGGATGTCATGGCGGGGGCCCTTCTCGATCAAATCAGTAAACTTCTCCCAAGTTTCATAGAATGATTCTTGAGGTCCTTGAGAGATGCTAGTGATCGTCAATCGCATGAGATTAGGTCGGACGAGAGGATTGCATTCATAAAGGAATGCTGACTTCAAATCCTCTCAAGTCGTCACCACCTTCCTTAAATAGTTTATCCATTAGATAGCTTTGATCTAAAGGCTGAATGGGAAGGCAATCATCTTGACTACACCCAACGGAACGTTGGGATAGTGAGTGGTGCTACAGATGCAGCCAAATTGTTGTAGATGGATATATGGCTCCTCATTGGAATTCTCATAGAAGATAAGGAGGAGGGAAAGGAGTTACGACTTGAGTTTAAAGTGACAGTGGATTGGTGGAATATGGATTCACTCGTTGATGTGGACGACCCCTGGATTATAGGCTTGATTGAGGGTGGTCTTGGGTTGGACTCTCTCTCCATCATCCCCTCCTCCATAGGGCCCATATACAAAGCGAATGTCTCTGTCTTCATCATCACCACCTCCTTGAGGTCTTTCCCTCTCTTCGGATCTCTTCCTCAGATTATTCAACATATTCTGGAAAGCTTCCTGAGCTAGATCTTGGTCAATGAGTTATTGCTGGATGGCCTAGATATAGGCTAAGAGCTAGCTGTTGACTTCTTTCTGACTAGACCCAATGCCATGATCTAGATCCTGCTCGGTTCTGTTGTTGAGATCCCTTTCCTCTCCCTAATGGAGCCATCTCTGATTCTATCTATGATTGTGCTGGCTCGAGATAAAGGTCAATATCTACAATGGGAAATGCACCTTGATCAATCTGTATGCAAGCAATATATGGAGAAAAAAATTCAGAATTAGAGTCAATTCTAAATTTTATTAGGGATGGAGAAGAGTATGGAGTGAAATTAATCTCCATCCAAAATGGACAGAACTAAGGAAGAGAGTGTTTTTGGTCTGGATAAGGAAGAAGAAATGGGGAGTCTTGAGGGTCGTTCATGGAGTTTGAACCATGGACCTAGGAATCACCTCGAATTATTGGAGATGCCGAACTCGAGGAGTTGATGTGGGTGTCATCAAAGTCCTGACTAACTCATCCTGGAGTTGTCATCTCGAAGCAGGAGAGAGATCGAGTAGGAAGAAGGATACGATGATCAATGAAAAATGAAAGGAATGTAAAACAATAGAAGTCTCATGATGAGCAGGGGTCAAAGAGGAAATGAGAAAAGAAGGATGACGAAAATGCAGGAACACGAGACTTTGATCTTTGATCCTAGTCTAAACAAACAAACACCAACGGATTCTCCAACTCAACCCAATGTGAATCCATGAGAGTTCAACTTTTTTATCTTTTCAATTTTAGTGTTGTTGATTCAGGTAATGAAGTTGTCACGAGTACTTAAACAACTAGCCCTAGAGGAGAGCGTGTACTACCAGGAAGAGTCTCCCGATACTTGTTCCACCTCCTTTGTATTTTGTGATCTGCACTTTTTGAGATCCTCAAGCTCGTGCTTGCGTGGCTAGTCAGCCAAATAAAAGAGAGAGGAAGCCGATAGGTGAAACCATTACTTCAAACGAAGCTCGCAACAGAATCACTCGTGAGCATGCAAGATCCTACTCGGATGCAAGATGATGAGACAAACACACCCGTGAGGGCTTTCCCTAAGATCAATACTTCAGACCAAGTCGATGTTCCACACAAGGCAGGAACACCATCGTTGATAAGTCCCTACTCATCTACATATGATAGAAGCGCCAATACTTTGCCAATCCATGTGGTAGTTGAAGCAACCACAGATCAGGTTTTTGGCTTTATTCCTTAAGGGTCGTGCCTCACTATGTATGGAATGTACCTGAAATCAATGGGGGCTTTGTGAACCCCAAGCAATGATGTTTGTTACGAATTTTAATCAGGGTCAAAGTGAGATTAGTAGACCCTTTTATAAAATTTTGAATTTCCATTTTTGAGTATTTTTTCAATAGAAAATGCCTAACGATTTTTTGTATTTTCTTTAATTCCTAGATGATTAAAAAATAGAGGGAGGTAGCTGTAAAGCAATGCAAGTAGATACAAGGATGGAAATCTATCCTCGTATCAAGAGATGCATGTAAATATATAAGGATTACAACGCTTCCCAGCTCTCTCCATGTGGGATGTAAACAAGGAATTTATAAACCTAATATATAAGGCAGAATGCAAGAAGAAATTGTTCTAAGTAGGTAATTGCTAATTTTGTGAAGAACCAAATGATAAACACTTAGAGAGAGACCTAAAGTGCGGTCTTGGAGGCTCCTCGGTGCCCACCACAGTCGGTCCTGCTCAAAATGTATGGAGACATCTCATAGCACGCAATTTCAAGTCTAAGTGTCCAACAATTAATTAAAGTCCAAATGTCGAGACTATAGGTGCATGCAAGATAAGTGTTTGTCTTGAATTTACTCGATAAAGAAATAACTAAAATACCAAGGGCTCATTCCACAAAATCAAGATAAATAAGACAAAAAGCACAAAATGCGAGAAACAAAGAAAATAAATGCGATAAAACTCAGGAAATCCGATGAGTCCCCAAGTGAAAAAACACTTGGAAATTATGCCTTAGTGTCCAAGTCCAAAGTGATAATATTATTACAAATTAAGTAAACAAAAATAAATACACTCTCTCACAAAAATAATGGGAAAAACCTATGCTAAATCTCTCTCTCTTTCCCCCTCTTGCTCTCTCTCCTACTGACTAGGTCAGAAAGCTCACTCCTCATCTCAGAGGGTGCATCGAATCTCCTAAGAAATATGCCCTCAATCCTCAGTCCCTAAGAAAATGAAAGACAAATGTTAGCACAATAAACAATTATATCAAATAAAAGAGAAAATGAATAAAAAATAATGAAACAAAAAATGAAATAAAAATGACCCAAATTTATATCTTACGTGTTGCTCTCCGACAATGACACCATTTGATGATAGGTGTTTCGCAAGGGTCTAAATAATATCTTCACAGGGAAGCGAATATAAAATGTCGCTAAGGCGACCCCTCATAAAATCACGTGGCCAATAAACAATTATCCCGCACAAGAAATAACAGGGGACAAAATTTATTATTCCCAACAAAAAGACGTATAATAAACAAGTACAATAGGGGGTCGAACTCATGGAACAACGGAGGGTAGACAATTAAAACTGACTAAAAGATAAGGAATGATTTTGGGGGTTTCAAGGATTTTTTAAATTTTAAGTCTTTTAATTTTTTTATTTTTTTAAAATTTTTGCTTTTATAATTTTTTAGTTTTAAAATTTTAAAATTTTTTATTTTCTTTTTATAATTTCTATTTTTTATGATATTTAATAATGATAATACAAGTATAAAGAACTATATATGGAGAGATGAACTTTATATTTTCTAAATACATCTATAGATACTCAAAATTCAAAAATAAATTATTTTGAGATTTTTTTCATTTTCTCCATTTTTGTTTTCTTTTTATTTTTTTACTAATTTTATATATTTTAGTTGAATAAAGAAGGACAAATAGTGGCTAAGATAAATAGGCTGAATTGTCTTAAAAATTAAAAATATTGAAATGACTTAAAATTTTTAGAAACTAATCTTAATTGGCAATAAATATAGTATATAAAATTTAGAAGCAAAAACACATATTTTTGGATTTTTCCAAATTTTTTTTATAGTTTTTATAAAATTTTGGAGATTTTAAATTTTAATTGTTTTGATTTCTATTTTTAGTGATTTTAATTCTATAGGCTCAAAATTCGATAATAATAAAATATTTTTTTTGAATTTTCAAAACACTTTTATATTTTTTATGGATTTTTTACTGCAAACAAGAACAAATAGCCACATTTTTTATTTCTAATAAATAGAAAATAATATTAAAATACCTAACCCAAAATATATGTGATATATGTAAATGTCAGCTATTTATAGTAATTTTCTACGAATTTTCTGAGGCTTTGAGCTATTTTTAACAAAATAAATCTATAAAAAGAAAATACATACTAGCAGGGGAATTTATGTAAATTCTTAAAGTTTCTGGACTGTTTTGGAAAATAATATGAAAGTAAGGGGCAAGCAAGTAAATTTCTTAAAAATATCTAATAATCTTTAATGAAGGTGTATTTTTGCAATTAACATAAAATCCAAGGGGCCAGATGTAACTTTCCCAGAAAATATTACACTATTAATCCGAAAACCAGGACTAAATAGAAATAAAAAAGCCCAGGAGCTTAGGTGCAAAATACCCACTCCCCTCACATGCACGAGAACATGAGATGACATGGATTGGACCTAAAAGCAAATAAAGAAAGTGCATGAGCTTATTTACAAATATTACAAAATATCTAAGGTACAAATAAATTCTTATGAATTAAAAATAAAATACAAAAAGCGAGAGGGTGTACACGCAAAAAACCCTCTACGTACATGATCGACGACTCTAGATTTTCACTTATCCGCGTGTCGAGATGTGGACGACCTATGATGCTTCGATAATGGATGCCTAGGATTAGATCCCAAATGGGGATCCCACGATGAAGACGCCTCAAATCTGACGGTAGCTGATGCAACTGGCGTGGACCCTTCATTTCTCTGCCAAACCCCCATCATAACCCCTTCAATTCATATCAAATCAAAGTGATTCAAGGCTCACCCCATCGTCATCACTAAATCCTTGCAGCCTTCATTTCCTACACATCTCCAGCTGTTGTTTTTGGGCCGAGAAGTTTTGTCTCAAGCCAGTGCATGTATCAGACAAAGAGGTCGCCTAAAGCAGGGGATTCATTCCCATTTTGTTCTCCACGTGCCACAGAACTAAAATAAGCCCAAGTCCCCATCGCTGGGACATGGAGCTCAACGGAAAGCATCTGCTGATGCGAAGAAGCCCCAGGAAGATGACGAACCCTTTGGCGTGAAGAAAGGACCCCTGAGGATGGAGAATCTCCCAATCGAAATGAGGCAGACACGATATTCTCGGTTGTTCATCCAACCCCCCTCCCAGCCATGAGATCAAGAATAAGGCTCCAGTTCTAATCGAGACCAATTCATCTTTGACAAAGTGAAGCACTCCATCTCTGTTTAATCTATTCAAGAGAGCTGATGTGGCTCACGAAGCTCCGTCCGCTCCCACGTAATTAAAGAGTATATTGCATTTAGAACCTTCCACATTTTTGTATTATTATTTAGCCCAAACTTTCCTTAGGAATGTGTAATATTTTCTATATTTTTTACATTCGGAGCCCTGCTGTTTTGGAACTTTGCGTTTCAGTCCATGCCACGTACGCTTATGTGCACGTGTACGTGAGTTTATGGGCATTTTGTGCTGAAACACCTATGATTTTTGGTATTTATGATGTACTCTTGATAAATCAGGTTGTATAATTTGTGGTTACAATGCAAGTCCTCGCAGGTTGTTTTATTTGCTGATATACCCTTGCTAGTTTAATATTTTTGCGACTGTTTGTTTAATTTTTATTAATATCATTCATGCTCCACAAATCAAGAAAAAATGAAGGAATGTGCCTGCTTGCATACTCTTTCATGTCATAATTTTCGTTCTGCATTTTAGGCATTTTCCCTATTTATTTAAAATCAAAATAGCATGGTTTACTTTCTATTTGCCTTAAAAATCCAAACAAACATAAAATTGTATTTAAAAATTCAAAAAAATAATTTTTATTTATTATTATATTTTTTACATCAAGACTAAGAATCCCTAAAAATAGAAAAAACAATTAGAAATTTAAAAACTCCAATATACTTATAAAAATTATAATAAATCTTTTTAAAATCCAAAAATATTTATTTTAGTCTATGAATTTCCTTTGTATTGTATATTATTTATTAAAAATAGTTTTGGAAAATTTTGAATCTTTTTCATATTTTTAAATTCCAAAACAATTCATCTTATTTATTTAATCCATGTTTTTAGAACATTTCTGAATTTCACAATACCTAAAAATTAGTAAAAACCTCTGAAAAATCACAAAAAACATTAAAAATATAAAGTACAAAACACTTTATTATGTGTCTTTTGATTATTTTTATTTGTATTTATAATTGTATTGTCCTATATATAGTTATATATATCTTTATTATATGTTAAAAATAAATTACAAATCAGAAAATTATAAACATAATGTAAAATTTAAAATAAAAATATATAAATATAAACATAATTATTAACTTTTCTTTAAAAATCACAAATACATTAGTTAATTGAGTAATTATACAAAATACACCTATTTTATTTATTCATTATTTATCTATAAATAATATATGTGCTACACCAACTTGTCTCCCTGTGTTCAACACTCTACATACTTACACATGCACACACATTTTGTAGAGTTATTCTAAAATTTAACTCCACATCTAATTTGCATTGCTTGATCTATATTGTGGGTTAATTGTTATTTGATTCGCCTTTAGTGAGTGGTCACCATAACGATAGTGTTCTCGCCTTGTGAGGATACTTTGGACCCTCGCCAAAAGAGATTCAACAAATGGCGTCGTTGCCGGGGATCAATGGAGTGTAGCACATAGTTGTACAAAATTTTGCTTATTATTTTTCTATTTTATTTCTGCTATTTATTTTTGATATTTAGTTGACTATTTTAATCACTTCTTTCCTTTTTGATCTTTCTTGCGAAGTACTAACCGACAACGATGATTTTTTTGGAGTTGACACACTCGAGCCGACTAGGATTAAGCCAGAGGAGCTGACAGAGATGGAGGAAGAGAACATCCCTCTATTAGTTTTTATTTATTTTGTTAAGAGATAAGTTCTCTTTTATTTTTGTAAAATTGTTTGACACTGAACACTGCCCTACCCCATGGGTCCAGTGCCCGGGTAATTGTTTACTTGGGGCCCTTGTCATGGTTTTTTCGTGTTTTCATCGCTTTCCTTTTTTCCTTGTTTCATGAGTTTTGAGTTTTCACCTTTCTTTTATTTATTTTTTATGATTGAGCCCTAGTTTAGGATTTGTTTACTTGATAGTTTAGGTCCAAAGACATAATTAAAATTGCATGTACCTACAGTTCGTGCTTGGACTTAGTCAAATTGAATTGGTGATTATTTAGATTTGAGACCGCACACCATGAGAGGCTCCACACAATGCTTACAGGACCCACTATGGTAAGCACCAAGGAGCTCCAAGATCGGACCTTAGGTTTCATATCTAGATAGTTAGCATCTAGTGCTTCGCGCTAATAACAAGTTTTGCTCTAGGGTGATTTCATCAGTGTGCATTACATATAAAGTAGATTTCAATTCTGCTTGCATGAAGAGAGATGGAGTCAAGGTGAGCATCTATATCTCAACATACATCATTGATTTACTGTTAACGCATGTAATAATAAGTAGTATCTGTACTCTTTTCTATTTTGTTTTTCTTCATAGTATGCTTTATGTAATTTACCCATAGGCTACTCTCCTATGTAAGAGAGCCTAGGGTTCATGGAATAAACAAGTCATTCAGTTTTCCCAACTTGGTATCAGAGCGACGGTCCTAGACCGGAGTTCTCGAAACCCTAACCCTAACCCTACCACACCTTCCAGCCCTCTTCTCCCTGCTCTATCGACGCCGCCTCCAGCCCTTAGCACCGCCGCAAGCAGCCCTCTTCTTCAACCGACGTTGCGCCGCCGCAAGCAGCACACGCACGCTGTGCGCAACTACTCCGTGCTGTGCGGTGCTGCATCGCCTTGCGCTTGATCGGTGCTGTGCGGTGCTGTGTTGCTGCATCGCCTTGCATCGTCTTGCGCATCGCAGCGCCCGGCGCTGAAGTACCGTGCGCCTCGCAGCGCTTAGCACCTTGCATCCTCAGGTGCACTCGCCTTGCGCCTGCGCCTCCGTGCACGCACACCTCCAGTCCCCGTGCGTATCTCCTTGCGCATGCGCCTGAGCCGCACGCACATCTCCAGTGCCTGAGCGCGCATCTCCCTGCGCATCCTTGCACGGGCTGTAGGACTTGTGCACATCACCAGTGCACACAACCATCTGTGCGCATCTACGCAACCCCAGCGCACACCTGTGCCTGCGCGTGACTATTGCGTGCAGCTAGGGGTTAGCGTGTACATCTTCATGGGGATAGTTGCTTGAGGTCTACACATACAACTAATCCCATCCATGTCATTGTAGACAAATCACATATTTTGTCAAGCGTTCCAGCCTTCCGTATCCAGTATGTCAGAAAGAAAGGCAGATATCCCATCGATTGGCGCATTCCGTGGTCCAACGCCTATTGTAAAGATGGATGGTACTAACTATGAAATGTGGGCAATGCAGTTCATGAGCATGATGAAGTCTACGGGTAAGAAGTACATTCTTACCGAACCAGAGCCTGCTGAGAAGACTGGAATCAATGCCTTTTGGGAGGCTGATGACGCATACGCCAAGGTTTGGCTATCTGGCACGTTGGCAATTGAGATTGCCAACGACATCCTCCATCAACCCACAGCGAAGGATATGTGGGACATTCTGGCGGCTACATACTCTCAGGCAAAGAACGAGACAAAGATTCTGCAACTCCAGCATGATATTTTCACCATCAAGCAGAATGGTCGCCCCCTACATTCCCTCTATACATCACTAAGAGGGATGTTCGAGAAGCTCTATAGCTTCATGACCCTTACTGCTACGCCAGAACAACAGAAGACATACAGGAATGCGACCATGGTGGGTGTGTTCCTGGCTGCACTTGATCCAGAGTATGAGGCGACACGATCTCAGATTTTGGCAGACTCGACTATTCCTCCCATGGAGGAAGCTTTTCATAGATTGAGTCGGATCACAGTTCCCTCAACAGTTGTGAGTCAGAATTCCTCAGCCATGGCAGCAAACAGAGGTCGCGGATTTCATCATCAAGGCCGTGGACGTGGACCTCGTGGAAGGGGTGGCCGCACTAGGCCAACATGCACATATTGTCACCGAGTTGGACACAATGAAGATACCTGCTACTCGAAACACAGATTTCCTGCATCTGCACGAGCTGCTGAGCAGATAGAGCCCCCGTCTGCTGCTACTCTGAATCAACGATTCGAGGATCTAGTTGCCTGTCTGAGGGGCATTATTCCACCATCTACTCCAGCATCGACTACAGAGCCTCAGTCTGATGCTGCTGCTTCCGCCTCCGCTTCTACCAGTACCTCAGGTAGTATACTTGCACTGAATAGTAGTAGATCAGGTACTTTACCATGGATTATGGACTCTGGCGCTACACATCACCTATGTGGCGACCAGCGTCTGCTTTTAGGATACACTCGGGTCCCTCCAGGTCGGACAGTAGTGATTGCCAATGGCACTCATTCCCCCATCACTGGTCAGGGGGAGATTAGCTTGACCTCTTCTATGCAGCTCAAGAATGTGCTACATGCACCAGATTTTTCTATGAACTTATTGTCATCTAGCCAGATTACGAAGGATCTACATTGTCGTGCAATTTTTGATCCATCTTCTTTGATTTTTCAGGACATCCATACGGGCAACGTGATTGGTCGTGGCTATGAGCAAGGAGGCCTCTATCGCTTGAATCAGACTCCTTTTGCTGGATCTTCATCCTCTCCTTCTGAACAAGTATCAACCTTATTATGGCATCTTCGTTTTGGTCATTTACCGCTTCCGAAGTTGCGTCATGTTTTACCCTATAGTCTACCTTACACACCTATTCAGTGTGAGGCGTGTCAGTTCGGAAAGCATCATAGGTCGTCTTTTCCCAGTCGTCCAGGTCGGAGTAGTACCTCCAGGTTTGAGTTATTTCATATGGATGTTTGGGGTCCGAGTCGTGTTCCCGGTCATCAGGGACACATATTTTATATAGTATTTGTGGATGATTTTTCTAGAGTGTCATGGGTATTTCTGATGAAAAATAAATCTGAAGCAGGAAATATCATTATCCATTTTCTGAATGAAATAATAAATGTTTTCTCCACATCTGTGAAAATTGTGAGAAGTGATAATGCTTTAGAGTTGTGCACCAATATTCTTGCAAATTACTACTCCTCAAAAGGGATTATTCACCAAACATCTTGTGCTCATACATCTCAACAGAATGGGATTGCTAAGCGAAAACACCGTCACCTCCTTGACGTCACAAGATCTCTCCTTATACAGAGTCACGCTCCCTACTCCTACTGGGGTGATGCAGTTCTCACTGCATGTTACCTAATCAACCGTATGCCTTCGTCTGTCTTGAATGAACAGATCCCATTCTCACTTATTCATCCTGACAAGGATCTGTTCACTCTCACTCCTCGTGTGTTTGGGTCGGTTGCGTTTGTCCATCAGTTGACGCCTGGTACTGACAAGCTCTCTCCTAGGGATGTCAAGTGTGTCTTTGTTGGATACTCCAGAACTCAAAAGGGGTACAAGTGCTTTGATCCTCTGCGTCAGCGGTATATGATCAGTGCAGATGTTACCTTCTTTGAATCTGTTATGTATTTTTCAGTATCAAGAGACAAGCAGATTCTACCTATACCACCTGATGCCATATACATGCCATCACCACCACCTCAGATGCCATCATCAACAAAAACACCACCACCACCACCACCACAGCAGCCTATCTCACCGTTCCTGTTCCATTATACCCGCAGGCCTCCTCCTCTAGCTCATGGTCATGACTCGTCTACTAGCTCGCCTATGGTATGTAATGAGAATATTAATGTTGATGGATCTGACGACATTTCTGAGCAGGATGTAGTGCAGGAGCCAGATGAGCCTACAACTAATTTGGATATTCCCATTGCTTTACGGAAGTCGACGAGGAGTTGTGCCAAATATCCATTATCAACCTCTGTATCTTTTGAGCGGCTATCTGGAGATTTCAAGTCGTTTGCTATGGCACTCTCAGCTATAGAGATTCCACGGAATCATCATGAGGCTCTGCACGATAGTAGATGGCGGCTAGCAATGGAAGAGGAAATGGTAGCACTTCAGTCCAGAGGAACTTGGACTTTGGTTTCTATACCTCCAGATGTGAACCCAGTGAGCTGCAAGTGGGTGTTCACAGTGAAGCAAAATGCCGATGGCTCTATTGATAGGTACAAGGCACGTCTGGTGGCACGTGGCTTCACACAAACATATGGGGTGGATTACCTTGACACATTCTCACCTGTGGCATGTCATTCCACTCTAAGGATTTTGCTGTCAGTTGTAGTTGCTCGAGACTGGCCACTCCATCAATTTGACGTGAAGAATGCATTCCTATATGGCGATTTGCAAGAAGAGGTGTATATGCAACAACCACCTAGTTTTGCTGTTGAGGGGGAGTGCACCAAGGTATGCAGGTTGCATAAGGCTATCTATGGCCTTAAAAAAAGTCCCAGAGCATGGTTTCAAAAGCTCTCGGATCTCTTCGAGAAACAAGGATACAAACGCTCCAATGCTGATCATTCCTTGTTTGTACAGAAAACTGCGAGAGGTATCATTGTCATTATGGTGTATGTTGATGACATCTTGATTACAGGAGATGATGAGCAGGGCATAAGGCAGGCGAAAGAAATGCTGGGTAGTGAATTTGTCACTAAGGATCTTGGAGTCCTTAGATACTTTCTGGGGCTTGAATTTGCTAGAAATTCATATGGGCTAGTCATGTCACAAAGGAAATATGTTACAGATCTGTTGAGTGAAACATGTATGCTTGAGTGTCGACCTGCTACGACACCAATGGATCCCAGCATGAAGCTTTATGAAGATAACACAAAGGAGGTGGACAGGAGAAGATACAGAGAATTGGTAGGCAAACTGTTGTATGTCACGATCACTAGACCAGATATATTATTTGCAGTGAGCCGTGTGAGCCAGTTCATGGAGCAACCACGCCAGGTGCATATGGATGCAATACATATGATACTTAGATATCTCAAATCTTCTCCAGGTGCAGGTCTGCTATTCAAGAAAGGAAAGGGGATCTCTATCTCAGCATGTGCAGATGCAGACTATGCAGGATGTCCCAAGGATAGGAAGTCCACCTCAGGGTATGCCGTCTATGTTGGAGATGCCCTAGTCTCATGGAGAAGTAAGAAACAAACGGTGGTAGCTAGATCTAGTGCTGAATCCGAATATAGGGCTATGGCCCAGGCTACTACAGAGATGATGTGGGTGAAAGCTGTGCTTACAGATCTATGTTTAGATGTACCACTTCCTATGAACTTGGAATGTGATAATCAGGCTGCCTTGTTTATTGCAAACAACCCCGCATTCCATGAGCGGACCAAGCATATTGAGGTGGATTGTCACTTCATACGTGATATGATTCAAAAAGGGTTCATTGTTACATCTCATGTTACTTCAGAGAATCAGACGACAGATATATTCACCAAGGCATTGCTAAGAGGTCCATTTCAGAAATGTGCTTCCAAGCTGAGCATGATTGACATCTATGCTCCATCTTGAGGGGGAGTGTTAACGCATGTAATAATAAGTAGTATCTGTACTCTTTTCTATTTTGTTTTTCTTCATAGTATGCTTTATGTAATTTACCCATAGGCTACTCTCCTATATAAGAGAGCCTAGGGTTCATGGAATAAACAAGTCATTCAGTTTTCCCAACTTTTACGCTTGCATTACTTTCCGCTTTCTCCCTCTAATTTTGACCACTTAGGATTCTAAAGGAATTGATACCTCATTAGGACTCGTGCATTTTTATTAAAACCCAAAAAAGTGATAACCAATAAAATTGGGATTGAAAACTCTACTAAACCCTAAAATCAAAAAGATAAAATCCTTGTTTTGGGGAGAGTAACCCCCTCAATGTATTCCATATTATGTATGACATGTACACACTAAGGATCAGTGCCCGAATTCTAGGCCTACCTACGTGCTTGTACAACTTTATGAATATCACCTACCTCTAAAATTGAAAAGATAATAATATCTCTTTCATGGACATCATTGTGTTGTGTTTGTGTGCATATTTGATCTATTATGCACATTTGCGCCCTTTTCTTGCATTTTTTGACTTGACCATTGTGATCTTCTAATCCCCATCCTTTGTGTCGGAGATGGTCGTCTGGAGTTATTTTTGTTCGGACTTCACAGATCCTGAAGGTTATAGGAAGAACCTTAAGCGCATCACGGAAGCATGGAGATCGCATCATATGCGATCGAAGCAGCTAGCCATACTAGTTGCTTAGAGATACGTAATTTAAAAATTTTAAACGATGAAACAGCATGATCCGAGAACAATTATCGAATCATTTCATCTAAACAAAAAATGGGTATTAGGTTTACCTCTTAAAGCATGGTTGTGATCGAGTCTCAAAATGAAGAGACCCTCTATCTCAAGTTCGATCCAACAAAGGAGACACTTACGAGCGCGTTGATGATACACTTGCTTCTCGTAATCCAAATTGATGATCCGAATTGTGAATCTCATGATATCGTCTCACGAGGTTCGACATCTTCTCCACGAGTGAGAGCCATTGGGAAGTGGAGATCCATGAGTAGTCGATCCAGTAGCACAACGGTGTTGTGGGACCACGATATTCTCCAAGTCAATAAGTGGATGTCCACTATCTTGATATAAAGATGGGGGAGATAACTATAGAGAGAGATGGAGAGAGTTTAATTCCTCTTGGAATTATGATGTAGAAAAGGCTAGGGCTACCCTTTCTTTTATACTAGTTGGATGCACGTGGATCTCAATCCATGTACTCTCTTAATCTACGATGTAGACTAAAAGTTTATTAATCAATGACCATGATTTGTTGCTCCAAAAAATACAACAACAGTTAGTTTTTTAAAAAACTATATGCTTTTTCAAGATAATAATTAATTTATTTTAAAACTAATCAGTGTACAACACATAATGTGAAGATTAAGTCCCTTTAATAAAAATTTGGCCGCGCCCCTTCTTGAACAAGTCAAGGTGGACGGCCACCATAAAGTGTATTAAGTCTTCCATTATATATATATATATATATATATATATATATATATATAAATTAATATGCAATAACAATTATTGCATCAAAAATTCACAAAAAATTCCAAAATTAATCTTGTAAAAATTTCAATCATGTCATTGACTAACATGAATTATATTCATACATACAACATAATATGTAAATTGAATTCACAATTAATTGTATAATGTGAATCCAATTTATAATAACATTTAATTTGTAATTGTATTTACAATTAAATCTCTCCAACATATTATAAATCATACTTACAATATCCATAACTATTATGGATAAAGATATCCACATTAATAATATCTTGATAATTAAATTACTTTTAATTATCTAAGATGATTCTTTTCATGTGCCAAAATAACATGAATCACATTCACATTACTCACATCTTTGATAAGTAAATCAAATTTAATTACCATAGGTAACTTTCTTATATGGCCAAATAATACGAATCAAATTCAATTATCCATGATAATTAAATCACATTTAACTATCAATTTTCTTCAATGCATAGATACATCATCAATAATGAAATTATCCTTGAACTCTTTCAAGAATAAGGCACTTTCTCTGTGGATACTTGGAGATAAGGACATGGTGATTTTACGTTCCACATATAGTGCCTTGGATTGAGATAATATCTCAAATCCATATCTCAGGGACCTTCCACAAATATTTGATTAAATGAAAGCCGTAAATATAATCTTCTCGCTGTATCTGAATCACATTTAGATCACTATACAATATTTGGACCAAGATTAGATTAATTCTCCAGTGAGAGGAGTCACTAAAATCCAGACATGTTTCATCACTCCCTCAAAATGGAAGCATCATGGTTATACAATTGTTTATGATCACATCACTCTCAAGTATTCCTAATACCTATACATCCTGCATACTAGAGGACTTATAATAAAACCTGAAATTTAAATCTCATTTAGACTGTCTCCTTCAGTGTTTTATCATTAAGTTTCTCATTTGATCATTGGGAGTTGGTATCTTTCCGAAATCTTATATCATACCTCGATATTGATCATATACTTTCCAAAAGCTTATATCGGACCTACAAATTCAATCAAGCTTCCACAAAAAGATGACCATGCACAGAATTTGATTCCTAATATTCATGAGTGAGCTCATGTCTTCCGGTTCAATAATAAACCTTTATGATCCCTTTGAGAGATCGTATTACTCATACGCCCTTATATGCACACCAGCTCGTCGGTGTTTAAACCTTGATTAAATCATCAACCTATCGGTCTGTCAAATGTAAATACTCAAACATAAAGTAACACATATGTCTCTGATTAAAGGATGCGTGCCTATATCGTGACAGCATATGACCTAGGTCTTGTTTATCTCGATCTCGTTAGGTCAACTCTTTAACCTAACTTATCTAACACCTTCGAATCTCTATTCCTATCAGAGGACCTGCATCAAGAGTTCGGTTAGATACCAGCTCCATTAGAGAAAGGATTGCCATCTCCTACTCAGGTTGGATAAAATATCTTAATAATCATTTGATGATGCTTAATGAGTCCTCAATCGAGCTCTTTAGATATTCGTCCAAGCACCAACCTCTATGATGTTAGCAATGTGATCCCCGAGCGAACCATTCCTACAATAAATGTTATTGTAATAAATAAATTATCAATGAAATCTATTGATTATTTCTCACACCCTTTCTGAGATTGAAAGAATGAATGCACTATAAGGTCCCTCTGTATAATTAGGGTTATGTACCATGGTCAACTTGATGATCATACAGCTGTTGATTCATTGAATGAATCATAGAGGCTGATGCTTGGATGAATATCTAAGGAGTTAGATAGAGGACTCATCAAGCATCGTCAAATGATTGTTAAGTGATGATCTCCAGCCTGAGTAGGAGATGACAATCCTTTCTCAAATGGCTGATATTTAACTGACCTCTTGATGCAGATCCTCTGCATGGGAATAGTGATTCGAAGGTGTCAGATTAGTTGAGTCAATGGGTTGACTTAACGAGATCGAGATAACCAAAGACCTATGTTGAATACTGTCATAGCATAGGAATGCATCCTCTGACCGGAGACAGGTGTGTTGCTATATGTCTGAGTGTGTACATTTGACAGACCAATAGGTTGATGACCTAACCAAGGTCTATACACCGGCGAGCTGGTGTGCATGTAAGGACATATGAGTAATACGATCTCTCAAAGGGATCATACAGGTTCACTTATGAACCGGGAGACATGAGCTCACTCATGAGGTATTGGGACTGATCAAATTGCATGCATGGTCGTCACGCTTTGGAAGCATGACATGAATTTGAAGGTAAGATATATGCTTTGGGAAAGCAAATGATCTCTATACCAAATCCCAGTGACCAAGATTGAGAAACTTAATGATCAAACCCTGAAGATGACAATATAAAAGTGATCTTTATCTTCAGAATGATCATAGGTCTTACCGTATGCAAGATGTACATGTATTGGGAATACCTGAGGGTTATGTGATCATAAACGATTGTATAACCATGACGCTTCTATTTCGAGGGAGTGATGAAACAGATTTGGATTTTAATGACTCCTCTCATTAGAGAAGTGACCTAATCTTAGTCCATGAATTGGACATTGATCTGAATAAGATTCAGATGCAATGAGAAGATTAGGTCTATGGTCTTGATTTGATCAAGCATCAGTGGGAGGTCCATGGGGTCTGGATTTGAGATATGATCTCAACATCCAAGTCACTATACGTGGAACAATACAATCGCCATATCCTTATCTCCAAGTATCTACGGAGAAATCGCATTATTCTTGAAGGGTTCAAGAATAATTCCATAGATCTAAGCAAAGAAGAAATAATGATTAAATGTGATTTAATCATCTTGATGTGTGTAGATTTATCCAATATAATTAAATATGATTTAATTATTATGGATAAGAATAATGTGGATAGAAATATCCAATTATTCATAATATATTACAAATGTGATTTATAATGTATTAGAGAGAGCTAATTATGATTTATATTTGTTGATTAATTATTATGTGTATTGGATACACATTGTGTAATTAATTGACAATGTAAATTATATGTTGTTTTGGGTTGTGAATATGATTCACAATTTTTCAATGGCAAGATTGCAATATTCTCAAATATAATTGTTAATTATTTTTAATGAATAAATCCTAACAAAAGTTGTTGGAAATAAATAATGGAGAAATTCAAGGAGACATGCAATCTCATGGAAATCCATGAGATTGCCCCACTTGGAAGGTGGTGGATGGCACCCAATTCCTATATGGAATGGGTGGCCGTCCCCCCTTGAATATACATGGGAGATGTAATCTCCATGTATATTCTCTCCTTATTTGTTGGTATAGTTTAGGATTGATCTATATTTGATTTTGTCAAATATATTTTAATCTAAATTAAATCATAATTTGTTGGTTTCACCAACAACAATCTTGACCATTGGATTGACATAAATAAATCTCATCCATTGATTTTATATGTCCCATGGATTGAGATCCATGGATCCCAAAACCCTATAAATAGAGAAGCATACCATGCTCTCTATGGCTATGCAATATTGAAGCTCTCTCTCTCTCTCTCTCTCTCTCTCTCTCTCTCTCTTTCTCCATACACGTCAACTCTCTCTCCCTCTACTTGGTGGCAAACCACCAAACCTTAAAGGAGGTTCTTCGTCGACGCCTTCGCCACTGCGCCGCCGCTTCGGCGTTCTTCGGTTCTCCATCTTCTTAGAGTGCTACGCTCACAAAGGAGATGTTTGATCTCGTACGATGAGATCAGGAGCAACCGTGCTTGGATCATCTTCTTGGATTGCGAGGACTACGCGGTTCATCCCCGCGCGCGCAAGCGATCTCACCGATGATCGGACTTGAGACAGGAGGTCTCTTTCTTTAGAGACTTTATCAACCATGCTTCAAGAAGTATTCCTTACACTTGTTGTGGTTATAGATGAAACGATCCGAGAATCGTTCTTGGATCATGTTGTTTCATCGCATGAAATTTTTTAAATTCCGCTGCACGGAACAACTAGTACGACTAGTCGTTTACGTCGTATCCGATACGACGATCACGCTTCCGTGATGCGCTTGAGGATAATTCCATATCCTTCAAGTGGTATCAGATCCAGGTTGACGGTTTCGAATATGATTTGCAAATCGAGGACGAATTGGGTTCGTTAAGGTCGCGAAAAGTTTTGTCGCATTTATTTTTTTGCAGATCTGTTTAGTAAATAATTTCGACTATGTTTAAAATATTTAAGCACGAATTATTTATTATATTTTTTTCCCCATTAAATAAGGAAACCATAGGATCTGAGTTTGCGTAATTCGGATTCCGTATGCTCGATATATGGTTGTTTTAATGAACATGTATGCACTGTTGCGGGAACTGTAGATCTTAACATGATTAAAGAGTTAATTACTATTTTGATCCGACTCAAAATACGTGAAGCATCACTTAGGTTCTATCCTAAATCAAGTTAGCAATCTTTGAAAATTGTGTTTGTCTAATTTGGATTTAAATTGATTGAGATATGTTAATTTTAGGGAGTAGGGGTCACTACTAAAATTGCAGTCCTAATCAAGAACCAAGTGATTGTCAATTAGAGAAATTAATTGTTAATTTCATGAAATAATTATGGAAATTATTTGTGAAATATTGGAAGATGATTATTTTCTTAATTGACTTGGCCTCAACCAATTAATTGATTAGCTAGATCATAATTGGAAACCCAATCTTCAAACTTGATGCTTGAATAAGAGTGGGAATTTGTGTAGCAAATTTCCTTATAATCAAAAATATTTTGATTATTACTATATGGTATAATTTCGATTGAAGAACTGATGATCATCTCAAGTACAAATTGATATATTTGGCATTATCCTTCCTGAGGTGGATATGGTGTCTAGTCGGAGAGCATTGGGGTTGCGGGTTGCAACGTATGTGGTCCATCTTACTCTCGTCGGTACTGGCCATGACAGCAGGTAGGGACTCGATAATGCCGGAGAAAATCAAGGTGTATTTTCTAATTATTAAAATTCGAATTAATACGTACTTTGAGATATTACCATATTTCTATTCAAGTAATATAATCAAGTTTGTTGATTGAATTGGATTGATAATTAATTTAATTTGACTAAATTGATAGTGTCCAATTAATACACTCTATTATGAATAGATTTATTATATCCCTTGCAAGAATTAATTATATGAATGTGATTCATGATAATTAATTAAAATTTGAATATGAGGTGGAGGATCACATAAGTGACATCCATGGTCTCCCGTCAAGGCAAAGGATTCCGTCATCAGGGATTGCATGTGGGAGACACATGTTTGAAATGACAGCTCCTGTATGCAAGCGCATCTGGATCGGGCTCTTTGCTTCTCGAAAGAGTAAGGTCGTATGCGTAGTGACCCCAATATCGGATCCTCATATTATTGGGGTGATATTGGATTGCGTATAGCGAGTACTATTCCTGTTATGGTTGGTTCAAGTGGAGTTCTCCCTTCGCTCTGCTTTGATTAACAACGGGTCAACATCGCCTTAGGGGTGGTGGGCCCGGGTGTTAAAGACCAAATTGGGAATGCAAGTTGGACTTGCAAGGCGGAATGTGTTCCCGCTTCTCTTTATTGGAGTCGCAGATTCTCATATTATTGGGATGTGACAAAGATAAAGAGGAGATCCCAATTCTTGCTAGAGATATAGCGGTAAGTATATCACTTACTTTGAAAGTGATTAAGGGAATGAACTTTCAAAGTCGACAATGCAAAAATAATTTGATTTAAAATACCTTAATCAAATATCATGAATTTGAATATATGTTTATATGTTCTAATATAGTGCATTCTTAATTTCAGAAAATGAAGTCCTTGAACCCACTAAGTAGGCTTCTTGAGGTCAACCAATTGACCGGCCCAAATTATTCGGATTGGGTCCATAATTTGGAGCTTGTTCTCTCTGCAGAGCGCATAAGCTATGTGCTCTCCGAGGACAAGCATGAGAGCCTTAAATTCAAGGAAGAAAAAGCATATAATGATAAGTATGATGAAGATCATGTCTTGGCTAGATGCTATATCCTGGGTTCTCTCTCCAATGTTATGCAGAAGCAACATGTGAAGATGAGCACTTGTCAGGAGATAATGCAGAATCTAAAAGATATGTTTGGTGATATCAACCGCACCTAGCGTTACAATATTATGAAAGAGCTCGTTCGCTGCAAGTTGCAGGAAGGAACTTCGATTCGGGAGCACGTACTCAAAATGTTTGGGTACTTGTCTGAACTGGAGACTCTTGGGGCCAACATGGATGCAGACATGCAAGCTGACTTCATTCTACTATCCTTGCCCAAGTCTTTCAATAATTTTGTGGTTTCATTCCACATGAACAAGTTGGACTTGTCAAACGCTGGTCTTCTTGCTGCATTAAAGTCCGCAGAAGACGTAATGAAGAAAGATGGTCCCGCTGGCAGTGCAATGGTTGCATAGGTCAGAGGGAAGCACGGTCGGAAGCAAGGTTCTCGGAAGGGCCCGTACCAGAAGAGAAAGAAGAAGACTCAAGGTGTTGGCTCATCTTCTAGTGCCTCAACACTGATAGCGTCGAAGAAATCCGACGTTTGTCACCACTGCAAAAAGTCGGGGCACTGGAGGCGTAACTGCCCGGAATACCTGAAGTCGTCAGACAAAGGTAAAGCCCCAACAGGTATGAAATCTACTTTTATCATTGAAACTAGCTTTCTCGTTGGACGAGAAGGAAGTTGGGTTGTAGATTCTGGTGCTTCTGTTCATGTATGCAATTTGTTGCATTTGTTTCAGGAAACTAGAAATCTTGAGGAAGGGGAGATAGTCATCCAGATGGGATCTGATGCAAGTGTTGCAACAGTAGCCATCGAGACTTGTCGACTATCATTATCTAGTGGTAGAGTCCTTATACTTAAAGAGTGTCTTTATGTACCCGAAGTCAGAAGGAACTTGATATATGTATCTAAGCTTGTTAGAAGCGGATATTCATTCCTTTTCTGTAATAAATTAGTCATAAATCGTTATGATAAATATATTGCAGATGGTATTTTGACTTCTGGTGGACTCTACGAGTTGTGCATTGATAAATGTTTCATGAATGTTACAACCACGAATAAAAACCCTAAAAGATCCAGGGAGGATAAAAATATCTCAAATGAGATTTGGCATCAAAGGCTTGGTCATTTATCTGTTGATAGGATCAATAGATTGATAAAGGATGGACCTCTAGATTTTCTACAGGTTCAACCTTTGCCCACTTGCAAACATTGCATTCAGGGTAAAATGACTAGGACGCCTTTCCGTAACAAGGTTACGAGATGTGAAGGTATTATTGACCTAATACATACCGATGTATGTGGTCCCTTCAGTACCGCGACTCGAAATGGATATCGATATTATTTGACGTTTATTGATGACCATTCGCGATACAGGTTCGTCTTCCTATTACGTCATAAGTCTGAAACCTTTGAAAAGTTCAAAGAGTTCAAGGCTTTGGTTGAGAACCAAACCGATAGGAAGATTAAGCGGATTCGATCTGATCGAGGTGGCGAGTACCTCTCGGATGAATTCAAGGAATACCTTAAGGAGAATAGAATTGTTTCCAATCTCACTCCTCCTGGAACTCCCCAACTTAATGGTGTTGTTGAAAGATGCAACAGGACCATCATGGACATGATCCGATCAATGATGAGCAAAGCACATTTACCTCTTAGTTTCTGGAGATATGCAGTAGAGACTGCAATATATATCCTGAACAAGATTCCTAGCAAATCTGTACCTAAGACTCCTCATGAGCTATGGTATGGAATCAAACCTAGTGTTAATCACTTGAGGGTTTGGGGTTGCTTGGTCCATGCGAAGAACGTGGACACAAGTAAGCTAGAATCTCGCTCTCGTGAGTGTTACTTCACTGGGTATGTTAAAGATGGTATTGGATACCAGCTTTATGACCCTGAGACCCAAAAGGTTTTTGTTCCTAGAGATGTGAAATTTCTGGAGAATGATTTCCTTAAAGGTCGAGACAAGAATGAAGTAGAGGAACTCATTGAATCCCTTGAGGATTCTGAGCTTCCTAGACCAGAAACTGAGGAGATAAATAAACACGAAACACACATACCTCTTCGAAGGAGTTTTGAGGGTGGTTGCACCACCTGAAAGGTATGGATTCCATGTGTCAAGTGAGACTGATATTGATCATACTTCATTTGATGAAGCACTCGCGGATCAAGACATGGATAGATGGATGCTAGCAATGAAGTCAGAAATCGACTCCATGCATAAGAATGGTGTATGGACCCTAGAGGATCCACCTAAAGGGGTAAAACCCATTGGGTGTAAATGGATCTTCAAGAGAAAGAGGGGATCTGATGGGAAAATAGAGACTTTCAAGGCACGACCCGTAGCCAAGGGCTACACACAGAGAGAAGGCATCGATTACGATGAGACATTCTCTCCTGTGGCTATTCTTAAGTCCATTAGAACACTGCTAGATATAGCTGCATATCTTGACTATGACATCTGACAGATGGACGTCAAGACGGCTTTCCTCAATGGATACCTCGAGGAGGATATCTACATGGAGCAGCCCCAGGGCTTCATAACTGAGGATGACAAAGTATGCAAGCTGAAGAAATCCATCTATGGGCTCAAGCAAGCTTCTCGTAGCTGGAACATCAGATTTGATGAAACCATAAAGAGTTATGATTTTGTGCAGAATCCTGATGAACCTTGTGTGTAGAAGAAGCTTAGTGGGAGCGCCATTGTGTTCATCGTACTTTACGTAGATGACATCCTTATCATTGGGAATGATACATGGATGATGACCGGTATAAAGATTTGGCTGTCCCATACCTTTGAGATGAAAGATCTTGGAGAAGCCTCTTATATCTTAGGCCTGAAGTTGTTCAGAAACCAAGAAAAAAGGATTTTGGGATTGTCACAACATGGATACATTAAGAAGATTCTTGAATGATTCCGTATGGATAGTTCTAAGAAAGGATTCCTACCCTTAAGACATGGTATCCACCTGTCTAAAGGAATGACTCCTCAAAATGTTGAGGAAAAGAAGGCCATGGTTGGATGTCCTTATGCATCAGCTGTATGAAGCTTAATGTATGCCATGATGTGTACTAGGCCAGATATCTGCCATGCAGTGGGAGTGGTAAGTCGTTACCAATCCTGCTATGGAGAACAACACTGGAATGCAGTAAAGAACATATTCAAATATCTAAGACGGACGCAAGATTACATCTTGGTCTATGGAGATGGTGATCTCCAAGTCTTGGGATATACAGATTCTGACTTCCAATCGGATGTTGATGATCAAAAGTCGACATCAGGGTTTGTGTTCTTGTTGAATGGTGGTGCTGCGAGTTGGAGAAGCAAGAAGCAGGACACTACTACAAATTCAACAACAGAAGTCAAGTACATTGCCACATCGGATGCTGCAAAGGAGGTGGTGTGGTTACGCAAGTTCGTCCTGGAGCTTGGCGTAGTTTCCTATAATACTCTCATCCCGTTACTCTGCGATAACATGGGAGCCATTGCCCAGGCAAAGGAACCCAGATGGCATCAGAAGAGCAAGCACGTGGAAAGGAAATACCACATCATATGGGAGATACAAAAGTGTGCTGACATCATCATCACCAAGGTGGCCTCTGCCGACAATGTTGTTGATCCTCTTACCAAACCACTGACACAGAAGGTTTTCGACCAACATGTAATGAGTAGGGGTTTAAGGATTGTACCTGAATGGTTCTGAGGGCTAGTGGGAGATAGTTAGTAATGTGAACCATGGGCGAACCATTCCTATAATAAATGTTATTTTAATAAATAAATTATCAATGAAATCTATTTATTATTTTCACTCCCTTTCTGAGATTGAAAGAATGAATGCACTATAAGGTCCTTCTGTATAATTAGGGTTATGTACCATGACCAACTTGATGATCATACAGTTGTTGATTCATTGAATGAATCATAGAGGCTGATGCTTGGATGAATATCTAAGGAGTTAGATAGAGGACTCATCAAGCATCGTCAAATGATTGTTAAGTGATGATCTCCAGCCTGAGTAGGAGATGGAAATCCTTTCTCAAATGGTTGATATCTGACTGACCTCTTGATGCAGGTCCTCTGCATGGGAATAGTGATTCGGAGGTGTCAGATTAGTTGAGTCAATGGGTTGACTTAATGAGATCGAGATAACTAAAGACCTATGTTGAATATTGTCACAGCATAGGCATGCATCCTCTGACCGGAGACAGGTGTGTTTCTATATGTCTAAGTGTGTACATTTGGCAGACCAATAGGTTGATGACCTAACCAAGGTCCATATACCAGTGAGCTGGTGTGCATGTAAGGACATATGAGTAATACGATCTCTCAAAGGGATCATACAGGTTCACTTATGAACCGGGATACATGAGCTCACTCATGAGGTATTGGGAATGATCAAATTCCATGCATGGTTGTCATGCTTTGGAAGCATGACATGAATTTGAAGGTAAGATATATGCTTTGGGAAAGCATATGATCTATACCAAATCTCAGTGACCAAGACTGAGAAACTTAATGATCAAACCCTGAAGATGACAATATAAAAGTGATCTTTATCTTCAGAATGATCATAGGTCTTCCCGTATGTAGGATGTACAGGTATTGGGAATACCTGAGGGTGAGGTGATCATAAACGATTGTATAACCATGAAGCTTCCATTCTGAGGGAGTGATGAAACATATTTGGATTTTAGTGAGTCCTCTCATTAGAGAAGTGACCTAATCTTAGTCCATGAACTGGACATTGATCTGAATGATATTCAGATGCAATGAGAAGATTAAGTCTACGGTCTTGATTTGATCAAGCATTAGTGGGAGGTCCATGAGATCTAGATTTGAGATATGATCTTAACATCCAAGTCACTATACGTGGAACAATGCAATCACCCTGTCCTTATCTCCAAGTATCTACGGAGAAATCGTATTATTCTTGAAGGGTTCAAGAATAATTCCATAGATCTAAGCAATGAAAAAATAATGATTAAATGTGATTTAATCATCTTGATGTGTATAGAAATTATCCAATATAATTAAATATGACTTAATTATTATGGATAAGAATAATGTGGATAGAAATATCCAATTATTCATAATATATTACAAATGTGATTTATAATGTATTAGAGAGAGCTAATTATGATTTATGTTTGTTGATTAATTATTATGTGTATTGGATACACATTGTGTAATTAATTGACAATGTAAATTATATGTTGTTTTGGGTTGTGAATATGATTCACAATTTTTCAATGGCAAGACTGCAACTAATTCAAAGAGACATGCAATCTCATGTAAATCCATGAGATTGCCCCACTTGGAAGGTGGTGGGCGGCACCCAATTCCTATATGGAATGGGTGGACGCCCCCCCTTGAATATACATGGGAGATGTAATCTCCATGTATATTCTCTCCTTATTTGTTGGTATAATTTAGGATTGATTTATATTTGACTTTATCAAATATATTTTAATCTAAATTAAATCATAATTTGTTGGTTTCACTAACAACAATCTTGACCATTGGATTTAATCAATCTCATCCATTGATTTTATATGTCCCATGGATTGAGATCCATGGATCCCAGAATCCTATAAATAGAGAGGCATACCATGCTCTCTAAGGCTATGCAATATTGAAGCTCCCTCCCTCTCTCTCTTTCTCCATACACGTCAACTCTCTCTCCCTCTACTTGGTGGCCGACCACCAAACCATAGGGGAGGTTCTTCGTCGACGCCTTCGCCACCACGCCGCCGCTTCGACGTTCTTCGGTTCTCCATCTTCTTGGAGTGCTACGCTCACGAAGGAGACGTTCGATCTCGTACGACGAGATCAGGAGCAACCGTGCTTGGATCATCTTCTTGGATTGTGAGGACTACGTGGTTCATCCCCGTGCTCGCAAGCGATCTCACCGACGATCGGACTTGAGACAGGAGGTCTCTTTCTTTAGAGACTTAATCAACCATGCTTCAAGAGGTATTCCTTACACTTGTTGTGGTTATAGATGAAACGATCCAAGAATCGTTCTTGGATCATGTGGTTTCATCGCATGAAAAATTTTAAATTCCGTTGCACAGAACGACTAGTACGACTAGTCGTTCTACGTCATATCCGATATGACGATCACGCTTCCGTGATGCACTTGAGGATAATTCCATATCCTTCATATGATTCAACAATTGATTCAACAAATGTGTGATCATTATGATAGCCATGGTACATAACCGTAAGTATACTATGGGGCCTATTATGCAAATTAATTACTATTCATTTTAGATCAGGGAATGATATTTGCGATAACATTTATGACATAATGACTCGTCATAGGCTCGCATGTCCAACAATCTCCCACTAGACCAAAGAGCCATTAATGGGATAATCTTTAAACCCACACTCATGTGACAATCATAAGTTATTTAAAAATAACTTGGTAAGCTAACTTGTCGCTCTGTTTCCAATAGACTACGCCAAGTCCTTATACGGCACATGCATATCTCCTAGTAACAGTGCTTGCATCCAATGTGAATGTCGCATCTTATGCAACCAATACCCAATCTTGTTAAAACAGTTACAACTGTGGTTAAGACCTTTTAAATCAATATCTATAAGGTCTTAAATTCTTGAAGATAAGACTTTGAGATCACTATCTCTAAAGTCTTGTCATCTTTGAAGATATTATTATTACTGCAATCAAGTGTTTTATCTCCTTAGTAGGATTAGTAATAGTTTACTACTCCCACTGTATGACAGACATCTGATTTTTGTACGCATTTAACATATACTAGGCTTCTCATAACAGATGCACAAGGGCAAGCAATTTTAGCATCCACTTCTTCAACTCTTTGAGGTGCAATTACTTTATATAGGTTAGTACCATATCTTAAGTGAAGAAAGCCTTCCTTGGGGATTTTACAAATAATAGAATATGTCCAAGGTGTACCGTTAATGTGATGGTCCTAATACCATCTTCTCTTTGCTTCTGAACATTTTCAGACCTAAAAGATAAGAGGCATCCTTGATATCTTTTATCTCAAGATATGGAACAACCATATTACAAAACACTTATTATCATCCTTATATCATTTCAAATGGTTAGGATATTATCTAAATTTAACACGATGAACACAATATCACTCCCACTAAGCTTTACATGGTTCATCAAGATTCTATCTGAAATCATAATATTTATAATTTATCAAATCTAGTGTTCCCACTATAAAAATCTTATTTGAGACCACAGATGGAATTCATTTAGCTTGCACATCTTGCCTTCCTCAACTATGAAGCCATGTGGCTACGTTTTTTGAATATCCTCACTGAGGTATTCATAAAGGAATGCAATATTGACTTCCATCTTGTATATGTCAAAGTCAATTTGTGTAGCTATAGTTGGTAATATTCCTATGGGTTTAAGCATGGCCATTGAAGAGCAAGTCTCATCGCAAGCGATATCTTCTCTTCTTGTATATCTTGTGGATACGAGCCGTGCTTTGAAGGCCTCTACCTTCTCATCAGGTTCCCTCTTTCTCTTGAAGATCCATTTACACCTAACGGGTCTTACCCTTATAGGTGGATCCTCGAAGGTCCATATACAATACATGTATATGAAGTCTACTTTAGACTTTATTGCTAACATTCATCTTTCCATGTCATGATCCTTAGAAGCTTCATCATATGAAGTCAGATCATTGTCAGACTTAACTAACACATGGAATCCATACCCTTTAGGTGGTCTTACCACCCTCAAATTTATATAAAGAGATATGAGTATTTCATCTTTAATTTTCCTTATTTCCGATTTCAGGAGCCTCACTATCTTCTCAAGATTCAATGTGTTCCGTTACTTCATTTACATCTTGATTCTCGAAAAAGTCAACCTCTTAGAATCAAATTCTTAGAGATGAAATCTTTTATGAAGCTCAAGGTTATAATGTAGGTACCCAATACCATCCTTTATATTCCTAATAGTACCACTTTCTAGTGTTAGATTCCAACATTCTTGCATCCATGATAGGATTATGGACTAAGTAACCCTAAATCCTCAAGCGTCCAACACTAGGATAGGTTCCAAATTATAACTCATAAGGGTTTTTGGGTTAATATTTGCATAGAACCTTATAAAGGATATATATTGTAGTCTCTAATACATATATACCTAGAAATTAAGCGGTAATTATGCTAAGATTCATCATTGATCAAATCATGTCACACGTGGTCTAATTGTATCTCCCTACAACTATATTGAGTTAAGGTGTATTAGGAGAAGTGAAATAGGAACGTCATTCCTTTCTACATAGGGAATTCACTGAATCCATCTAATAGGTACTTGCTACCTCGATTAGATCAAATTCTTTCATCTTCCTTCAAACTTTCTTTCTAAACCAAAATTGTGAAATCTTTGAACATTTCAAAGGTTTCTAAGGTGAATGGAAGAAATATTATATCACAAATTATCATCAATTGATATCACATATCATTAATATTTATTTTGATATAGATGATCCTTATAGAGCAATATGTATTATATCGTGAATACATTGGCATCTTATACCATTCTCAGAGAAGGGTGCATTGGACATTTTTACTTTGAATCTATATTCATAAGTGTGTAAGCTTTGAACCTTCAGATATTCTAAAGTTTCATCTCTTACTAGTCTATTAATCTCATCAACAGATGTATGTTCAAGGTTTGATGCCAAATCATTGTCAAATGATCTTCATCCTCCTATTGATCATTTAAGGTTTAATTTTTTATATTCCGAAATGTTAATGAACTATTCATTAATTTCTAATTTAGTAGAGTCCTCTAGATGTTAGATTATTATATGAAATATGTCCATCATAACTCTCTATGATAGGTCTATTCCAGAATGCATGTTTATTTCCAATACTTAGAAATAAACAATGAATGTATTATAATATATAGTTTATATAGACATTCTCCAAGACTATGTGATCTCCCACTGCAATTATGAAGTCTATCTATCCAATAGAGATTGTTGTAACAATTGCATCAATATCAATGTAAGTGAGTTTTAAACCTTAAGATCAAAATTTCTAGTCTTCTAAAACATATACAACCAATTGCAAGTATTATTAGAAAAATGAGATATAATTATTAGACTTCGATCTTATCAAATAAGTAAGTCAATTTCAATGATTAAATGCATATGTAGATTATTCTGATGCACTATTAGAGTCCTCTAAGGAATCTAGACAGTCATACTATCATTACATTGGCTTATTGCAATATTGGCATTCATCCAACTCTTTCGATGTCATATGGAAGTCACAAAGTACAGTCAACCTTTTGACTTTCCTTCTTACTTAGGTTAGACACATGTTTTCATTGTGCTTCCTTCATCTATAAACAACCATTGCTTAAGACAAATGATATCTTATATTGAATTCAAAAGATTTCAGTATAAGAGTATTTTAATATTATACATGCTTTATTCAATTCATGCAAATATGAATATTATGAAACTTCGTGAATGACTAGAGCATAGATAGTAGAATGATGGCATTCGTCATATCGTCATCCATCTTAACTCTTAAATACTTTGATTTAGGTAGGTTCTCAAACATTTTGAGTACATCATCTCTTATTGAGCCACCAATCTGCATAATGAAGTGAACCATGTCATTCATGATTAAATGTCGAGAGCACATATGTATGCCAAAACATCTTATTAGGTTTTATAAGGATTTTCAATAATTACACATCGACATGATACTTCCAAAGTACATTTGATGAGAGATCAAGACTACAGAGACACACAAACCCTTATGTTGTTGTCCTATTGTCTATTTAAATATTATTACCCATTATTATAAGGAAACTTGCATATTGCAACCACATACATTATGTATCCAATTGCAAGTACAATATCTTGATCACGGATCTAATCCATGGTATTACTTGCTATTATTGAGTATAATATTGAGTGGGTTTAATGTACATTATCTGAAATAAAATAATTTGCATAAATACATATTTTACTTTGATTTAGGACTTTTATATCAAAGTTGTCTTACCTTGTCAACACCGAAAGTTCATTTCCTTACTCACTTTCAATGTAAGAGATATATACTTACCATTATATCTCAAGCACAATCTGGGATCTCCTTTCTTATCTTTATTACATCCAATAATATGAGAACTCATAAGTCAGAAAAAAAGCAGGACCTCATTTCTCCTTGCAAGTCCAGCTTGCATTTCCCAGTTCGATCTTTAACACCTGAGCCCACCACTCTAAGGTGATTTTGACCCGTCATTAATTGAACTAATCGTTAACAGGACTAGAACTCGCTATGCGTAAGCCGATATTGTCCCAATAATATAAGGACCCGATATTGGGGTCACTACGCATATGACCTTACTCTTTCGAGAAGCAAAGAGCCTGATCCATGTATGCTTGTATGCAGGAGCCATCACTTCGGACATGCGTATCCTACATATCATCCATGGAAACAGAACCCTTCGTCTTGACGAAAAATCATAGATGTCACTTATGTGATCCTCCATATAATGTTCAAATTTTGATTAATTATCATGAATCATATCACATAATTAATTCTTCCAAGGGAAATACTACTCCATATATAAAAGAGTGTTTAATTGAATATAATGAATTTAATCATATTAAATCGATTATCAATCCAATTCAAACAACCAATAACCAATCTTGATTGTTACTTGAAGGATGGTATAATCTCAAAATACATATTATTCAAATTTTAATAATTAGAAAAATACATAATGATCATTGCAAACATTATCCTTTCCTTACCCGTTGTCATGGCGAGTACACACAGGATGTGGGATAGACCACTCACGGAGCAACCTGCTACCCCAATGATCCTCGACTAGACACTATATCCGCCTCAGGTCAGGATAATGTGTTTGATCATTTTGTATTTGAGATGATATTCGGCCTTTCAACTGAAGTTATACCATATAATATTTATCAAAATCATTTTGAATAATTTTATAAGGATATTTTCTAATCAAATCCCCTATTCAAGTATCAATGTTTGTTGGAAAGTTCATTATAACCAACTCGATCAATATTAGTTATCTTATCATGTTGGTTATGGTCATTCAAAAATAATTATCATTATCAAATATTTCACAAAAATTTAACAAATAATTATTCTAGGAGATTAACCATTAATTTCTATGAATGAATTGAATGACAATCACAAGATTCTTGTGCAAATTTGTTGAGTTTCCAGTAGTGACACATGCTTATTAAAACTAACAAATCTAGAGAAAATAAACTCCAAATCAAGCAAACTAAATTTCTTTGGTTTGAAAGTTCTATTTGCAACAATACGTTCTAAAATAACATTCCCAAAATAATGGATACATGTCTACTAAAACGAATATAACTTGAGCAATTCCAATCATGCAAACTCAAGTCCTACAATTTTTTATTTTAAAGGGGAACATAATACAAGTGATAACTCACATTTTAAGCACTTAAATGGAGCAAAAAAAATCTCACAAAATAAGGTTACGTGAACAAAATGCAATGAAAATTCGCACAACAAATTCCCATGTCATCTTAGTTTTATGGATCATATCTGAAACCCCCAACTTATGGCTACCACTTGAAGGTTATGGGAAGAATGTTAAACACATCATGGAAGCATGGAGATCACATCATATGCAATCACGAGCAACTAGTCATACTAGTTGCTCGGGGCAGCAGAATTTAAAAATTTTAAGCGATGAAACCACATGATCTGAGAACGCTTCTCGAATCATTTCATCTAAACCAGAAATGGGTATTATGGTTACCTCTTGAATCATGATTGTGATCAAGTCTCTAAACGATGAGACCTCCTGTCTCAAGTCTAATACAACGGAGGAGACACTTGTGAACGCGTTAACGAAATGTGTGCTTCTCGCAATCCAAGTTGATGATCTTAATGACGACTCTCCTGGTCTCGTCTCATGAGATCTAACATCTTCTCCACAAGAGAGAGGAACCAAAGAAGGAGGAGATCCACGAGTAGTCAGTCCGTAGCACAATGACATCGTAGAGACCACGAGATTCTCTAAGTCAATAAGTGGACATCCACTATATTGATATAGAGAGGGGGGAGACAACTATAGAGAGAGATGCAGGGAGTTTAGTTCCTCTTGAAATTATGATGTAGAAAAGGTTAGGGCCACCCTTCCTTTTATACTAGTTGAATGCACATGGATCTCAATCCATCTGCTCTCTTAATCTACGGTGCATGTTAAAAGTTTATTAATCAATGATAATGATTTATTGCTATAAAAATGCAATAACAATTAGTTTAAAACAAATTAAATATATCATGTTTTCAAGATAATAATTAATTTATTTGAAAATTAATCTAGATAATGTGAAGACCAAGTCCCTTTACTAAAAATAGGTTGGTCGTCCCCCTCTTGAACAAGTCAAGGGATGGCCACCATAAAGGGGATTAAATCTTCCTTTATATATAAATTAATATCCAATAAAAAAATATTATGTCAGAAATTAACAAAAAAAATCCTAAATTAATCTTGTGAAAATTTCAATCATGCCATTGACTAATATCAATCATATTCATACATCCAACACAATATGTAAATTGAATTTACAATTAATTGTTTAATGTGAATCCAATTCACAATAACATTTAATTTATAATTATAATTACAACAAATCTCTCCAAAATAATATAAATCATATTTATAATATTCATGATTATTATGGATAGAGATATCCACATTAATAATATCTTCGATAATTAAATCACATTTAGTTATCCAAGATGACTATTCTCATGTGCCCAAATAACTTGAATCACATTCACATTATTCACATATTTGATAATTAAAGCAACTCTCCTTTGGATAAATAATATGAATCAAATTCATATTATCCAATCACATTTAACTATCAATTTTCCTCATTGCTCATACACATTATCAACAATGAAATTATTATTGAAGTCTTTCAAGAATAATGTGCTTTCTCCATGTATACTTGGAGATAAGGGTAGAGTGATTATACTTTCCATGTATACTGACTTGGATATTGAGATCATATCTCAAATACATAGCTCAGAGGTCTCCCACAGATCTTGGATTAAATCAAAGTCGTAAATCTAATCTTCTCATTGTATCTAAATCACAATCAGATAACTGTCTAACATTTGGATCAATATTCGATTAATTCTATAGTAAGAGGAGTCATTAAAATCCAAACATGTTTCATCACTCCCTAGGAATGGAAGCGTCATGGTTATACAATTGTTTATGATAACATCAACCTCAGGTATTCCTAATACCCATGCATCTTGCATACTGGAAGACCTAGAGTAAAACGTAAAGTTTAGATCTCATTTATACTGTCTCCATCAAGGTTTTATCATTAGATTTCTCATTTAATCATTGGGAGTTGGTATCGATCATATACTTTCCAAAAGCATATATCATACCTAGGTATTGATCATATACTTTCCAAAAGCATATATCAAACCTACAAATTAGTCAAGCTTCCAAAGCGAGACAACCGTGCACGAAATTTGATTCTCAATATCTAATGAGTGAGCTCATGTCTTCTGGTTCAATAATGAACCTCTATGATCCCTTTAAGAAATTGTATTACTCATATACCCTTGTATGCACACCGACTCGCCGGTATATAAACCTTGATTAGATCATAAAACTATCGATATGCCAAATGTACATACTCAAACATATAGTAACACATCTGTTTCCGATCAGAGGATGTGTGCTTGTATCATGACATAATACGACATAGGTCTTAGTTATCTCGATCTTGTTAGGTCAACTCTTTGACCTAACTTATCTAACATCTCTGAATCTCTATTCCTATTCAGAGGACTTGCATCAACAAGTCGGTTAGATATTAGCCCATTAGAGAAAGGATTGTTATCTCCTAGTCGTACTAGAGGTCATCTCTTAATAATCATTTGACGGTGCTTGAAGAGTCCTCAATCTAACTCTTTAGATATTCATCCAAGCACCAACTTCTATGATTCAACAATTGAATCAACAATTATATGATCATTATGACAGCCATGGTATATAACCCTAATTATACTAAGGGACCTATTATATACATTAATTATTCTTCATTTCAGATTAGGGAATGATATTTGCAATAACATTTATTGCATAAATGGCTCGCCATGGGCTTGCATGTCCAACAGATCCTTCTTACTCTCCAATCAGCCCTCCTCCATTATATTAGGAGGAAATTTCTCCTGACTTTTCTTTTTGTACATACCCTCCTCATCCATAGTTTTAGGCATTGTATTTTTACCCACCACCACCATCACATGGCCCACTCACTTGAGACTGAGCTATTGGAGTCACCTCTCATGGATACCACAATTGAGTACTTGACCCAGGTAGTAGAGCAAATGAACTCTAGGATAGATAACCTCACTAATATAAATTAAAACCACACTACCGCTTTACCATATGATTTCATGGATTCATTTGAGGATGTCTATGAGAGCTTGCAATCACCCAAAATACAAAAAAAAGAGAAAAATTAAACTTAATCCAAACCCTACATTCATGATCAATGATTTCAATCCGGACTGTTGACTGTCCTATTTATAGAGAGGCAAGGGGGCCTTCTACAGACAATCTATTAAGATCAGAACTCTCATTTCCCTCTCCCATAGACGTCCACCATACTCGTATTCTTCCCGTGGTCGTACCCCTTCATACATGTATAGAGATACATGTATTCTCTTGTTGGACAGGGGAAGGTGTTTTGGGTCGAGGAGTTTTAACTTGGGGTGCTACTACACCGAAGTACTGTTGCTCTTGTTGGACAAGATCATCAACAATTCAAAGGATTGTGGGAGTTCAAGACTCATCCCCTTGCCCATGAAGTACTACTTGGGATCAAGACTTGATTTGAGAGACCTCTTGCTTTAGAGGCTTGGAATCTCTTTGCAAGGATCAAGGTATTCATCATATTTGTAGGTAATCTGTTATGGTTTGATGGAATAGATCTAGATGTGTTCTAGATCCATGTGGTTCCACTTTTTCTATGGATGTCGATTTTTCTAAAATTTCTGCATACCATTGGTTCATACGATGAACCATGCATTTGAAACATATACGATGCGATCCTCACGCTTCCGCGACATGTGTGCTTTTAGCTCATCCTTCATCTTAAATGCTTTTATAAAACATGTCTGGGTTAAGTATGAAAATTTACAAGTAGGTGGAGGGGTGCTTAACAACAATGAAAATTTTAGCTTCTCCTTTCTCTCAGGTTCCTAGCAGGGACTCAAAAGCAAATAACAAAAGGAGGAAGGATCGGTTACAATTAACCGTGAATTAATTTCAAGGTAGTGGAGGAGTAATGGAGCTGGGACACCTAGGGCTTCTTTCATCAGAGTAAAATTAGACTTTTAGTGCTTCTTTCTTCTCACTAAAATGCTTGATGTGACTCCATCATCATCCTCTTGATGTTTGATTAAGGCTCGAGGGATTGAGGAGGGTTGTGGTATTTGGGTGTCCAGAACAATGGTCAAAATGGGCCTTCAACCAATTATATGGGAGCTTTCTTCGAGTACCTAATGTCAAGTGGGTACTCGAAACACATAGAATGATAATGGAGAAAATTTCACCTTGTTAATATGGCAGCACTCATTACTTCGCCTTAAGGAGTCTAGTGCCTAGGCACACATCACAAATATAGAGACATGGTTTTGGGCTCTAATAGTTAAATGTAACATGTGCACACGTGATGAATATGTGATTAATCTCTACCTAAATTTTATCCTAAATCCTAAGCATAAACTCATAAAACAATCACAAAATGGTAAAATCTTGCGGTAAAAATGAACTATATAATCAACTTATAAAAAGTCCAAGAAATAAAAACAACAAAAACCCTTAAAAATAAGGAGTTGAAGCCATGTAAATATTCACATATATAGATAAGAATAAACGTCTCAAATAATTAATAAATCCATATTAACTCCAAATGACTTGAACCAAACTCCATTGTGTAGATAATACTAAAATGATTAATGAAAAATCCTTAAATAATACTAACATTTAATATTGCAAGTAAAACCAAGCCATATTGAGAAAATTGAAAGTCATAAAACTAAATATCTCCTGTAAATAGTTTCATATGAAACTCTACTCACTTTAAATTTCTATGCATTAAATTATTTTCAGAACAAGATCAAATTCAAAGAAAGTAAAGTTCATATGTGAAACTTAGATTTTGGGACCGATTTATATGGTATACAATTGTTATAACATACATGTATTATTCCATGTTCAAATTTACACCTTTTAATTTTATTTATTTTTCATACGTTTTCTTTAATTTATGTGTTAACTAATTAAAAAAATCTTAAAAAATCATAAAAGACCTAAGAAAGACCAAAACATATTGTGTACATATTGACTTATACACACATACATAATCATCTTTCCTATTTTATTTCTTCTTTCTATTAATTATTGAAAATTCCAAAAAAAAGATTAATATGTAAATATTATTCTAAAATTTTATAGAAATTATACTATTCATATAATATTGAGTAAAAATCAAATAAAAAATACAAAATGATGGAAAACATGTATTTTATATCAATAAAATACCTAAACAAATTCTCAGTTAGTACGACTACTTCATTTGATTTTGAGGTCATCGTGAAATTTGTAGATCTATTCAAGATATACAATTTTTATTTCAACCAATTTTTATTTGGGTCAATTAATTTAAATTTATTTTTCTTTTTTCTCTTTTGGTCAAATCATCAAGTCAACTACATATGTGGCTAATTCTTATTGGAGCTGCCCCATTCCACCTCTCTCTCTCTCATTGTTGACCTGCAATCAATTGTCCACCATGTGGTTTTTCTGATCATCATATGCCAACTTATCAAGATGGTTGACCCATCTCGTCAACTATCTTTTTCTATCGTTACCATTTCTCCCCGTTTCCATCAACCCATACAACCTCAGCACCCGTAACCACCAGTGAGCTCCCTGTCTATAACCAGAAGTTACATCCATGTCACCATCCATTCCACATAACCCAATCTGTTCCATCCTTCCATAACTGTCAACCACCACATATAAGAAAGCCCTCTCTATGACGCCTTCTAATCCATCCATCATTTTGGTGTATAGACTGCCATTTTTTATTTATTTTGTAGGTGACAACTGCAAAAGCCACATCAGGAGGCAATGACAGGTATCAACACATACTCGATGCGATCTAGTGGATGTTCCCCACTATTACAACTCCTCCAAGTAGTTGTTGAGCCTCACGCGATGCTTGAGGTGATGACCTGGAGCACCACCATGCTCCAATCCTTTTGATGAATATACCATGTATAGTCTCTGATCCCTTTTCATCTTTCCCCTCTTCATATTTTCCTCCTTTTCTTCTCCAATCTTTTCTTTCCATATGTTTAAGACAAGGACCAAAGAACAAGAAGATCGATACCAAGATTTATGTCGAAAACCCTATGATGAGGGAAAAACCACAAGGGTACTCAGAAACCCTAATCTCTTTCACTAGAGATTAGGGATGCCTCTTCACTATGTTATTTTTAATAAGAGGGGATGAGTACAATATATAGACAAAGGGTAAATGGTCCCTCATCCCAAAATCCATTTACGCATTAAACCACTCAACACTCACCCTCAAGTTGGTCATACATGTGTGCTATGCCCAACTTGCCTACATTCATCTCAAGTTGCACAATAGGCATCCCCTTTGTGAAAAGATCAGCAACCTGATCGGTAGACTTCAAGTAAAGAAGGCACAACAATCCAGCATCAATCTTCTCACGAATGAAATATCTGTCTATTCCCACATGCTTTGTTCTATCATGCATTATAGGATTATTGGCAAAGTTTATTGCAGTTTTGTTGTCACAAAACACTTCATCAACACACTCACTTTGATGCCCAAGTAATTTATCAAAAATTTTAGCCATAGAATTTCAGTGACACCATTTGCAAGAGCACGATACTTAGTTTCACCACTCGATCTTGAAGCCATATTCTGCTTTTTACTTCTCCAAATAACTAAATTTCCACACAAATATATCTCATAGCCTAAAGTAGATCGTCTGTCATCCACATAACCAGCCCAGTCAGCATCAGTGTATCCATCAATTGTAACTTCAGGATTTTTCTTGAACATAAGCCCTTTTCTTGGTGATCTATTTATTTAGATTATAATTCTATTCATCGCATTAGCATGAGAGGTGGTTGAAGCATACATGAATTGACTTACCACTTTTTTCACATAGGTAATATCTGATCTAGTGAGGGTAAGATAAATCAACTTCCCTACCAATCTTTGATATCTTTATTTTCTACATCATTAAGGAGCTCACCATATTCTTCAACAAGTTTATGATTTACCTCAGTAGGGATAGTAGTAGGTCTACATCCCAACATACCACATTCCTTTAGCAAATCAAGAGCGTATTTTCTTTAACTTAGATACATACCCCCTGGAGATTGAGCCATCTCAGTACCTAGAAAGCACTTTAGCTTCCCCGAGTCTTTCAATTCAAATTCAGTTGCAAGTGTTTTCTTTATCTTAAGAAGTACCACCTCATCATCACCTGTAAGAATTATGTCATCCACATACACTAAAAGAATACACCTTTTGTCACCGTTCCTTCTTACAAAGAGAGTGTGGTCTCCATTCACTTGGGTATATCCATTCCTAATCATGACCATACATAGACATTCAAACCATACTGTTGGATACTGTTTCAGTCCATACAACGACCTCTTTAGTTTGCAACACGTATCGACATTCTCAAACCCATGCGACATTTTCATATATACTTCTTCTTTAGATCACTGTTTAGGAAAGCATTTTTCACATCTAGTTGGTGCATTTTCCATGAAAATTGAGCTGCTAGGCAAATAACAACCCTAACTATATTCATTTTAGCAACAGGAGCAAAAGTCTCAAGGTAGTAAATCCCATATTTCTGACTGTGTCCTTTATCCACAAGACGAGCCTTGAATCGATCAACATTCCCACCAGCATCATAGTTAATTTTATATACCCATTTAGACACAACAAGGTGAGCACCCTTAGGAATGTCAACAATATTCCAAGTATCATTCTTTGCCAAGGCTTCCATATTACATTGACCCATTTCTTAACATTTTGGACATCATTAATATTTTTAGGAATATGACGAGCATCTAGAGAGTTGATAAAGCATCTGTAGCTTGGACTCATCTTGCTGTATGCAACAAAGTCTTCCACAGGATAACGAGTAGACGCTTGAACATTTCTACCAACTTTTCTCACAGCAATGAGGTGCCATCCATTAAAGGCTCAAAATTGTCAATGGTAATATCAGGAGTGAGAGGACTACTTACAGAATCTTTGTGTCCTATATTTTAGGAGAGATTGAAATAATGACTTTGTATGACTTCTTCTTCAGTTTCTACCACGAGGAAATCATAGCTTTGTATCATTTCTTCTTCAGTCTACACCACATTATCCACTTCCTTTTGTCTGCTATAAGTCTGACCAAATTGGCCTCTATCCACGTTATCTTCTTTTCTATCTTTCTCACTATCATTCCTTACATGGATATTCTCCTGTATATCACCAAGAAAGTAAATTACCTTCTCATTTTGTTAAAATCTTTATTGACATACTCCCCCTAAGAAAATTTCTTATGAACGTAGGGTTCATCTTCAAAGAAAGTGACATCCTTATTCACATGAAGGCGACGGGCCACTGGATCATAACATGTGATCCTTTTTGTGTTCCAGAATAACCAATGAAGATGCATTTCGTAGCTCTAGAGCTAATTTTCGCATACCAGGTACATAGTTAAGGAGATAAGCAGACACATCCAAAGACCCGAAGGTCCAAACTGAAAGGAGAGTTATCATGATGAATAATAGAGTAGGGATTTCTCTTTGCTATCACACCAGAAGGTGTCCTTTTTATCACATAGGCTGAAGTTAAGACAACATATCCCCAAAACAACTTTGATACATTTCGTTGAAGAGTGCTCTGATGAAATTCAACAAGTTATGATTTTTTATTTTAGATATTCTATTCTGTTGCGGTGTATAACTGCACGAGGTTTCATGAATGATGTCACTCTCATCAAGAAAAGCAAATAAAAATCCTTCTAAGTATTCCCTGACATTTTCCATCCTTAACTTCTTAATTCTATCTCTATATTGAGTGTCAACCATATTAATTAAACTTTTAAGTGCTATAGGGACCTCATTCCTATTTTTTAGAGGTAGACAAATGTACTTCGTGAGGAATCATCAACAAAAGTGACATGGTAGAGATGACCACCAACACTCCTTATATTTGAAGGTTCCCACACATCAAATGAATAAGATCAAAGGCATGAGTACATTTACTTTAGAAATGGGATAAGTGTTGTGAGTTTATTTTGCAAATTGGCATACAACACATTGCAAATCACCTTTAGATAACCTTGAAAAAATATCGGGCATCAACTCCCACTGAGAAGAAAAATTGATATGACCAAGACGCTCATGCCATCTTTTCACTATCATCAAACAACCCTTCTCAACTCGAACCTTCATTGTGGAAGTAAGAGCTTGTCCAACCTCAGCAGAAAGACGATATATCCAGTTTCTACTCGACCAATTCCAATCCTCTTTCCCGTCTCCAAGTAATCTAGAATACACAACTTCTGATAAAATAATAATTTACATCTCAATTCTTTTGTGATCTTGCTAATAGACAGAAGATTTATAGGAAAGTCAGACACATCGTGGAGGAGGAGGAACCCATCAGCAACAGATATGGTCCCTTTCTCAGTGATGGTAGCAGGGGATCCATGTGCAACAATAACTTTATCTCTTCTTGAGGATAATTTGTAGTCATGAAACATTTGCGGATCAACTTTCATACGGTCAGAAGCCCCACTATCAATGATCCGCTCAGTAATGTTTGGATTATTCCTATCAGTTCACCTTATGTTAAGAGCGAAGTTGATTTTAGAAGAATGTTTAGACCCATGATTATCGACCATTAATCTCGTCATCAAAAATTTCAATTCTCCAATAGTATTTACTCAAATTAAGAACATGTGCAATTGGTAGCCACACATGCATACCTCTTTTCAAGAAGTTTCTTCACAGCTTAGTCTTATGATGATCCCAAGAAGCGGAAGCTCCACAAGCAGCAGAATCACAGAAAAGGTAAAAGACGTCACAACTGAGCTGATCAATCACCAGTATCGCATAAAAATGGCAATGCAGAGAAAGAACTCACATACCTATAGCTTTGTGAATCAGTACCAATATATACAAGATAAGGTGGTGACGCTCGATGGATGATGACGGAAGCAACTGCAACTCAAGTTATAAGAAAGGAAGGATTGCTGAAGGTTCTAACTCCATCTCAACAAACCAGATGGGAAGACAGGGGTTGGAGACGCGTCGTGTAGGAGGCGCATAGAGGGATAGAGGTGCATAGGGGGACAAAGGTGCAAAAGGTGCACAGGGGGACCAAAGGTGCGCAGGAAGCGCACAGACACACAGGGGCTAGGGCTAGGGCAGCGTACAGGTGCACAGATGTAAGAGGTGCATGAGTTGGAAGCACGCTCAGGGGCTCGCCCAGAGACACCTCACGCATGAAAGGGGTCACACGCAGGGGGAACACACTCAGGAGGAAGAGGGGATCGCACAGAGGGGCGTGCACACAGGAAAGCCTTGCGCAGCTAGTGGCAGGAGCTCATGCGCAAACCATAGGGTTCTTCATACAGGGGCAGGACCAAGGATGAAGGACCGTGCTGGAGGCGACACGTGAGTGAGTGGATTGCTAGGGGTGGTTGCAAGTGCACCGCGAGCAGGCACATACTAGGGATGGCACGCACCACGAGCATCAGCTCTCAAGGAGGATCCAAGAATGATAAAAAATGCCACTCAATTAGTCTCTGATACCATGTTGAAGACAATGATTAAAGAATAAGAAGATCAACACCAAGGTTTACGTGAAAAACCCTGCGATGAGGGAAAAACCACAAGGGCTTACACAAACCCTAATCTCCCTCGCTATAGATTAAGGATCTCTCTTCACTATGTTATTTTTCAATAAGGGGGGATGAGTACAATATATAAATAATGGGTAAATGGCCCCTCATCCCAAGATCCATTTACCCATTAAACCACTCAACACCCTAATACCCTAACTCATCATCATCTTTGATCTAAACCAAAATATTGCCATCATCTCAACCCCTCGAACCATTTTCCTTCACATTCCACCTTCAGAACCTTCCACCTATGTCTAAATTGGTTAGATCTATTAAACTCCCCCGACCATCCATGCACAAGAGTTTCCCTATACAACTTCTTCCTTTGTAACACAGGTGGTCGGGACCTAAATCTCGAGCTTTTCCATTCCATTATTAAGTCTTCGGTGGACTCAACCTTCGAATATCATCAAGACTCCACCACTTGCAGGACCTTGTTGGTGGAGTTATCCCCTTGAATCTCATCGAACCTCTCCTCTTAACTGGAGAAATCCATCGGATTCCAAGTTTGAGCAACACCTTCCTCCGCCTCAAGTCCGACCCAAAGATCAAGGAATAGCTCAAATGACTTCACATGACAGGAGGTGAAAGCCACCACCAGTCGTATCTCGTCATAGCTCCACCTTATGTACCTTGTGCGTCTTTAGCAAAATATGAGAAGATGAGGTATTTCCACAACATATATGCACCGTCGGATTGCCATTGCCTTCACATCTCGGCCATCGAAAGTCAAAGCACCTCAATCGTCAATCCGATCTTGCGGATCGTCATCATCGTATGCACGTTGAACGAACCCCATCAAGCACTGTTGAGATGGCCATGTTAAGCGACATAACCACGCCAAACCCTCAAGCATTTGATCAAGCCTCTACCAGAGCCACCAACATCTCACGCAAATCTCCCATGTGAATTAGAGAAATTACCATGATCCCTACAAAACTTCTTGAAATACAATTTCACTCCCCCTATTGGAGAAAAATAAAAAGAGCCCTAGTGGTTTATCATTATTACAGATAAGCCCTTGTGACTACTTTCTTAAATTTAATTTTATTTTTTGTTTTGCATTTGGATTCATGAGTTGTTTTATCCATATTTTTCAAACCATATATTCAAAAATTATGAACTTTATATCATTTTAAAGGTTGTTTAATTTTTACATTTCGAGACATGGTGGAGGTGATTTTGATTTACTTGTATTTATTGTGAATTTGAAAACTCATGAGTTTGGATTGTTAATTCAATATAAAATCAAGCCTCTTTCGAAAATTTTGAAACAATACTCTTTTCATAGCTCTTTCATCAAGAAAATTTTGGCATTATATGCATAAAAATAACTTAGTTATCGGAGTAGATGAACCTAAAAAATTTAAAGGCCTATTTAGGAACAAGAAAATAACATCTGATTGGAATCTCAATGAAATAATACACTAATGAAATATTAGTTTAATAACTTCGGTGAATTTTTCGAGGGAAAACAACAAAGGCCATCTTTCTTGAAAAATAGAAGCACAAGATCCTCTGTTAAAAATAAAAATTGTTATAGAAAACGAAATAGGCATGAAATTAACACATTTATTATATTTTTTGCAATTTTTTGAACCATATGCACCCAAAGGCGCATGTATGATACCTTAAGGATACATTTTTTTGTCCTAATTAAATGACTTTGTCGAGAAAGATTGCATTTCATAGGACAATAGGTTGATATCAAGGTATCGAATCAACTTGGTGGTCTTATTGTATATCTTAGCATATAAGATGAGACTATTTATTTTTTTATAAACTACTATGGATGATGGGTAATACAAGGAATAGCTATTTATGACACTGTAATTCGTGCCACCAGATGCACATACAATATGCATGAGATTAGCCATTTCAATGGGATGTTTCATTCCGGTAGGGTGGTGGGGTGGATTTTAGCATTCCCATACATTTTGGTGCCAATGAATTTTTTGTTTTATTTAAGAAAAAAGTCTATGCCTTCACCATATCGAATATGAAGGCATTCTATACTCCTCAATTGTACTTTTCAATTGACTCAAAACTTCAATTGAATTCAAAATCAGATCAACGCTTTGTCAAAAATATATACAATACATATTTGATTCATGAGTTATAAGAAAAAAATGGGAGAATAATAAAGAAATTTTTTTAATTGGAACATGCTCGTTAATTCCTACCACATAATTTATCTTACTTCTTAATTTCTCATATTATCTTACTAAAAGATCGATGTTAATGTATATCAAAGGGACTAAAAAGGATTAAAATCTCACTTAGTCCCTAGATTTTTTTTATCTTCAAAAGAAGAATACTTTCTTTGATAAATTTTTCAATGATATACCATGATCGAAACGATTGGTTGAATTTCATGAAACTATTTCATAGAAGTTCATCGACTCTACTTTTTTTAAAAGAAATCTGGTTTTAATTTTTGAAGCCACCTTGATATGGTGGATGCCATCAGTTCAAGGCCGATTATCCCTAAATCCCAACCTAATTTATGTTTGTATACCCCGTGATCAAATGACAATGGAAAATTATTTTGTGAAATCCTTGTTTTATTTTTCTAGAGTACAATTTGCAAATATTTCATCAATCAAAAAATACCCTATGTGCCTATATGTGTGCTTTACATGCTATGATTTATTAGAAAATTTTCATGCTTATTTACATATGATTAAAATTGAAATACCAAAAATCAAGGTCTTTACATCATTCACTTTTATTTTATTCATCTTAATGGTAAAAAGCCAAACAAAAGCAATAGCTTCATTTTATCTTAAGCTGCGTAGAATATTTAATATTTTATAAGATATTGCATTTTCATCAATAAATTAAAAAGGAAAAAAAATCTGGCATCGTGCATATTTAACTAATTTAAAATAAAAAATATAAGAAAATGTCTTTTGGATTCCTTTTAAATTAAAGTTTTAAGAAAACCATCTTAGCTTTTTACGGTCTACACATATACATATTTTTCCAAATATGCCCAATTTCCTTTTAAAACTAATTTCAATTTTTTATTTTTTTAAATTTTAATTTTATTATTTATTTGAAAAACATAAAAAACATCCCATAGTCTTAAAAAAGGTTAAAAAGTTTTCCCCCCATTTTAATATGTTTTTAGTACCTTTCTAAAATAATAAGTTGTGTCTTTTATCACAATTATATGTACTGTCACTTTTCTCCTTTTCATTTCCCTTTTGTTTTAAAGTTGAAAATAAATAAAATTATGCAAACTCAAAAATTAGAAATCTTAACAAATAAAAAATAAAAATTAGTTTGGTAGATTATTCCTTTTTATTTGCATCGACATATCATACATCATATCCCATTTCTAAATTTAGTTTAAATCACATCTCCACTACACTTGAATATTTTTCGTATTAAACTTAGCAACATTGAAGCTGCCATGAATCATGCCACTAGAACTAGTCCGCCTCCTTGTGTTCGATCTTGGCATGCTTCCCAAGTAAAATAAAAACTAACTACGCCCATAATTGTCAACACTCTAGTTCTTAATAGTTGTTTGATCGTGGCATACTTCGAAAAAAATAAAAATGGATAAAAGAACTTTTTATATGACATCGTTATTAGGGAGGCAACATGACTTTAAGATTTACGTCACTTAGTGTGTTTGATATTTTGTAATCAATACATATATGTACATTACATTTTCCATTTTAATATTTATTTTCCTTCCTTCATTTCATAAATTATATATCTATTTTTATTTGTTTGCATATCTTTCGTTCTCTGAGTAACATTTACTACCAACAATATTTCCATAAGCTCTTAATTGTGGAAGGGAATAAATAGATTACTCAGTAGATCTTGTTGATAGTGAATGTTACCTAAAATGTACAAGCTATAGATGGATACAAAGGAAGGAAATAGAGGAGGCTTTAAAGGTTATGAAATATGAGAAAGGGGTAGCACCTGATGACATTCTTATAGAAGTTCGTAGATTTCTTGGTGAACGTGGCTTGACTTGGCTCACAATAGTATTTCGCGAAACAAGAAAATGCATGAAGAATGAAGAATAAGCATTATGGTACCTCTTTATAAGAATAAATGAGATATATAAAATTGTTTGAATTATAGAGGTATCAAACTAATGATTCATACTATGAAAATTTGAGAATGTGTAATTCGGATTCATGCCAGGTCACTCAACTATTGAAGATATCCACTTATTGAGGAGAACAATTGATATTTATAGAGCTAGAAAGAAGAACCTCCATATGATTTGGAGAAGGATTATGATTCGTTCCCAAGGGAGATACTGTTGAGGGTTTTGGAGAAGAGACAAGTACATATTCTATACATTATCCCTATAAAGGATATGTATAATGGGGCTTCATCTTGGGTAAGGATCATTCTGGGAAGACCGACTATTTTAACATCAGCATTGGTCTACATCAAAGTTCATCTTTTAATCTATTCCTTTTTGCTTTGATTATGAATGAGTTGACTAGTTACAATCAGGATAGTATACCTTAGTGTATGTTGTTTGCCAATGATATTGTGTTGATTGATGAGACAAGAGATAGAGTAAATGAGAACCTGGAGGTTTAGAGACTTGCCTTAGAGACTAAATGATTTCGTGTAGGTAAAGTTAAGATTGGATATTTGGAGCGCACATTTGATGAAAACAACGACGGGGGACTCGAGGTGAAGATTGGGGATGATAACATTTGAGAGAAAGCTTTTTTAGATACTTGGGATCTATTTTGCAACAAGATATGGATATTGATGGGGATGTTGCTCATAGAATAAATTCAGGTTGGCTAAAGTGGAGAGTTGCTTCTACTATTTTTTATGATAAGAAAAAATCCCTTTAAAAGTCAAAGGAAAGTATTACAAAGTAGATGTGAGACCTGCTATGCTCTATGGATCAGAGTGTTGGCATGTGAACCATAAATATTTGTAAAGAATGACAATAACATAAACGAAAATGCTAAGGTGGATGTATGGTCATACATGAAAAGATTGGATTTGGAATGATGTGATCAGAAGGAAAGTTGATGTAACTCAGATAGATGATAAGATGAGAGAAAACCACTTAAGAAGGTTTGGACATTTACAAAGGAGGTCGGTAGATGCACCAGTTATAAGACATGAGATTTGGGATGTTGAGCTATTTAGGAGAGGACGAGGAAGGCCCAAGAAGTGTTGGAATGAGACTACCCCAATGGATATTAGTTATTTGGATTTAAGACCGAAAATGACCTAAAATAGATCTAAATGGAGGCAGGAAATCCATGTAGCCAAACCTACTTAATTATGGGTGAAGGCTTTGTTGTTGTTGTTGGTATCTTTCTCTTTTTGAATCTAATGCACTCAATCTTCTTGACAGGATATGGGGATTTTGAGTTGTTTTTTGGGAGCTGACGGAACGAGAGATCTTGAGGTAGGTTATTCTGTAGGCTGAGCCTACTACAGAGGTACCAAGATTTTCTTATTTTTAATCTAGTATGAGAGAAAAGTCTAGGCCTAGGTTTTATTTCTTGCACTATGCTTTTATTTCTTATACATTTACAGGGGACTCCATTATGAACCTTGCACCTTTATATTTCAGAGACTTGGACTTGCAGTATGTGACGTTGTTCTAGGGTACACATATGATTTTTTGCATGTGCTCATGGAAATTAGGACCAGCCTCATTTCATTTAATAAGACACACATTAAAATTGAAAGCTACTTAGCCAAAGAAATGATTTCTATCCATGGCTAATAAAAGTTCCTATTTAGGTGTGGTTTTCCTCATTGCATTTATTTAGCTTGTATTTAGTAATTTTTTCTTTGAAACACATATTGAGATAGCAAGGAAGTGGTGCACGTACTTTTAAGTCAACGTAGACCATGGTTATTAAGGCAACAAAGCGACAAGACGTTAGACCTGGACGCCCGTGCGCCTAGGCATTTTCCAAAGTGCGTCCTACATATTGCATTTGAGACATGCGACATATAGTTATTTAAATCAAATGGATGATACGACATTATTTTTTTAATTTTTAAGCGCATGCGCCACATTTTGGAGATGCAACATCAGTTATTATATTTTTTAAAAAAATTCAGTATGTGTAGGATTTATTTATCCATTTAGAACTTTTGTATTTAAAAATACATAGTAACTAGAGTGTTAGAGTAATAAATATCATTTAACCAAACATTAGTGATTAATAGCAAGAATGAAGAATCACAATGTAGAAATGTGGCATGTATATCGCATTTTCAAAATACGCTATGTATATCACATTTTGTAAATAGGCTATGTATATCGCATTTTGAAAATGCGATATATGTGTGGTGCATAAAAAATAGCCACCTAGGCACCCAAGCGTGCCTTGGTGCCCGGGCGACCCAAGGTGTATGCCATTTTCTATAAAAGCAAGGTGCTGTTTCTAGGCGCACGACCTGGTGCGGCTGGGCGCCTAGGCGTGGGCCTTGACATCTATGGTGTAGACCAATATTTCTCTCATTGCATCAACTTTTTATTGATTTCCCCTTGTTTTACTTTACCTAGGATTAATTAAGAATTGATTAAAATCATTATCCATATCTAACTTCCACTCAAATCAAGTGATAATGTCTAAATAAAACTAAGGGACTGCGTAAGTATACTAACTTAATTTAAAAAATCAAAAGAATAATCGAATTCGTTATTAGTGGGAGAACAACCCTGACATTATTTGCAGGTACTCTCTAGACTAAGTGAGGAACGTGACTTAAGTAATAGAATCCTAATCCTTGGAATCTTTTTCTATGATGTATGTAGTCTGAGTCTCTAGTACATACATCAAAGATACATATATCTTCGACCAAATTGTGTAAATTAAGTGAAAGGTTAGTGTTTTTGGATGCTTAAGCTCTTGATGTTGGACACTTTCGAGATCTGGGATGCGGGTTAGCTTTAAGATGGAAAAAATAAGCCCAGATGCTTTTCATCAAAGAAGACCTCACTTGTGAGCTCACTACCAAACCTATTTTAATTTTCACACTAAAAATGAAACTATTTATGTAAGTTGAACTCTTACAACTTTTGTTGCATATGTAATCTGAGATTTGACCTTGCATATTGATTGTTTTGTGTGTGTTTCCTTCCTTGCACTTTCTTGCTTTCGAACTCAGTTCACTTGCATTTCCATCATCTTGAAGATGTAAGCACAATACTATCCATACTCAAATTCCATGAGTCTATCTCCATTTAGTATGCACATGCCATTTTCTTCTCATCCCTCCTCATCTCGTACACATACTCAGGGTAACTCTTGCTTTGAGTCGGCTTCTCCATAATTTCCATTCGATGTTGGAATTCTGACCAATCTTTCCTTCTATGCCCTACACACCTATTCAACCTTCTTTCCACTTGCTTTCCCATGCTCCTGATATTGCTTATAAAGAAAAAGATCTCATAGAGATTAAGGTGATCAATGAATATAGGGGAAAATAGAGTGAGCAAATGCTGAGAAAAAGAGAAAACAACCGAGTTAAAGAAATAGAGAGAAACCCAATCGTCGACTACACAAGAAGACTGCACTCACTTTAAATAGAAAAATCCAATTATAGCCTAGGAATTCAAACTGGATAAGAAACCCAAACATTATGGAAACATGAAACACTATAGAGCTAATTGATTTTAGAGAGTATGTATTCCAATGGCAGACCTTGAGGAATCCATTTGGACCGAATGTCATCCTCAAGCCATATTAACTGCATTGATAACTTCCTTCAATATTCACCCTATCTACTATCACCAAGATACATGCTCCAACCAATTTCGACCAATATGATATATAATGTTTACCTTAGAAATGAATTCCATATTCATGGAGTGCATAGTAATTCGTTCCACCATCTAAACCATTGTCTATAGCAAAACTTGTACATTCAATATCTTCTTATGAGGTCTATGTTGTAAAAGACAAGTTTGATAGCATTTGAAAAGGAAATGAGTCATATGGTGCTCTGATTAAAAACCTATCTCACATGCTGAATCTTATGCTGCAAGTTGAAAAAAATGAAAGAAATATATAGAGTGCAATCATGTTTGAAACCCCACAAGCCATTGAAGAGAGCACAAGCATTGTACAATTGGAGTCAACAATTCTATTTCCCTCTTCTCCTAACCATTTATTTATTCTCTAGCCCAAGTCAAGTTGAGTTTATACATCCTCATGTTTCCCCCATCCATTTTCCAATTGAAACAAAAAACCAAAAAAGTAGTTAAGAAGACATAATTATGTGAATATGATTCACAATAATTAATTAAAATTTGAATGGTATATAACATCTATGGTCTCTCGACAAGGCGAAGGGTTCCATCGCAATGGATTGTATGTTGGAGACGCCTATCCGAAGTGACAACGCATACATGCAAGTGCACATGGATATGGATCTTTGCTTCTCAGAAAAGTGATGTCGTATTCGTAGTGATATCAGTATCGGTTTCTCATATTACTATGGCGATATTGGGTTGTGCATAGTGATTTAACCGAAATTCACAGGGTCTAAATGTGTCTCACACAAAGCAGAGACAACAGTCGCTGTGATGACCCTCAATGAATCCTGATCAAAGTCAACAATTAACCCACGATATGAAATCAAACATGACAAGCAAAAGTGGAGTTAAAATTTATTATAACTCTACATGGAAGATGTATAGGTGTAAGTATGTAGAGGTCGAACTCAGGGAGCAAGGCAGGGTAGATCAAGCAAGTGCAAGAGCGAGATGTGATTAAGTGTCTACAAGTATGCAAATTTTTTTGTGGGTTTTTAATTTTATATATATTTTTATTTAATTTTTGATTTTATATTTTTTTGTATTTTATATTTTTATATTTTCTTTTTCAATAGTAGAATATATATATAAAAGATAAGAGAAAGAGGAATAGAGTATCTATAAAAATAGGCAAAAATAGGGAAAAATCAGGAAATAATTTTTTTTGGTCTTTTTATAATTTTGTGATGTTTTTGTGATTTTTAGAGATTTTTCTGAATGTTTTTGCTATTTTTAAAAGTCAAAATACAAGAAAACAACAAACTATGCCACTAGCCGAAATTAAAATGAGGATAAAAATTATCAAACAGTATCCAAAATTCCTCAAATTAATTTTAAAATAAAGGTAATAAGATGAGTAAACTACATAAACTTAGTTTGCATTTTTAGGATTTTTTCTAGAATTTTTTAGATTTTTATGAAGTTTTTAGAAGTTTTCTAATTTTTAAGGTTTTTTTGAAACTTTTAATGTTTTTTGGACTGACACTAAAATATGATAAGATAAGCAAAATATAATTTTTTGGGAATTTTTCAAAAACCTTTTACTAATTTTTATGGATTTTCTAATGCAAACAGTGCTGAAAATGCATGTTTTTGATTTTTAATAAATATGAAAATGCAATAAAAATGCAATACAAAAATATGGCGTGAATGAGCAATGTAACAAGATCTTAAAATAATTTTTTTGGAGATTTTTAGCAATTTATAGATGCATGAGATAATTAGATACAACATCAAGAAACTACACTACTGGCAAGGGCATAAGTGCAAATACGCAAAAATCCAGGGTCAAAGTGCAATTTTCATGCAAAATATATAACTAATGAATAAAGTTCCTGGATTGAATACAAATACCCAAACCTGGAGGGGGTTCACTGCAAAATCACCAAGCCCACGCGTATAAACACGTGACCTGGCAGGGGTGTAAAAGTAATATTACAAAATTCCAGGGGCTAAAGCACAAGTAGTCCAAAAATATTACACTTAATATCAAAGTTCTCGGATTTTATCGAAATAAGCAAACCCTGGGGGGTTCCCTCGCAAAATGCCCTTCACCTCACGCGCACAGGCACGCGAGGTGACGTGGCGAGGGACCTAGTTGCAATAATCAAAGGTTCTGGGGGCTAAGTTGCAAATATTACAAAATTTTAACACAACCGAGGAAAGATTAGATATCTACTAGTAAATAGAAAAATGCGGGGGGTGTCAGATGCAAAATACCCCTCGCTACGCACAGACGGACGGTGGGATCCTTCCCACTTAACACGTGTCGGGCTCCAGCGGCGCGATGACGCTTCGACCTCAACGGTTGGGATTAGATGATCCTTGGGAAATCAGACAGCCGGACGCGGAGGAGATCCAACGATGGCTGCTTGATCTGGAGGCGCAGCCTGATCTAACGGTGGACGGGCAAGGAGGAAGAACGTGGAAGAACGCCGGCGAGGCGAACTTCCTCGAGCTCGATCTCGGAGCTGCAGCGATCTTTGGGCTTCAAAATGGAGTTGCGGCCTCCTGGGAGCTTCCTCGAGGTGTTGGCGGGTCCAAAATACCTCGACGACGGTCGAGGTTCGCTGGAGACACGGGCGGAGCTGGTGGAGCTTCGTGGCCTCCGGCGAAGGTCAAAATGACCCTCAGGCGATCGTTAAGGTCCGCGTACCAGCAAAAAAAGGTGAGAGGGTCCATGGCGAAGTGCCTGGGCCCCACGGAGTGGAGGTGGCGACGTGAAGCGGTGAAAGGGAGACTCGACCGGAGGTGCACTCCGGTGAGGTGGTCGATTGAGCGATTGAGTGGGTGAAATGCGAAGATCTTTGAGGCGAAATAATGCTAAGACTAAGGGGAACGGAATGTGAAAGAAATAAAGGGAGATAAGGATGCCTCGACGGTTGAACACTGGAGGGAAGTGTACCTCGACGCCGGCGAAAGGCGGAGGTCGTGTAGCCGCCTCAGGTGTTGCTCGACCAGCCTGACGTGCTCAAGAGGAAGCTATCACTTCCTCGAGCGGTTGGGCGCAAGAACGGGAGCTAACCTATGGAATGAGGGGCTCAAAATTTGAATTGAAATTGAAGGTGGCATATAAGGGGTTGACAGGCAAGGCGAGAAGAACGAGGTGTCGGAGGTAGACCAGTGATTCAACACCCAAGAAAAGCTAAGGGCGTGAATCACCATTGCCTAAGGAACAAAAGTCATGAAGGAAGTGGGGTGATTTGGTGCAAGAGGACTCCTCGAAAAATCGTGAAATCGGGATCAAACAAGGCTCTGACAGACGCACATGGGGGAAGGACGCCTAGTTGACCGGGGTCAACTAGGGTTTAAGCTTGGTTGGTCCACGTGGACAACCAGGAAAAATCCCTGGAAAATGTTTTTTAAATTCGATTAAAAATAGGAAATGGATTAATTAATTTTTGATTATTAAATAAAAAATGTTTATTATTTTATGAGGTATTTTATTATGATTTTTAATTATTTTTAGGAGGTGTTAAGAGTTGCCTTTTATAGGCTATATAGGTATATATAACTATATATTTTAATATTTTATTTTATTTTTTTATTTAATTTATTTATTTTTGTTTATTATTTTATAAATTTGTAGAATACTTTTATACACTTAAATATATTTTTATTTTATTTTTCTGAAGTATTTTGTACACTTAATAAAATAGGAATAGTAATTATAGAGGTATGTATACAGGTATTATACCTATGTATATTACATACAAGTATTTTATTTTGAGTTTTATTCTGATTTTAATGTACACATATATTATAAAAAATATTTACAAATTTATAGAAATATGAAATTATAAAAATAATGAATAAATAACAAAATGAATATTTTAATCTGTACAAGTATACAAGTAGGGTCCAAAACTCAACTTTCAAATCGTAACTCCGAAAAATACGAAACCAACTTCATTAAATAGTTTATTTTACACTATTTACAATTAAAGTGAGTTTGGCACATTTCGAGTTTTTATTTGCAAGATACAGGTATGGGAAGTTGGGATTCTGGAATCTTATTTAGACCATAATTTTTTATCTGTACATTATTTTTGAGTGAAATCAATTTTGTATTTTTCTATATGAAATTAGCTACAACTTTCTGTTCAAAGTTTCTTTATTTGAAGTATAAAAAGTAGAATTAAAAATAGGTCCCAAAATGAATAAAGAATGAATAAAATAAAAGGTATTTTTATTGTATTTTGGCCCTTATCTCCCCCTACTTTATTCCTTGTCGACCTATTCATCGAGATGCCTAGGTCTCGGGATTTTGGGTCATGAAATGTTTACAATATTTTATTATTTTTCTTTTCTTTTATTTATTCTATAATTTTGGCTTTAAAAACAGTATTTTATACACTAATTACATGCACATGCATGAATGCTAAGATGAGGAAATTAAGGGTATTAACACGCATTTGCTATGATTTTTGATGCCAAAATAATAGAATAAAGATGATGAAATGTGGCTTTATCATCCCCCTATACTTTACCTTTGCTAGTCCCTAGCAAACACTTATGCAATAAGTGCAGAAAGAAAAATAAAGAAAAGAAAAAGAAGAAGTTGGATTAAATTTGATTATCAAACTTGTCTTCACAAAATCAAAGTTTGGAGCTTAAGTTAGACCTTTGGAATTTTAGTGCGGGCGGAACCTTAATGAAACCCGGATTTGAAATCCAACAGCCTCTGAGAATCCCAAAACTCTACTCAAGTCTCCTCAATAGCCAGGTCAGAAATATTTCAACTCATACGCAAACCCTTACGACTATGAATTTGACTCGTACAGTGTAAGTGATAGTGGTTCTCCCCAACTGAAATGACAAAGAGACTGACTTCTCCAGTATGACAACCAAATGATTCCCCAATCCAACAACTCATTCCTCAAGGAGCAGGGAATTCCCTTCTAAGTTCAAGTAATAACCAGCTCAAGAGGAGGGGGTGAAGAGAAGAATGGATGGTAGCCAGTGTAGCTACCTATCCTAGGATGCAAGACCAGTGTAGTCAAGTCATCCAGCTGCAGGCTCACATGATTTGTCTTTGAAGATCAAGCTTGCTTATTTACTATACACATATGTACACTCCGGCAGGCATTTTTATTTTTGTACAGGCCTGTCCACTTTTTTGGAGTTTTTGCTTTTTGCATTCTTTTTTGAATACCATATACAACAACATTTACATAGGGAGTTTTTCCTCTTGAGCCAGTAGACTATCCCTCTTTTGAAGCTTTGTTGCAACCCACGATCTCCTATCCTCGAAACTCATCATCACTGGACGGGTTGGGGTGCACTTCCCTCCCTAGAGGAGGACAAGTGTTTCCACCTGTGTGCGTCTCATACCGGTAAATCCAATCCCCTCACCACTCCAACTGAGTTGAGACATGTGAAAGGTGCAAGTGTCCAAGTTAGGTCATTATCAACAAGAGTCGTGCGTGTGCTTCGAAATACTCTACTTAGGCAGTCAAGAATCCATTGAACCAAGTCCCATGATCCTCAAAGAATTAAGTCAACTAGACCTGAAGTACCTCAATCCCAGTTCCTATAAGGTTCCTGTTAATTAGGTAGATTTTAAGGTCCAACCAAGCTCCAATCTTCAGATTTTACTTAGACTCGTTCAACTATCAAACTCAATCCGAAAAAAGTGAATGCCATGCAAATGCAGAAAATATTTTTGTGATGCAATTTTCAAAGATTTTGAACTTTTTATGGATTTTTTTGAAAAGATGATGCATATGCATTTTTTAGATTTTTGAAATAGTTTTTCAAATGTTTTTGGATTTTAATTTTGCAAATGTTATTGGGATTTTTGAAAATAAAAAGGTTTTGGATAAAAACTAGGTACAAATATTTACACGGGAGTGTATCTTATATTTACCAGACGTGGATTTTAAGAATTTACAAGGGTAGGTGATCAATTTTATAAGTATATGTATAGTGAATTTTTGGTGTGATGTATATATTCCTCAAACTTATTTGACACAAGTTTTTCAAACAATTTTGAAAATTATAGTCCAAAATAATTTTTACAAACAATTTTTACAAACATGTACACATATTTGAAAATCATTTTGCAAAGGTTTTCCAAACAGTATGTATAGATTTTTCAAAATAATTTTGCAACCATTTTTCAACCATTTGCAAATCGTTTTTCAAACATTTTATTTCACACAAAGAAAATAATTTTACAATCAAGATGTTTTACAAAGGTTGAAAACATGTAACAAAATGTTTTCCAAATAGTTTTCAAAAGATTTTTCACAAAGGATTTTCAAACTATTTTTCAAACATTTTGCAAAAATATTTTCACCTGATTTATTAATCAGTAGATATAAAAAGAATCTGAGGAATAATCACATCTTTTTATTAAGGTTTTTAATGAATTTAGTTGTATTAATTAGCCATAATTATTAGTAAAAAATGAAAGTACTAGTTATGGCTAAATTATATACAAAGTATATACGACCCCCTATACTTAGCTTGAGCTATGTCCTCATAGATCGGAGAGAAAAGAGAAGACATAACTCGTACTGAGTATAGAAAAGTCTAAAGAATAAATGAATAAACAAATGAATGAGAAGTTGACCGTCCCCCCTATACTTAGGATCAAATAATCCTAAGTATAGCAGACTGTACACAAAGCAGGGAGGGTCAAGGGTGGGAATGAACAAATCGTACTCAGATTGTCTCCCCCTATACTTAGGGTAAGATATCCCTAAGTATAGACAAGAAGAGGAGACAATGGAGAGGATCGAAAAGAATAGAACCAACTTGGGGTGCACACCCCCTATACTTAGGACAAGGTATGTCCTAAGTATAGAAAACTGTCTACAAGGAGCGACGTCTTTTTGATAGATAAAGAAGATAGAAAAGCAAAAGAAGAAAAGAAGAAAAGATATCAACAGATGAGAGCAGTGATATAGACATATGGATCTATACAGCGGAAGATGGAAGTGATGACCATGTACGATATGCAAATGATCTGAGTCAAAGAACACATCTCATACCAGAAGAATGGGGGCAACGTCAACGGTGGGTGGATCATGGTCTAGATATGGCTTCAGGCGCTGACCGTTGACACAAAATGTAGAGGAAGATGACGACTCGGATATGTCAATGCTACCATTGTTATGTACCTTCCTGACCACATACGGGCCTTTCCACTTACTCTGTAATTTCCCTGGAAATAACTTTAGCCTGGAATCAAACAACCATACACGCTGATCGGGCTCAAACTATTTATGGCTGATATGAGAATCATGCAATGTCTTCACTTTTTCCTTATATTGTAGGCTGCTAGAAAAGGTTGTATCTCTCAACTCCTCCAGGGCTGCCAACTCTGCTCTCCTCTGTTCTCCTATACTCTCGGGATCTAACAGTAACTCGGTAACTGCCCATAACGACTTATGCTTGATTTCCACTGGTAGATGGCACGGCTTGCCATAGACGAGGCGAAAGGGAGATGTCCCTAATGGATTTTTGAAGGAGGTCCGATAGGCCCATAAGACCGAGTCAAAAAGCTGTGACCAATCCTTTCGGTCTGGGAGGACAACCTTCTGTAAGATAGTCTTGATCTCCCTATTCGATACTTCGGCAAGACCATTAGTCTGAGGGTGATACGGCGTGGCAACACGATGGTCAATGCCGAACTCGTCTGTAAGGGCCCTAACTTTATCATTAATGAAATGAGACCCCTCGTCTGAAATCAGAACTCTAGGCACTCCGAATTGTGAAATGATATTTTTCCTCAAAAATCATCATACGGTTTTAGCATATGCGGCTCGGGCGGGGATGGCCTCAACCCAACAGCTAACATAATCTACAGCGAGAAAAATGTGCTCAAACCCCTGACTCTTAGGAAATGGGTCCATGAAATCAATCCCCCATGCATCAAAAACCTCACAAAAGTGAATGGTCTGCATGGGCATCATGTCTCTCTGTCCGCAAGTACCCATTTTCTGACAGTCAGTACATCTCTTCACGAATTCATCTGAATCCTTGAAGAGAATAGGCCACCAAAGGCCGGATTGAAGCACCTTTTGTGATGTCCGTCTCCCAGAATGATGCCCTCCTACCTCAAGCTTGTGGCAGTATGTGAGGACGCCATGCTGCTCTTCTTGAGGAATGCACCTCCTCCAGATGCTATCCCCTCCTTCATGATAAAGGACGGGATCCTCCCAATGGTAAAACTTGGCCTTAGCTAGGAAGGTCTCAAGTTTCTGCCTGGTCCAACCCTGGGGAACCGTCTTGGCAACAAAATAGTTTACAAAGTCGGCATACCATGGGAGCGAGGAGATCGCCAAGATAGCCTCATCCGGAAATGTCTCTGTGATAGGTGCACTAGGCTCAGACTCCTCAAGGTTCTCTAAACGGGAGAGATGATCCGCCACCACATTCTTAACTCCAAGCTTGTCCTTAATCTCAATATCAAATTCCTGAAGCAGAAGGATCCATCTAGTAAGGCGAGCTTTGGCATCCTTCTTGGCCATGAGGTACCGGATGACGGTGTGATCTGTGTAAATAGTCACTCTAGATCCGAGAATATACGATCGATACTTATCCAAAGCAAAGACTACGGCCAGCATTTCTTTCTCAGTCACAGTGTAATTCCGTTGAGCGGCATCCAAAGTCCGGTTGGCGTAGTGAATGGCATACGGCAAACCATACCTCCTCTGTCCAAGCACAACCCCTATGGCAAAATCAGAAGCGTCCGTCATGATATCGAATGGGAGAGACCAATCGGGTGACTGAAGGACAGGAGTCGCGACAACCATACTCTTAAGAGTCTCGAAAGACGCAAGACACTTATCATCTACAATGAACTCGGTGTCTTTCGTCAGCAAATCAGTGAGCGGTCAGGCAATTCGACTGAAGTCATGAATAAACCGTCGGTAGAAACCGACATGCCCCAGAAAAGACCGCAATTGATGCAGATTGGACGGTGGATTGAGTTTTCTAATGATATTCACCTTGGCCGGATCGACCTCCATGCCCCTGTTGGAGATGATATGACCAAGGACCGTCCCTTGAGTCACCATGAAGTGACTCTTCTCCCAAGACAAGACAAGATTGACCTCTATGCAGCGTTGAAGCACACGGTATAGGCAGTCAAGACAAGCATCAAACCCATCTCCATAGATCTAGAAGTCATCCATGAAGACCTCTAAGCAATCACCCACCATGTCTGAGAAAATGGACAACATGCACCTTTGGAATGTCGCGGGGGCGTTACATAAACCAGAGGGCATCCGTCTGAAAGCATAAGTCCCAAACGGACATGTGAATGTCGTTTTCTCCTGGTCTTCGGGTGCAATGGTCACTTGATTGTAACCAGAGTACCCGTCAAGAAAACAATAGTGACTCTTCCCAGCTACCCTCTCGATAATCTGATCAATGAATGGCAGTGGGAAATGATCCTTCTTGGTGGCCTGATTCAATCGTCTGTAGTCCACACAGACCCTCCAAGAAGTTGGTACCCGGGTAGCTATCTCCTCTTCAGACGCATTCACAACTGCAGTGATACCCGTCTTCTTGGGTACCACATGTAATGGACTAACCCACTTGGAGTCGGAGATGGGGTAGATAAAATCGGTGCTCCACCACTTGGTATTTCTTTCATGACTACATCTCGAAGATTCGGGTTCAGTCGTCACTGGAACTCATGCGAAGGCCTAGCGTCCTCCTCAAGATAGATGTGGTGGGAGCACAGAGCCGGACTAAACCCCTGGAGATCAGTTATACTCCATCCTATTACCTTGCGGTTTCTTTCAAGAACCTCCATCAGACGAGATTCTTGTTCTCCAGTCAAACCTGCTGAGATAATGACTGGGTGCATATCTGGCTCACCCGCAAGGAATCTATACTTCAGCGACTGCAAGGGTTTCAATTCTGGACAACCGGGAGGTGGCAGATCTGGCTTCTGATATGTCTGTGTAAAGCCTACCAGGTCTGCATGAGAGAACTCTCGCTGCGCATGAGAATCTGACGAAGGGAACCCTACTGAATCATTAATAAACTGTACTGGCTCGCACTCTGTCATGGCTGTTAGCTCAGAAGGAATCAGACACGACAAATAGTCATCAAAATCATCCCAATCGATGTCTGAATCCGATGGATCAGAACTAAAAGAACATGAATGAAATTCTGTTGTACCACTCGTCATAGAACTGTCAGTCTCAAAGGTAACCTCGTCCAGGGGTGTGCTCTCCAGGCTCTCAACTACCATCAACTGTAAATAAGGTGAATCTGCAGGCAAGGCGAGGGTCTGTGCTATCGGATCTTTCCAAACAGATTCATCATCTGTCATTACAAAATCATACTCCTGGTGGATGTCTTGCTCGGCCTCTGTCATCTGCTCGATATCACTATACTGCTCTGAGCATGCTAATTCTCTCGCTCTGGTCTCGTCGATCATCTCTATTTGTATGCTCTCGTCCTCTACGCGAAAGAACACCTTCCCATTATCATGATCGGTCACCGCCTTGGCTGTGGCCAAGAATGGGCGTCCAAGTATGATAGGGGCATCAGTTACCGACTCAGGGATCTCCATGTCCAGTACAACGAAGTCCACAAGGAATTTCAGGCCCTGAATGGTAACGACAACGTCTCTCAACAACCCCTTTGGCCTCTTAGTCGACCTATCAGCAAACTGAAGGATCGTCCTGCTTCGAAGAAGAGGACCAAACTCGAATTGGTCGAGTAAGGCTGCCGGAAGGAGGTTGATAGAAGATCCGTTGTCTAATAGAGTACGATCGAACCGCTGCTCCTGAATCTCGCATCTAACATAGGGAGTTCCTGCATCAAGTCTCTTGGCTAGCATTCAGTTCTGAATGGTGCAACAAGTGTAATGGGTGAGCATATGGATCTGATCTCTGTGGTTCCTCTTCTTCCTGCGGACTGTAGTCTTCTCTTTCAAGCTCTTTTGGAAGAGGGGGATGTGCTCAAGTGCCTCCCGTAGAGTCAGCTGGATCTGGAATCTATCAATCATCCGGTTGCTGAACTCTACCTGTTGAGTCTTTTTTGGATTTTCTTTTTTATTCCCCTTCGCCAAGCGGAGTGCTTCGGGGAAGGGGATGGTAGGGGCCTCCTCAGATGGAGGACTAGGAATAGGTTCCTGTGCCTGTGAGGGAATGGAATCCATACACTGATCATATTTCAACACATATGGACTCGAACTAGATACAGAAACTTTTCCTTTATTCATTTTTTTTCTTTTTATTGCCACAATCCTTAGATACAAAAGGTGGAAACACAACATGGGGAGCTCGAAAAAAGTAGAAGTGGTGGCCTCAGTACCACCAACGACATCTGACTTCGTGGCTTCAGCACCACGCTCTAGCACATCATAAAAAATGGTGGCATCAGCACCATCATCTGCATCTGGTCTCACGACGGCCTCAGCACCGTCGTCGGGATCTCCATCCTTGGTGGCATCAGCACCACCATCATCAACATCATCAGCAACATCAACACTGCTACTCTGCTCATTTGGCGCTCTGGATTCTTCGTGTTGTTGTCGCTCAGATGAGGCGTCGCCGATGGGTATCCTACCGCTCCTAGTGGTCACAAAATCAGCATCATACAAAGAAGACATGTCACTCAAATAATCACTAGGAGAAGTATCCTCTGTAAACTGTACCTGCTCAGATTTCCTTTTTAAACTATTCGGATTAAGTTCGATCTGTGCAGGTATGGCAGCTTTGCCTTTGATGATATCTCTCATTTCCTGCCGGAACTCATCCATTTCCTGTCGGATGGATGCTTGATGTTCAGAAAGCAATTGGGAGAGGTCATCTAATGCTGGGTTCTCGAAGGCAGGTGCCTGAGAACCAGAAGTATTCCCTTGCTGGAAATGAGGTTGCTGCTAGGAGGAGAAGTGCTCACGAGGCTGGGGGTATGATTGGTGGGGCTGCTGACGTTGTCGCCACTGCGATCCCTGATAGGCGGGACGAGGACCATCTTCGTACTGCTGTTGGGCATACTAGGGCTGCTGCTGATGTTGGCTGTTCTGCTGTCCTGGAGCGGGAGGCTGCTGCTGGGAGGAGGTGCCACCAGTGGTCCAACGGAATCCAGGGTGATCGCAACGAATCCCGGGCTGCTGTAGGTACCGATCGTACCAAATCCCATTGACTTCCATCATTGGTTCCTTCTCGAAGGGTAGTGGAGGCAGAACTGCCAATGGCTGATCAGGCTGATATACCACCATCTGGGTGTCCTGAGATGGTGGCTGCGATGGGTGATATTGTAGCTGCGGAACTGGCTCTGCATGGATGTGGTTGACCTGGCGGTAGGGGCAGAAGGTTGGGTTGAGCTGCTACTGCTGGGATCAGCCCGTGACCTGGGAGGCTGCTGAGTATACGTTTGTGCCTCCTGAATGCAGAGAATCTGCGTCTTCAGGTCACTCATGTTCTTTATAATCAATTCCATCTGGGCAAGACTTTGACTCTGGTTCTTCTCAAGGATCTCGAGGCGGTCCAACTTTTCGCTAATTATGCCCATATCGGTTGCGGCGGATTCAGCTTGAGCTGCGGCTGCCGACGGAGTGTGGGGACCAACATCGATACAGGCGATCCTCTGAAATGTTCCTACTCCTTGGGGGGCTTCTGCTGCGTGTAGACTCGAGCTTGGGCCATAACTGTTGAGTTCTCTGTCATTCCTTCATAGATGGACCAGACGTCGTCTTCACCCTTGGAAAAATAAGACCCACCACAAGAGGCATTAACAAGCCCCTGCAGCTCCGGTGTCAACCCACAGAAGAAACTCTGAACCAGATTGGGCTTGGATATATCATGATGTGGACACCGGTCAATGAGCTCTCTGAATCGATCCCAAGCTTCATGGAATTGTTCATTAGGGATCATTGTGAAATTGCCATGGCTCGTGCTGCGTTGGTCTGGCCGAGAGGATAATACTTGTTGAGGTATGCAGTCCGAAATTGTGCCCAAGTGTCGACGAACTTTCCCAAATGTTTCATCCAGTAAGCGTCTCTATCAACCAAAGAGAATGGGAAGGCTATCATCTTGATGGTGTCCTCAGTCACCAGCCTGTCATTGATTGTGCTGCAGATCATTTCAAATTCCTGCAGATGGAGGTGTGACTCTTCGGTCGCCAGCCCATGGAATTTAGGCAGTAGCTGAATAGTGTGGGGCCGAAGCTCGAAATCTCCATGAACGGGAGGAAGTCGGATCCATCGATGAGTAAGGGATGATGCGGAATTGCGCAATTCCCTCATGATTGTTTGTGGCGGTCTCTCAGCGTCACGATCTCCTCCTACTGCATCAGGTATGTCTCCTCCACCACCCGCAACTCTGTTTTCTCTATCAACTCGCATCTGCATCAGCTCTCGCATGACGTCACCCATGAAGGCTCCCTGGTCTCTGATCTGTCTCTGCATTGTCTCCAGGGAGGCTAGAAGTGAATTGTTGATGGCAGCTTGGTCATACAGGAAAGGAGGGTGCTCCTGCTCATCTGGGTGCTCTCCTCTGTCGACCATGGCTGGGTTCTCTGAAAAGGCAAAAGAACCCATCTCAGGTGCTGTCAAATGATCTGAGCTCCGTGTTGCACTAAACTCTGAAACTGCTGGACTGATGGGGGAAGAAGGATGGTCGAGGGGGAACAGGGTGGAAGTGAACTCAGGTTTGGAGAGTGGGTCTTGACTCCCCGAAACTGTCCTAGATGAATAGGGAGGAGTGCAGGATAGCGGTGCCGATAGAGACGGCCTTCCCATCATCGTGATTATTGAGAAGAGTGAGGTTGAGAAATGAAGAAGAGGAGGGGCAAAATTGTGCACAATGGTTCAATTTTTTTGATCTTGACCTAGATCCAACTAATCAATCAAACACAATGCAAGGGGTTCACCAACTCAACACGTGAAGCCGTAAGGGTTCGTCTTTTATCTTTGTAGCTTTTAGATGAATTCAGGCATTTATCTTTGAACGAGTCCTTAGAGCGCTACGCCTATAGGAGAGAGTACTGCCGAAAGAGTATCCCGTACTTGTCCTCCTCCTATGTAACCTGTAGTCTGCACTTTTTAAAGTCCTTGTAACCCTTCCTGGATCCCTACTCAGCCAAAGAAATAGAGAAAGGAAGCCAATAGGCGAAATTGATACTTCAGATCTCGCTCGCAATGGAATCACCCGTGAGCGTGCAAAAACCTACTCGGACGCAAGACGATGAGACAGACACCCCCGTGAAGGCGTAGCCTAGGCTCGATACTTCGGACAAGGTCGATGCTCTACACAATAGAGAGTAATCAATGGTGAGCAAGCCCTACTCGTCCACGTACGATAGAAGCGCCAATACTTCGGAAATCCAGGCGATACACAAGGCAGCCACAGACTGGGTTTTGGGCTCTAATCCTTACGAAGTTGCTCTCTCACTTGGAAGGAGACCTTCCCATGCAACTTGAATACAAGTGAGGGTATTATTCACCCCAAGCAATGAATCCAATTAACCAATTTTATTTAAGTCAAGTTTTCTTTAGCAGCCTGACGGGTCTGAAAAAGCCGCGTTAACAAGTTGGTTTTGATGTTCGAGTGTGAAAACAATTAAAGTCGTTCGTTGTAGGCGGCGATCGGAAACAGTCAAGAAATAACCACAATTTTTAATCAAGTGGTTTTTATGTTTATTTTACTTGGGCAAGTCCCAAGGTCGATCACAAGGAGGCAAAGGAACAACCTAGAGTTGTATCTATCAAATTTTGAGTTCGATTTTTAAGGCGGTCTTTTTTAGAAATTTTTCAATGCAATAAGGGATGCAAAGTGCAAATTCGACCTATTTTAGGGACTTAAAATATCAAATACGTTCAAACGGTGTCCGAAAAATACGAAACTTGGCCGAGATGATTTATACGACAAAATGAATGCACTGTAATTTTTTTTGGAATTTTCTGATGCAATATGAATTTTTATGAATTTTTAAATGCAAACAGAATGATTTTCGATATTTAATTATAATAAATATTAAACCTACTTATTTTCAAGAGATAAAATTATCTAAGATCTATCACTAGGTGATGGGTCCCAGAAAAATCCTAAACCTTGAAAATGTGGGGTTAAATACCTATTAAAAATTAAATACTGAAATGTGCTAAATGATTTTTACAGAGCAATTTATGCATGCAAATGCAAAGATTTTTGGGCACAATGTTAACCACAATAAACTCTACACTATGTGATTTTTCGGAGATTTTTTAAGCAACGGTTAATTTACTATGAATTTTAGAGCACAGATTGGGCAAAATATTCCAATTTCCACAAAACAATTATTTATTAATTAACCGTAAATCACAAAAATATCCACGACATGTCAAAATGTAGAGAATTAAGCGATGAACAAAGTGCTATTTTTGTATAAATAAAATGATGTCTAGAAGATGTTTAAAACAGAGGGAGAACACAGGGGGGTAAATGCAATAAATATAAATAAAATAAATAAAAATAAAAGTGCAGACGGGGACCTAATAGTAATTACCAAAATTAATGGGGGCCTTCTTGCAAAATTTCCAGAGAGGCACGTGCCTGGCACGTGCCCTCTGGAGGTGGGACTGATGAGCAATTAATGGAACCTCCGGGGGTGTCTTTGCAATTTGCCCAAGGAGCACGTGCGTAGCACGTGACCCCGGGGCTGGCTTGCTGATAAAGTTTCCCACGCACGTGCGGAGCACGTGCGGGGGACCTCGGGCCTCGAGCCCGGCGGCTGGTGGCAGAACGTAGCGACGAGGACGCCTGGCTCCTCCTGGCTGTGGTGACGTGAGGCGGAGCCGGAGGAGTACGGTGCTGTGGAGTCGATGAAGTTGCTGAGCGGAGGAGAGATGATCCTCCTGGAGTCGGCGGAGGAACAACTAGAGCTTGATGGCGTTGTCGAAGTCGATGGCTGCGAGGAGCGGAGTCGTCAGATGAAGCTCGGTGCGGTGTAGGAGATTGCAGGAGACGAAGGCCGTTGAAGGCGGTGTTGCACGGCAGAGGTTGTCGAAGACGATGATCGTAAGCTTGACGAAGCTTCAGAGCTCGGAGCGGAGACACGGCAGCACGAAGCTGCAGCTGCGACGACCGTGGAGGAGCGGCCGGATCTCGCCGGAGTTGAAAGATGCGGGCTGTCACCACCGCCCTTCGTGGAGGCCAACGGCGGATGATGGGGCTACGGTGTGTTGAGGTCCTTAAATAGGTCGGAGATGGTTTAGCGGTTGGCGAGAACGGCGAGGATCACGGAGGAGGACTCGGTGGGGGGGGGTCGTTGGCCGTTGGCGAGATTACGAGGATAAGGGAAGCGGCCGGCGGAGGTTTCGGGGAAGGCCGTTGGCGAGATCCGCGGAGGGGAGGTGCGGAGAAGACGATTGTGGGGGGGGGGGGGTCTGTTGGGAGGTCGAGGACGACGCACAGGCGCCGTTCGATCAAACGAGATCGAACGGCTCCTGTAGCGACATGTGGCGGATAGGAAGAGATGGGGAGAGGCACGTGCGAAGCACGTGCCTGGGTGGCACGTGCGACGCACGTGCGTTGTTTTTTTTTTATTTTTTTAATTATTATTTTTTAAAAAACGATAAAATAAAGGCCAAAAACGACTGACACGTGGCGGCCTCTGAGGCTGCCACGTGTCAGCTCCAGATAAATCGAAAAATAAATCATTTGTAGAATCAAAAAGAAATAGCAAATGACCTCGGATCGAAAAAGTTTCTTTACGAAAAATGCTCGTCTCGACGAGATCTACAACTTTTTAGAAGACATCAAAGCCAAATTCGGTCAAATGTAAAAAGTGAATTTTTGAGATATCCCATGTACATAGAATACCTTGATTTTTGGGTTTTCTAATTTTTTTATCATTTTTAAAACAAGATAAAAATCCGAAAAAAATATGGAAAACTCAAAGATAAATAAAAGAGACCTTAATCTTTTTTTTTGGATTTTTATCAATGAAGAAAATAAGTACATAAAATATAGGTCAGAAAACCGCGAAAAAATACAATGTACAAAAGAGGCCCAAAACCCAACTTTCACATACGAGCTCCGATTCACTTGAACTTGGTCTTGTTTTGAAGATAATTGAATGTAGATTAGTTCAAAAGTGAGTAGGATCAAATCGGACACTTGATGGGGAAGATATGTGGCTTTTAGTCCGAAAATCCTGAAACTAGGGTTTGGGTTTTGGTCCACTTACCTGGGTTAATTATTTTTTTTGTATTTTTTCTTGTTAGTGATGTCTAAACAATGGAGGTGGTTTTGAGTTATTCGGAATTAGCATGAAGGAGTTAAAAATAGGGGAAGTTAGGCTTATTTACAGGTCATTTTTGGCTTGGATTTTTGGCTTTTTATTTTATGCAGAAATTAATGCTAAAATACAATTCTTATGAAATCATGCATGAATGTCAATTATGCAAAATAAATGCCAAAATGCAGTTGACTTTGAGGGACTTGAGCTTAATTAATGAGACTTAGAGTGGTGAATCCGAGATTCATCACAACCCCTTTTTTAATTTTTTTGGTGTTATCACTTGCTTTCAGTCAATTCAATACAAGCGCCTAACGTTTTTGTATTTTTCATTGATTCCTATTTGTTCCAAAAACAGAGGGAGAAGAGTCGGAAAAGCCAATGCAAGTTGGCACTAAGATGGAAATCTCACCTTAGTGCCTAAATGATGGATGCTAAGATAGAAGACTTACAGTGACTCCCAGCTCTCTCCATGCGGGACGCAAAACAGGAATTTTTAAACCTATACTACATGCCGATATGCACACGGAAATCATCCTAAGCAGGCAATTGCTAGCGTGAAGAACCTAATGCTAAACACACAAGTGAAACCTAAGTGTCCGGTCTTGGGGGCCGATCGGTGTCCACCACAATGGATCCTGAACGCGTTGTATACGACCCCTCCCGGCGCGGTGGTTTCAACTTATGTGCCTAACAATTAATTAAATCTAAATCCAAACTACGAATCTATAGGTACATGCAAAGGTTATTAGGTGTTTGGCCTTAGACTACACAATCAAGCAAGCCTAAAAACTAAGGGCTCATTCCACAAAATTAAAAGGCAGAAAATAAAATCGGAAAATGACAAGCGGTAGAAAGCCGACAAAAAACCACGGTGAGCCCCCCAAGTGAACAATCACTTGGGAAATTAGGCCCGAGTGTCCAAGTATGCAAAGTACCTGTATTATTACAAATTAATCAAATCTCTCTCTCTCACAAAAATAAACTACTAACTAACTAACTATCTCTCAAATCTTACTGCTCTCTCCTGCCTGCTAGGATAGAATTGCTGACTCCACCTCTCAAGGATGCACAGGATCCCCTAGGCGATCCTCCTCGATCAGTGGTCCCTCGGAAGAAGACAAGAAAAGAAGGTGGTCAGATAGTTCAACAATGTATATCAAAAATGGAGAGATAAAATGAGCAATAATGTAAGCAAATAATCACAATCACAAAATAATAATCTAAACGTTGTTGCTTCCCGGCAACAACACCATTTGATTTAATCGAAATTCACGGGGTCTAAATATGTCTCACACAAAGCGGAGACAACAGTCGTTGTGATGACCCTCAATGAATCCCGATCAAAGACAACAATTAATCCACAATATGAAATCAAACAATGACAAGCAAAAGTGGATTTAAAATTTATTATAACTCTACATGGAAGATGTATAGGTGTAAGTATGTAGAGGTCGAACTCAGGGAGCAAGGCAGGGTAGATCAAGCAAGTGCAAGAGTGTGATGTGATTAAGTGTCTACAAGTATGCAAAATTTTTTGTGGGTTTTTAATTTTATATATTTTTTATTTATTTTTTGATTTTATATTTTCTTTTTTATTTTATATTTTTATATTTTCTTTTTCAATAATAGAATATATATACAAGATAAGAGAGAGGAATAGAGTATATATAAAAAAATAGGCAAAAATAGGGGAAAATCAGGAAATAAATTATTTTTGGTCTTTTTATAATTTTGTGATGTTTTTGTGATTTTTAGAGATTTTTCTGAATGTTTCTGGTATTTTTAAAAGTCAAAATACAAGAAAACAGTGAACTATGCTACTGTCCGAAATTAAAATGAGGATAAAAGTTATCAAACAGTATCCAAAATTCCTCAAATTAATTTTAAAATAAAGGTGATAAGATAAGGAAACTAAATAAACTTAGTTTGCTTTTTTAGGATTTTTCTAGATTTTTTTAGATTTTTATGATGTTTTTAGGAGTTTTCTAATTTTTAAAGTTTTTGTTTTGAGATTTTTAATGATTTTTGGATTAACACTAAAATACGAAAAGATAAGCAAAATATAATTTATTTGGAATTTTCAAAAACTTTTACTAATTTTTATGGATTTTCTAATGCAAACAGTGATGAAAATGCATGTTTTTTATTTTTAATAAATATGAAAATGCTATAAAAATACAATACAAAAATATGACGTGAATGAGCAATGTAACTGGAGCTTAAACTAATTTTTTGGTGATTTTTAGCAATTTATAGATGCATGAGATAAATAGATACAACATCAAGAAACTACACTACTGGCAATGGCATAAGTGCAAATAAGCAAAAATCCAGGGGCCAAAGTGCAATTTTCATGCAAAATATATAACTAATGAATAAAGTTCCTGGATTGAATACAAATACCCAAACTCGGAGGGGGTTCGCTGCAAAATCACCAAGCCCACGTGTATAAACACGTGACCTGGCAGGGGTGTAAAAGCAATATTACAAAATTCCAGGGGCTAAAGTGCAAGTAGTCCAAAAATATTACACTTAATATGAAATTTCTCGGATTTTATCGAAATAAGCAAACCCTGGGGGGTTCCCTCGCAAAATGCCCTTCACCTCACGCGCACAGGCACGTGAGGTGACGTAGCGAGGGACCTAGTTGCAATAATCAAAGGTTCTGGGGGCTAAGTTACAAATATCACAAAACTTTAACACAGCCGAGGAAAGATTAGGTATCTACTAGTAAATACAAAAATGCAGGGGGTGTCGGATGCAAAATACCCCTCGCTGCGTGTGGACAGACGATGGGATCCTTCCCACTTAACACGTGTCGGGCTCTAGTAACGCGATGACGCTACGACCTCAACGACTGGGATTAGATGATCCGTGGGCAATCGGATGACCGGAAGCGGAGGAGATCCAACAGTGGCTGCTTGATCTGGACGCGTAGCCCGATCTAACGGTGGACGGGCAAGGAGGACGAACGGGGAAGAACGCCAGCGAGGCGAAATTCCCCGAGCTCGATCTCGGCGCTGCGGCGATCTTTGGGCTTCAAAGTGGGGTTGCGGCCTCCTGGGAGCTTCCTCGAGGTGCTGGAGGGTCCAAAATACCTCGGCAACGACCGAGGTTCGCTGGAGACACAGGTGGAGCTGGTGGAGCTTCGTGGCCTCTGGCGAAGGTCAAAATGACCCCCAGGCGATCGTTAATGTCCGAGTACCAGCAAAAAAAGGTGAGATGGTCTAGGGCAAAGTGTCTGGGCCCCGCGGAGCGGAGGTGGCAGCGTGAAGCGGCAAAAGGGAGACTCGGTCGGAGGTGCACTCCGGCGAGGTGGTCGATTGCGCGTTTGAGTAGGTGAAATGCGAAGATCTTTGAGGCGAAATAATCCTAAGACTAAGGGGAATGGAATGTGAAAGAAATAAAGGGAGATAAGGCTGCCTTGACGGTTGAACACCGGAGGGAAGTGTACCTCGACGCCGGCGAAAGGTGGAGGTCGTGGAGCCGCCTCAGGTGTTGCTCGACCAGCCTGACGTGCTCGAGAGGAAGCTGTCACCTTCCTCGAGCGGTCGGGCACAAGAACGGGAGCTAACCTATGGAATGAGGGGTTCAAATTCGAATTGAAGTTGAAGGTGGCATATAAGGGGTTGACGGACAAGGCGAGAAGAACGAGGTGTCGGAGGTAGACCAGTGATTCAATGCCCAAGAAAAGCTAAGGGCGTGAATCACCATTGCCCAAGGAACAAAAGTCATGAAGGAAGTGGGGTGATTTGGTTCAAGAGGACTCCTCGAAAAAATCGCGAAATCGGGGTCAAACAAGGCTCTGACAGACGCACATGGGGGAAGGACGCCTAGTTGACCAGGTCAAGTAGGGTTTGCGCCTGGTTGGTCCACGTGGACCAACCAGGAAAAACCCCTGGAAAATGTTTTGTAAATTCGATTAAAAATAGGAAATGAATTAATTAATTTTTTTTATTAAATAAAAAATGTTTATCATTTTATGAGGTATTTTATTATGATTTTTAATTATTTTTAGGAGGTGTAAAAATAAGAGTTGCCTTTTATAGTCTATATAGGTATATACAACTATATATTTTAATATTTTATTTTTATTTTTTATTTAATTTATTTATTTTTGTTTATTATTTTATAAATTTGTAGAATACTTTTATACACTTAAATATATTTTTATTTTATTTTTCTGAAGTATTTGTACACTTAATAAAATAGGAATAGTAATTATAGAGGTTTGTATACAGGTATTATACTATGTATATTACATACAAGTATTTTATTTTGTATTTTATTTTGAGTTTTATTCTGATTTTAATGTGCACATATATTATAAATAATATTTACAAAATTATAAAAATATGAAATTATAAAAATAATGAATAAATAATAAAATGAATATTTTAATCTGTACAAGTATACAAGTGAGGTGCAAAACTCAACTTTCAAATCGTAACTCCGAAAAATACGAAACCACTTCATTAAATAGTGTATTTTACACTATATACAATTAAAGGTGAATTTGGCATATTTCTAGTTTTTATTTGCAAGATACAGGTCTGGGAAGTTGGGATTCTGGAATCTTATTCGGACCATAACTTTTTATCTGTACATTATTTTTGAGTGAAATCAATTTTGTATTTTTCTATATGAAATTAGCTACAATTTTCATGTTCAAAGTTGCTTTATTTGAAGTATAAAAAGTGGAACCAAAAATAGATCCCAAAATGAATAAAGAATGAATAAAATAAAAGGTATTTTTATTGTATTTTGGCCCTTGTCTCCCCCTACTTTATTCCTTGTCGACCTATTCATCGAGACGACTAGGTCTCAGGGTTTCGGGTCATAAAATATTTACAATATTTTATTCTTTTTCTTTTCTTTTATTTATTCTATAATTTTGGCTTTAAAAATAGTATTTTATACACTAATTACATGCACATGCATGAATGCTAAGATGCGGAAATTAAGGGTATTTACACGCATTTACTAGGGTTTTTGATGCCAAAATGATAGAATAAAGATGATAAAATGTGGCTTCATCACATAGCGAGTTCTTTTCCTGTTGACGATTGATTCAATTAACAATGAGTGAATATCACTTTAGGGGTGGTGGGATCGAGTGGTAAAAACCGAATTGGAAAATACAAGTTGGACTTGCATGGCAGAATGGGTTCCCACTTCCTTTTATCTGAGTTGCAGTTTCTCATATAATTGGGATGTAACAAAGATGAGAAGGAGATACCAGATATTGCTTGAGATATAATGGTAAGTATGTTTCTTACTTTGAAAGTGAATAAGGTAATGAAGTTTCAGAATTGACAAGGCAAGACAACTTTGATATAAAATCATTAATCAAAGTAAAATACTTATTTATGCAAATTATCTTATTTCATATAACCTATATTAAACCCACTCAAAATTGTACTCAATAATAACCAATAAAAAATCATGGATTGGATCCATGATCAAGATATTGTACTTGCAGTTGGACACATAATGTATGTCATTGCACTGTGCAAGTTTCCTCATAATAATGAGGAATGACACTTAAATAGGCAATAGGATAACAACCTTGGGTTTGTATATCTTTATAGTCTTGATCTCTCATCGAATGTGCTTTGCAAGTATCATGTCGATGATGATTGTAATTATTGAAAATCCTCATACAACCTACGAAGATGTTTTGACATACATATGTGCTCTCAGCATTTAATCATGAATGACATGGTTTACTGCATTATGCAGAATGGTGGCTCGATAAGAGATGATGTACTCAAAATGTTTGAGTATCTGCCTGAACCAAAGTCTTTAAGAGTTAAGATTGATGTCGATATGATGAGTATCATCATTCTACTATATATACTCTAGTCTTTCAAGAAGCTTCATAATATTCATATTGTATGAACTAAATGAAGCATATATAAATGTTGAAATACTCTTTATATTGAAATCTTTTGAGTTCAACATAAAAGATCCATTATCTTAAGCAATGGTTGTTTATAGATGAAGGAAGCATAGTGGAAGCATGGATCTGATCCAAGTGAGAAGGAAAGTCAAAGAGTTGATTGTACATCCAAAGAGTTGGCTGACTGCCAATGCTGCAACAAATTGATGTATTGATGGTATGACTATCTAGACTATCTAAGATCCTTAGAGAAGGGCTCTTATAGTGCATCGGGATATTATACATCTACATATAATGATTGAAATTGACTTGCTTATAAGATAAGATCAAAGTCTAATCATTGTATCTCATTCTTCTAATAACACTTGCAATTGGTTGCATAAGTTTTAGAAGACTAGAAAATTTGATATTAATGTTTAATAGTCATCCACATGGATGTTGATGCAATTGTTGAAACAATCTCCATTGGATAGATAAACTACATATTTTCAGCAAGGGAGCCCTTAGTCTTAGAGATCATCTCTATGACCTAGATATTATAATACATTCATTGTTTGTTTCTAGATGTTGGAAATAAACACGCATTATAGAATAAACCTATTATAAAGAGTTGTGATGGATATATTTCATAAAGTAATATAACATCAACAAGACTCTACTAAATTAGAACATTAATGAATGGTTTATTAACATTTCTAAATACTGAAAAATTAAACCTTAGAGGATCAAAAGGAGGATAAGAATATTTGACAATGATCTAGCATGAAGATTTGGACATATGTCTATTGATAAGATCAATATACTAGTAAGATATTGAACTTTAAATTATCTGAAGGTTCAAAACTTACATACTTATGATTATAAATTCAAAGTAAAATGTCTAATACACCCTTCTTTGGGAATGGTGTAAGATGCATAGGTATTTAAGTTCTCATACATATTAATGCATGTAGATCATCTATATCATAATAAACATAAATGATATGTGATATATATTAATGATTTTTGTGATATGAGATTTCTTCCTTTCACATCAGAAACCTTTGAAATGTTCAAAGATTTCACAATTTTGGTTGAGAACCAAAGTTAGAAGGAAGATGAAATGAATTTGATCTAACCAAGGTAGCTAATACCTATTAGATGAATTCATTGAAGACCTTATAGAGAAAGGAATATCATTCCTATCTCACTCTGCCTAATACACCTCAGCTTAACAAAGTTGTAAAGAGATATAATTGGATCATATTAGACATGATCTGATTAATGATGACACTAGAATAATTACCTCTTAATTTCCAGGTATATATAGTAGAGACTACAATATATATCCATAATAAGATTCCATGCAAATACGAACCCAAAAACTCCTCGTGATCTATAGTTTGGAACCTAGCCCAGTGTTGGACACTTGAGAATTTAGGGTTTCTTGGTCCATAACCATATCATGGAGGTAAGAATGATGGAATCTATCACTAGAGAGTGCTACTTCATTAGGAATATAAAGGATGGCATTGGATACCTGCTTTATGACCTTGAGATTCTTAAAAGATTTCATCTCTAAGGATATGATTCTTAGAGGATGCCTTTCTTGAGAACCAAGATGAAAATGAAGTAAATGAACTCTATGAATCAAGAGAAGATAATGAGGCTCCTGAAATCAGAAACTAAAAGTATAATTAAAGATGAAACACCCATACCTCTTCAAATGAATTTAAGGATGGATTCCATGTGACGGTTAAGTCTGATAATGGTCTGACTTCATACGATGAAACTTCTGAAGATCATGTCATGAAAAGAGGGATGCTATCAATAAAGTCTAATATATACTTCATACACAATTGTTATGTATGAACCCTTGAGGATCCACCTATAGGGGTCAAATCCATTGGGTGTAAGTGAATCTTCAAAAGAAAAAGGGAACTACACATGAAGAGAAGACATTGCCAGTAATGAGACTTTCTCTTCAGTGATCATGCTTAAAAGCATCAGAATATTGCTAACTAAAGCTACGCAACTTCATTATGACATCTGGAAGATGGAAGTCAAGATTGCATTCCTTAATACCTCAACGAGGATATTCATACAAAGTAGCCCCAAGTCTTTAAGTTGAGGAAAGCAAGGTGTGAAATCTGAAGAAATCTATTTATGGGCTCAAATAAGCTTCTTTTAATTGGAACATCAAATTTATTGAAGTTATAAAGGTTATAATTTCCTACAGAATCTTGATGAACCATATGAATCTTAGTAGGAGTGACATTCTGTTCATCGTGCTAAATGTAAATAGAACCCTAATCATTTGGAATGATATAATGATGATAATAAGTGTTTTATAATTCGGTTGTTCAATATCTTGAGATGAAAGATCTCAAGGATACCTCTTAGATCTTAGTTCTGAAGTTGTTCATAAAGCAAAGAGAAGAGGGCATTGGGACTAACACATTAGTGATACATCTTGGACATATTTCATTTTTTGGAAAATATCAAGGAAGGCTTCTTTCCCTTAAGATATGGTACTGATCTATCTGAAAGGATAACATCTCAAAGTATTGATGGTGTTGAAGCTACTTGCCCTTGTGCATCAGTTACGTGAAGTCTGGTGTATGCTATATGTGTACAAAAGTCAGATGTCTACTGATGAATCCACGATTCATCATCTCAATATCTTAATCTTAGCAAACTCCCTGAGTAAAATCACAAATAAATGTACATAAAATCAATCAATTAATAAAATGACTCTTGTAAATAAAACACACCAATTATTGTATATTAGATTGTACAAAATAAATTAACAATAAAAAACCGCAAAATTAAAGGAGTTTTTCACCTGTAAAATGCCCAAAACTTCATTTATTTTTAGTAATATCGTTTCAACTCCTTTTTGGCTAATTCTTTCTCTAACTTGTTCATAAAAATATATATAAAAATAAAAAAATACAAAACAAATTTCACCTCAAATAAATGCTCCCAGATCCCAAAGGGAAAAAGCTATAAAGTCCAACTTCCCGACCAAATTCCCGCTCCGTGTGAACTCCAAATTCACCAAACTCACTTTTAAAGTTCAAGTTAGAAATTTATATATCCAACAGAAATGGTTTCATTAAAATCGGAGCTCATTTGCAAAAGTTGGATTTTGGGACCTAGATGTACATTGTATATTATGTATATATTCATTTGTTCTTCATTTTTTTATTTTATCTTTCTTAATTACTAAAAATACGAAAAAATTATTGTTTTGTTGTATTTTGATTATAGTATTTTAGTAAATTTTTTCGTTGTAAATAACTCTTATTAAAAAGATAAAAAAATACATATTAGAAAAGCAAACAAAAAAATGTACATGTTGTATGTATTCCTTTGTAAATTCTCCACTATTTTTCCTTCTTTATACTTTTGTTTTATTTTAATAGCCTACTTTATATCATTATTAATTTTATTATTTAATTTTTATTCTCTACAATAACCACCATTCAACTCCACCATTCCACCAAAATTTCTAACTTCTAATTCAACCCCATTTATTAACCTCCCTCCACTTTAATAACCTCTCAATTTTTCTTCTTTATATACATCCAATCCTCCTCATTTTGTACTTTATCCATCTTTATGTGAGGAGAGCCTAGTTTCAGAGTTGAATCGGTGACAGTGACACAACCGCGGTCGAGCGACGACAACCCTCTCTCCGGTGAGATCCATTGTCTTTTTGGCCAACTTCGCAGCCGCGTCCGTGCGTTGCTCGAGCTCATCGCTCGTCGGCGATTCGAGCGAAGACCGTGCTCTCGTGAGCACTTCATAGGCATCCACGTTCATCGTAGGTAATTTCTCTTTTTATCATTCGGCATCATTGTTATTTCTGCATCACATCACATGACCATCCACATGCCCCCATTTGTTTAGTTCATATCAACTTCGCACCCTCATCTACCATTTTCCCCCCTTTATGTGTACATATTGTTTCCAATTTTTAAAAAAATAAAAAAATAAAATCTAAAACAAAAAAATTAATATTGCAGCAATAAAAAATTATAAAAAATCAAAAAAAGGAGGAGCAGCAGACAGCCGCCCCCCATTCCTCCATGGGCAGTGCCGCCACCGGCCATCGCACCTCGGCCCCTCTGCCCCAGCCGGCTGCAGGCCCCCCTGCTCCTACGCGTGGCCACGGCCCGCGCCACGTCGTCACCAGCGCGGGGAAGCTCCGCCCAGCCACCCCTGCTCCGTAGCCACCGCTCCGCTCGTTATCCGCACACCGCCTTCTCCCCCCTGCAGCGGAGCCGCCTCAGCAGTTCGGAGCCGCCGCCCCTCCTCGTCGTTGTCGCGCGTGGTCGTGCACCCTGTGCCGCCGACGACCCCGTGCCGCTCCGCACTCTCCCGTCGTGCTCTATCTGCAGGAAGAAGAAGGTGATTGAATTTTTTTAATTTTTTTGTAAAAAATGTAATTTTATTTTCTTATGTTTTTATAATTACAAAACAGTCCTTGTAAATATTGTGTTGTTTTGTTTGTTTTTCAATATAAGAAATCTTAATGGACCATTCATTAATTTTTTCTAATTTTGTGGAGTCCACTAGATGTTAGATTACTATCTGAAATATTTCCATCATAACTCTTTATGATAGTTCTATCTCAGAGTTCATGTTTATTTCCAACATTTGGAAATAAACAATGAGTGTATTCTAGTATCTAGGTCATAGAGACATTCTCCAAGACTAAGGGCTCTCCCACTGAGAATATGAAGTCTATCTATCCAACAGCGATTGTTGCAATAATTACATCAATATCCATGTAGATGACTATTAAACCTTAAGATCAAATTTCTAATCTTCTAATATATACATGCAACCAATTGCAAATGTCATTAGAAGATTGGGATACAATTGTCAGACTTTATCTTATGAAATAAGAAAGTCAGAGTCAATGATTATATGTAGATTATTATGATGCTCTATCTGAGTCCTTCACTAAGGATTTTAGACAGACTTGATAGTCATACTATCAACACATCAACTTATTGCAGTATTGGCATTCATCCAACTCTTTTGGATGTCACATGGAAGTCATAGAAGTAGGTGACTCTTTGACTTTCCTTCTTACTTGGGTCCGACCCATGCTTCCATTGCGCTCCCTTCATCTATAAACAACCATTGTTCAAGACAAAGAATCTCTTATGTTGAATTCAAAAGATGTCAATACAAGAGCACTTCAACATTTATACATGCTTCATTAAATTCATACAAAATGAATATCATGAAGCTTCATGAATGACTTGAGTATAGATAGTAGAATGATGACACTCATCGTATCTACATACATCTTAACTCTTATAGACTTAGGTTCAGGTAGGTATTCAAACATTTTGAATACATCATCTCTTTCGAGCTACCATTCTGCATAATGCAGAGAACCATGTCATTTATGATTAAATGTTTAGAGCACATATGTATGCCAAAATATCTTCTTTTATTTTACAAGGATTATTTGACAATTACGATCACCATCGACATGTTACTTCTAAAGTACACTCGATGAAAGATCAAGAACATAGAGACATACAAACCATAAGGTGATGTATTATTATCTTATTTAATTGCCATTCCTCATTATGTTGAGGAATCTTGCACATTGCAACCACATACATTATGTGTCCAATTGCAAGTACAATATCTGGATCATGAGTCCAATCCAAGATATTTTACTGGTTATTATTGAGTATAATATTGAGTGGGTTTAATGAAGGATTATCTGAAATAAGAAATTTGCATAAGTGTATATTATATATACATGTTTTACTTTGATTTAGGAATTTTTATATCAAAGTTGTCGTACCTTGTCAACACTGAAAGTTCATTCCCTTAATCACTCTCAATGTAAGAGATATTCTTACCATTATATCTCTAGCAAGATCTCAGATCTCCTTTCCTATCTTTGTCGCATCCCAATAATATGAGAACTTACAACTCCGATAAAAAGAAGCGGGAACTCATTCCGCCTTGCAAGTCCAACTTGCATTCCCAATTCGATCTTTAACACCCGGGCCCATCACTCCTAAGATGATGTTGACCCGTTGCTAATTGAACCAACCGTCAACAGGATTAGTACTCGCTATGCGCAATCCAATATCGCTAATATGAGGACTCGATATTGGGGTCACTACGCATACGGCCTTACTCTTTCGAGAAGCAAAGAGCCCGATCCAGATGCGCTTGCATATAGGATCTGTCACTTCAGACAGGCGTCTCCTACATACAATCCCTGGCGACGGAACCCTTCGCCTTGACGGGAGACCATGGATGTCACTTATGTGATCCTCCACCTCATATTCAAATTGTAATCAATTATCGTGAATCATATTCACATAATTAATTCTTCCAAGGGAAATACACATCTATTCATAATAGAGTGTTAATTGGATTTAATTAATTTAATCACATTAAATTAATAATCAATCCAATCATCAATCAACAAACATGTCTTTTACTTGAATAATAGGTATATTCTCAAAGTACGTATTATTCGAATTTTAATAATTAGAAAAATACACATTGACTTTCTCTGGCATTATACAGTCCCTACCCGTTGTCATGGCCAGTACCGACGAGAGTGGGACGGACCACATACGTTGCAACCCGCGACCCCAATGCTCTCCGACTAGGCACCACATCCGCCTCGGGAAAGGATAAAACAAGATAGATCATCATGTACTTTGAGATGTTCATCGGTTTTTCAACCGAAATTATGCTATATATTATACATCAAAATCATTTTGATTATATTATAAGGAGATTTGCTAAACAAATCCCCAATCCTATTCAAGAAAGAGGGTTTTTCATGTAAATGTTGTCCTACAACTATTGTAGGATAAACTATGGTTTTTCATGAAATCAATGTTTGTTGATGAACCAATGATCAAGATCTAATATCTCATCATTGTGGTTTAGGCAAATGTCATTCAATGAAATAATTATCTCTTTAAATATTTCACAAATATTTATCACTAATTATTCCAGAAAATTAACAATTAATTTTCATCAAGATAATTGAATGACTTATCACAAGGTTCAAGATCAAAAAATATTAATTTCCAGCAGTGACCCCCAATCACTAAAATTAACTTCTCTTGGTCATATTAAATCTAAAAAATGCAAACTCAGTTTCCAAAGATTGCTTATTTGATTTATTAAAGAACCCAAGTGATAATACACGCATTTCGAGGCAGATTAAAACCGTAATTATCTCATTAATCACGTTTAAATCCGCAGTTCCCGCAACAGTGAATATAGGCATATTCAAAAAGTCATATCTTGAGCAAATAAAGTCCAAATTTAGTAAACTCAAGTCCTATGGTTTCCTTGTTTAATGGGGAACAAAATCCAATTGAAAATTTCGTATTTAAACATTTTAAACAGTACAGAAAAATTCAATTAGACAGAGGTGCGAAAATTGAAATGCAGTAAAAATTTCGCAACCCTTTCAAGAACCAAATCGTTTAAGTTCTATGGATCATATCCAAAATCTTATTCAACCTGGCTCTGATACCACTTGAAGGATATTGTGAATCCTTAAGTGCATCACGGAAGCGTGTCGATCGCATCGTATGCAATCGGAGCAACTAGTCGCACTAGTCGCTAGATGCAGCGGAAATTAAAAATTTTAAATCTAAAGATGAAACCACAAGATCACGAGAACACTTCTCGGATCGTTTCATCAAACCACCAAGTATAAGAAATACCTCTTGAAGCGTGGTTGTGATCGCGAGATCCCAAAGTAGAGATCCTCCTGTCTTAAGTCCGATCCACGAAGAACGCACTTGCGGGCGCGATGATGAGTCACGTTCCTTCCCACAATCCTCGATGAAGATCCAAGCGATGGCTCCCCCGATTTCGTCAAACGAAATCCGCCGTCTTCCTTTAGAGTAAGCAACTCCAAAGAAGATGGATATCCATGAGTCGTCGAAGGCGAAAGCCGAGAGTCTCTCCTTTCTCAACACAAAGTGGACGGCCACTTGATGGAGAAGAGAAAGAGAGAGGGCGAGAATGAGAAAGAGAGAGAGAGTTGTAACCTTGCACAACTCTTAATGATGTACCATGGAAGGCTACCCTAGCCCTCCTTTTATATTAGTTTAGGATCCAATGGATCTCAATCCATGGGACACATGGATCCAACGGCCAGGCTTGGTCCATGTAAAATCAATGGCTATAATTATTGCTGGTTAAAACCAACAACATTTATTTATGATTAAATTAAATATATGTTGCAACATTATCAACACATTTTTAATTTAACATAAATAAGTTAGTTGAGAGATTAATCATCATAATAAAATGGAGATAATATTGCCTCCTAATTTGATGGCTTTATTTCTCCTTTTATTATATTACATTATCTCTCAATTATCACAAAAATATCCACCAAATTAATTCCAAATTAATTTGTGAATATTTCAATCATGCCATTGAAATTTATGTGAATCATATTCACATCCCAAACTAATTTGTAAATGACATTTCTAGTTAATTAACAAATGTGAATCCAATCCACATTTAATAATTAACAAATGTTGTTTACTAAATTTCTCTCTCTTGAATATATGTATATTATAAATCATATTTACAATACACAAATATTATGGATAATAATATCCACATTCTCTAATCCTTGATAATTAAATCCCATTTAATTATCTTGGATAATCATTCTCACAATATGAATCATATTCATATTAAGCTTGATCATTAAATCTCATTTAATCATCAAGTTCTTCTTGCTTGGATATTAATTTCATCAAATGAAGTATTCTCGAATCCTTTCAAGAATAATGTGCTTTCTCCGCAAATACTTGGAGATAAGAACAGGGCGATTGTATTGTTCCACGTATAGTGACTTGGATGTTGAGATCTTGTCTCAAATCCAGATCGTACGAACCTCCCACAGATGCTTGATTAAATCAAGACCGCAAATCTAATCTTCTCATTGAATCTGAATCTCATTCAGACCAATGTCCAACACTTGGATAAGATCAGATTGCTTCTCTACTGAAAGGAGTCACTAAAATCCAGACCTATTTCATCACTCCCTTGGAATGGAAGCGTCATGGATATACAATCATTTATGATCACATCACCCTCAGGTATTCCCAATACCTGTACATCCTGCATACTGGAAGACTCGTGGTCAACCCGAAGATCAAGATCAATTTTACAATGTCTTCTTCAGGGTTTGATCACTAAGTTTCTCATTTGATCATTGGGATTTGGTATCGATCATATACTTTACAAAAGCATATATCATACCTAGGTCTTAATCATATACTTTCCAAAAGTATATATCAAACCTACAAATTCAGTCAAGCTTCCAAAGCGAGACGACCGTGCACAGAATTTGATTCTTCCCAATATCTCATGAGTGAGCTCATGTCTTCTGGTTCAGTAGTGAACCTGTATGATCCCTTTGAGAGATCGTATTACTCATATGCCCTTATATGCACACCAGCACGCCGGTGTATAGACCTTGGTTAGGTCATCAACCTATTGGTCTGCCAAATGTACATACTCAGACATATAGCAATACATCTGTCTCCGGTCAGAGGATGCGTGCCTATGCTGTGACAGCATTCAACATAGGACTTTGGTTATCTCAATCTCGTTAAGTCAACCCATTAACTAATCTGACACCTCCGAATCTCTATTCCTATGCAGAGGACCTGCATCAAGAGGTCGGTCAGATATCAGCCTATGTGAGAAAGGATTGCCATCTCCTACTCAGGTTGGAGATCACATCTTAACAATCATTTGACGGTGCTTGATGAGTCCTCAATCTAACTCTTTAGATATTCATCCAAGCACCAGCCTCTATGATCAATAATTGAATCAACAGTTGTATGATCATTAAGATAGCCATGGTACATAACCCTAATTGTACTAAGGGACCTTTTATGTAAATTATTTATTCTTCATTTCAGATCAGGGAATGATATGTGCAATAACATTTATTGCATAATGGCTCGTCGTGGGCTCACATGTCCAACAATCTCCCACCAGCCCAAAGAGCCATTAATGGGCTAATCATTTAAACCAACACTCATGTGACAATCATAGGCTATTTAGAAATAGCTAGGTAAGCTGATCAGTCACTCTGTTCCCAAAAGACTATGCCAAGTCGTTTTACGGCACTTGCATATCCCTAGGTAACAGTGCTCGCATCCAATGCGAATGTTGCATCTAATGCAACCAATACTCAATCTAGTCAAAGCAATTATAGTGTCCTTGACACTAATGCTCAATTATTATTATAACCAGTATTTCCATAATCCTTATTAGAATACCCTTATTCTGGGAGATCACTATCTCTCAAGGTATCCACAGTTAAGACCTTTTAGATATCTATCTATAAAGTCTTAAGCTTTTGAAGATATGACTTTGAGATCACCATCTCAAAAATCTTTTCATCTATGAAGGCATTGTTATTACTGCAATCAAGTGCTTTCTCTCCACAGTAGGATTAGCAATCACTTTGCTACTCCCACTGCATGGCAGATATCTGGCTTTTGTACACATCTAGCATACACTCAGCTTTCCATAACTGATGCACAAGTGCAAGCAGTTCTAGCATTCACTTCCTCAACTCTTTGAGGTGTTATCCCTTTAGATAGGTCAGTACCAAATCTCAAGGGAAGGAAGCCTTTCTTGGAATTTCCAAAAAAAATGGAACATATCCAAGGTGTACTACTAATGTGACAGTCCCAATACCCTCTTTTCTTTGCTTCTGAACACCTTCAGAACTAAGATCCAAGAGGCATCTTTGAGATCATATCTCAAGGTATGGAATAGCCAGATCATAAAACACTTATTATCATCCTTATATCATTTCAAATGATTAGGATATTATCTACATTTAGCACGATGAATACAATGGCACTCCCACTAAGCTTCAAATGGCTCATCAAGATTCTATCTGAAATCATAACATTTATAATTTCATTAAATCTTATGATCCAACTACAAGAAGCTTATTTGAGTCCATAGATGGAGTTTCTTTAGCTTGCAGACCTTGCTTTCCTTGACCATGAAGCCCTGGGGCTACTTCATGTGAATATCCTCAGAGAGGTATTCTTAGAGGAATGCAATCTTGACTTACATCTTGAAGATGCAACAGTCAAGTTGTGTAGCTAAGATTAGCAATATTCCGATAATTTCAAGCATGGTTTCCGAAGAGCAAGTCTCATTGCAAGCAATGCCTTCTCTTCGGTGTATAGCTCATGGCTACGAACCGAGCTTTGAAGGTATCTACCTTCTCATCAGGTTCCCTTTCTCTTGAAGATCCATTTACACCTTAATGGGTCTAACCTTTATAGGTGGATCCTTGAGGGTCCATATACAACACTTTATATATGAAGTTTGCTTTAGACTTAATTGCTAATATCCATCATTCCATGTCATGATCCTTAGGAGCTTCATCACATGAAGTCCGATCATTGTCAGACTTAATCAACACATGGAATACATCCTCAAACTCATTTGAAGAGGTATTAGTGTTTCATCTTTAATCGTCCTTTTAGTTCCCAATTTCAGGAGCCTCATTATCTTCTCAAGATTGAATGAGTTCCTTCACTTCATTTTCATCTTGATTCTCAAGAGAGTCATCCTCCAAGAATCACATTCTCAGAGATGAGATCTTTTAAGAATCTCAAGATCATAAAGTAGGTATCCAATACCATCCTTTATTTTCCCAATGAAGTAGCACTCTCAAGTGCTAGATTTCAGCTTACATGCATGGAACCTTATTAAGGATATATAGTGTAGTCTCTACTACATATATACCTGGAAACTAAGAGGATAATTACGCTAAAATTCATCATTGATCAAATCATGTCACACATGATCCAATTGTATCTCACTACAACTCCATTGAGTTTAGGTGTATTAGGAGGATTGAGATAGAAATGATATTCATATCTCCATAAGGTATTCCTTGAATTTTATCTAATAGGTACTTTCTACCTTGGTTAGATCAAATTCATTTAATCTTCTTTCAAACTTTGGTTCTAAACCAAAATTGTGAAATCTTTGAACATTTCAAAGGTTCCTCAGGTGAAGAAAAGATATCTCATATCATATGTAATCATCAATAGATATCACATATCCATAATGTTTACTATGATATAGATGATCCACATACATCAATATGTATGAGATACCGAATACCTTGACATCTTGCACCTTTCCTAGAGAAGGGTGTATTGGACATTTTACTTTGAATACAATATTCATAAGTATGTAATATTTGAAATTTCAGACATTCTAAAGTTTCATATCTCACTAGTCTATTGATTTCATCAGCAGATATATGTCCAAGACTTGATGCCAGATCATTATCAAATGATCTTCATCCTCCTATAGATCTAATAAGGATTGATTTTCAGTATTAAAAATCTTAATGAACCATTCATTAATTTTTTCTAATTTTGTGGAGTCCACTAGATGTTAGATTACTATCTGAAATATTTCCATCATAACTCTTTATGATAGTTCTATCTCAGAGTTCATGTTTATTTCCAACATTTGGAAACAAACAATGAGTGTATTCTAGTATCTAGGTCATAGAGACATTCTCCAAGACTAAGGGCTCTCCCACTGAGAATATGAAGTCTATCTATCCAACAGAGATTGCTGCAACAATTACATCAATATCCATGTAGATGACTATTAAACCTTAAGATCAAATTTCTAATCTTCTAATATATACATGCAATCAATTGCAAATGTCATTAGAAGATTGGGATACAATTGTCAGACTTTATCTTATGAAATAAGAAAGTCAGAGTCAATGATTATATGTAGATTATTCTGATGCTCTATCTGAGTCCTTCACTAATGATTTTAGACAGACTTGATAGTCATACTATCAACATATCAACTTATTGCAGTATTGGCATTCATCCAACTCTTTGGATGTCACATGGAAGTCATAGAAGTAGGTCAACTCTTTGACTTTCCTTCTTACTTGGGCCCGACCCATGCTTCCATTGCGCTCCCTTCATCTATAAACAACCATTGTTCATGATAAAGAATCTCTTATGTTGAATTCAAAAGATTTCAACACAAGAGCACTTCAACATTTATACATGCTTCATTAAATTCATACAAAATGAATATCATGAAGCGTCATGAATGACTTGAGTATAGATAGTAGAATGATGACACTCATCGTATCTACATACATCTTAACTCTTATAGACTTAGGTTCAGGTAGGTATTCAAACATTTTGAATAGATCATCTCTTTCGAGCTACCATTCTGCATAATGCAAAGAACCATGTCATTCATGATTAAATGTTTAGAGCACATATGTATGCCAAAATATCTTCTTTTATTTTACAAGGATTATTTGACAATTAAGATCACCATCGACATGTTACTTCTAAAGTACACTCGATGAAAGATCAAGAACATAGAGACATACAAACCCTAAGGTGATGTCTTATTATCTTATTTAATTGTCATTCCTCATTATGTTGAGGAATCTTGCACATTGCAACCACATACATTATGTGTCCAATTGTAAGTACAATATCTGGATCATGAGTCCAATCCAAGATATTTTACTGGTTATTATTGAGTATAATATTGAGTGGGTTTAATGAATGATTATCTGAAATAAGAAATTTGCATAAGTGTATATTATATATACATGTTTTACTTTGATTTAGGAATTTTTATATCAAAGTTGTCTTGCCTTGTCAATACTGAAAGTTCATTCCCTTAATCACTCTCAATGTAAGAGATATTCTTACCATTATATCTCTAGCAAGATCTGGGATCTCCTTTCCTATCTTTGTCGCATCCCAATAATATGAGAACTTACGACTCCGATAAAAAGAAGCGGGAACTCATTCCGCCTTGCAAGTCCAACTTGCATTCCCAATTCAGTCTTTAACACCCGGGCCCACCACCCCTAAGATGATGTTGACCCGTTGCTATATGAACCAACCGTCAACAGGATTAGTACTCGCTATGCGCAATCCAATATCGCCCCAATAATATGAGGACTCGATATTGGGGTCACTACGCATACGGCCTTACTCTTTCGAGAAGCAAAGAGCCCGATCCAGATGCGCTTGCATATAGGATCTGTCACTTCGGACAGGCGTCTCCTACATACAATCCCTGGCGACGGAACCCTTCGCCTTGACGGGAGACCATGGATGTCACTTATGTGATCCTCCACCTCATATTCAAATTGTAATCAATTATCGTGAATCATATTCACATAATTAATTCTTCCAAGGGGAATACACATCTATTCTTAATAGAGTGTTAATTGGATTTAATTAATTTAATCACATTAAATTAATCATCAATCCAACCATCAATCAACAAACATGTCTTTTACTTGAATAGTAGGTATATTCTCAAAGTACGTATTATTCGAATTTTAATAATTAGAAAAATACACATTGACTTTCTCCAGCATTATACAGTCCCTACCCGTTGTCATGGCCAGTACCGATGAGAGTGGGACGGACCACATACGTTGCAACCCGCGACCCCAATGCTCTCCGACTAGGCATCACATCCGCCTCGGGAAAGGATAATACCAGATAGATCATCATGTACTTTGAGATGCTCATCGGTTTTTCAACCGAAATTATACCATATAATATACATCAAAACCATTTTGATTATATTATAAGGAGATTTGCTAAACAAATCCCCAATCCTATTCAAGAAAGAGGGTTTTTCATGTAAATGTTGTCCTACAACTATTGTAGGATAAACTATGGTTTTTCATGAAATCAATGTTTATTGATGAACCAATGATCAAGATCTCATATCTCATCATTGTGGTTCAGGCAAATGTCATTCAATGAAATAATTATCTCTTTAAATATTTCACAAATATTTATCACTAATTATTGTAGAAAATTAACAATTAATTTTCATCAAGATAATTGAATGTCTTATCACAAGGTTCAAGATCAAAAAATGTTAATTTCCCGCAGTGACCCCCAATCACTAAAATTAACTTATCTTGATCATCTTAAATCCAAAAAATGCAAACTCAGTTTCCAAAGATTGCCTATTTGATTTATTAAAGAATCAAGTGATAATACACGCATTTTAAGGCGGATTAAAACCGTAATTATCTCATTAATCACGTTTAAATCCGCAGTTCCCGCAACAGTGAATATAGGCATATTCAAAAAGCCATATCTTGAGCAAATAAAGTCCAAATTTAGTAAACTCAAGTCCTATGATTTCCTTATTTAATGGGGAACAAAATCCAATTGAAAATTTCGTATTTAAACATTTTAAACAGTACAGAAAAATTCAATTAGACAGAGGTGTGAAAATTGAAATGCAGTAAAAATTTCGCAACCCTTTCAAGAACCAAATCGTCTAAGGTCTATGGATCATATCCAAAATCTTATTCAACCTGGCTCTGATACCCTTTAAAGGATATTGTGAATACTTAAGCGCATCACGGAAGCGTGTCGATCGCATCGTATGCAATCGGAGCAACTAGTCGCACTAGTCGCTAGATGCAGCGGAAATTAAAAATTTTAAATCTAAAGATGAAACCACATGATCACGAGAACACTTCTCGGATCATTTCATCAAACCACCAAGTATAAGGAATACCTCTTGAAGCGTGGTTGTGATCGCGAGATCCCAAAGTAGAGATCCTCCTGTCTTAAGTCCGATCCACGAAGAATGCACTTGCGGGCGCGATGATGAGTCACGTTCCTTCCCGCAATCCTCGATGAAGATCCAAGAGATGGCTCCCCCGATTTCGTCAAACGAAATCCTTCGTCTTCCTTTAGAGTAAGCAACTCCAAAGAAGATGGAGATCCATGAGTCGTCGAAGGCGAAAACCGAGAGTCTCTCCTTTCTCAACACAAAGTGGACGGTCACTTGATGGAGAAGAGAAAGAGAGAGGGAGAGAATGAGAAAGAGAGAGAGAGTTGTAACCTTGCACAACTCTTAATGATGTACCATGGAAGGCTACCCTAGCCCTCCTTTTATATTAGTTTAGGATCCAATGGATCTCAATCCATGGGACACATGGATCCAACGGCCATGCTTGGTCCATGTAAAATCAATGGCTATAATTATTGTTGGTTAAAACCAACAACATTTATTTATGATTAAATTAAATATATGTTGCAACATTATCAACACATTTTTAATTTAACATAAATAAGTTAGTTGAGAGATTAATCATCATAATAAAATGGAGATAATATTGCCTCCTAATTTGGTGGCTTTATTTCTCCTTTTATTATATTACATTATCTCTCAATTATCACAAAAATATCCACCAAATTAATTCTAAATTAATTTGTGAATATTTCAATCATGCCATTGAAATTTATGTGAATCATATTCACATCCCAAACTAATTTGTAAATGACATTTCTAGTTAATTAACAAATGTGAATCCAATCCACATTTAATAATTAACAAATGTTGTTTACTAAATTTCTCTCTCTTGATTATATGTATATTATAAATCATATTTACAATACACAAATATTATGGATAATAATATCCACATTCTCTAATCCTTAATAATTAAATCACATTTAATTATCTTGGATAATCATTCTCACAATATGAATCATATTCATATTAAGCTTGATGATTAAATCTCATTTAATCATCAAGTTCTTCTTGCTTGGATATGAATTTCATCAAATGAATTATTCTCGAACCCTTTCAAGAATAATGTGCTTTCTCTGCAAATACTTGGATATAAGGACATGGCGATTGTATTGTTCCACGTATAGTGACTTGGATGTTGAGATCTTGTCTCAAATCCAGATCGTACGAACCTCCCACAGATGCTTGATTAAATCAAGACTGCAAATCTAATCTTCTCATTAAATCTGAATCTCATTCAGACCAATGTCCAACACTTGTATAAGATCAGATTGCTTCTCTACTGAAAGGAGTCACTAAAATCCAGACATGTTTCATCACTCCCTCGGAATGGAAGCGTCATGGATATACAATCATTTATGATTACATCACCCTCAGGTATTCCCAATACCTGTACATCCTGCATACTGGAAGACCCGTGGTCAACCCGAAGATCAAGATCAGTTTTACACTGTCTTCTTCAAGGTTTGATCACTAAGTTTCTCATTTGATCATTGGGATTTGGTATCGATCATATACTTTCCAAAAGCATATATCATACCTAGGTCTTGATCATATACTTTCCAAAAGTATATATCAAACCTACAAATTCAGTCAATCTTCCAAAGCGAGACGACCGTACACGGAATTTGATTCTTCCCAATATCTCATGAGTGAGCTCATGTCTTCCGGTTCAGTAGTGAACATGTATGATCCCTTTGAGAGATCGTATTACTCATATGCCCTTATATGCACACCAGCGCGCCGGTGTATAGATCTTGGTTAGGTCATCAACCTATGGGTCTGCCAAATGTACATACTCAGACATATAGCAATACATCTGTCTCCAGTCAGAGGATGCGTGCCTATGCTGTGACAACATTCAACATAGGACTTTGGTTATCTCGATCTCGTTAAGTCAACCCATTAACTAATCTGACACCTCCGAATCTCTATTCCTATGCAGAGGACCTGCATCAAGAGGTCGGTCAGATATCAGCCTATGTGAGAAAGGATTACCATCTCCTACTCAGGCTGGAGATCACATCTTAACAATCATTTGACGGTGCTTGATGAGTCCTCAATCTAACTCTTTAGGTATTCATCCAAGCACCAGCCTCTATGATTCAATAATTGAATCAACAACTGTATGATCATTAAGATACCCATGGTACATAACCCTAATTGTACTAAGGGACCTTTTATGCAAATTATTTATTCTTCATTTCAGATCAGGGAATGATATGTGCAATAACATTTATTACATAATGGCTCGCCGTGGGCTCACATGTCCAACAATCTTATCTTCAATAATTTAAGACTTTATAGATAGTGGTCTAAAAGGTCTTAACTACAGATACCTTACTAGACTTAAGACTGGGTCTTAGTCCAAGGAGATAGAGATCACTGGGAATAAGGGTATTCTAATAAGGATAATAGAGACTACTTATTGATTATAATGATATTGAATTGTAATGTCAAAGATACTGTAATTGCTTTAACATGATTGAGTATTGGTTGCATAAGATGCAATTTCGTATTGGATGCAAGCACTGTACTAGGAGATATGCAAGTATATAAAAGGACTTGGCATAGTCTCACGGGAACATAGTTACTAGCCAACTTACCAAGCTATTTTTCTAAATAGCTTATGATTAGAAGATGAGTGTGGGTTCAAAGATTAGCATTTTAATGTCTCTTTGGGCTAGTGGGAGATTGTTGGACACGCGAGCCCACGACGAGCCATTATACAATAAATGTTATTACAAATCATTCTCTGATCTGAAATGAAGAACAACTAATTTGCATTATAGGTCCCTTAGTACAATTAAAGTTATGTATCATGGCCATCATAATTATCATATAGTTGTTGGTTCAAATGTTGCACAATAGAGGCAGGTGCTTGGATGACATCTAAAGAGTTAGATTGAGGACTTATCAACCATCGTCGAGTGATTATTAAGAGAGGATCTCCAGCTTGAGAAGGAATGGAAATCCTTTCTCTAAAGGCTGATATCTGACCGACCTCTTGATGCAAATCCTCTACATAGGAATAGAGATTCAGAAGTGTTATATAATTTAGGTCAAAGAGTTGACTTAACAAAATCAAGATATCCAAAACCTATGTCGTATAGTGTCACGATATAGGCATGCATCCTTTGACCGGAGACAGATGTGTTACTATATGTCTGAGTATGTACATTTGGCAGACCGATAAGTTGATGACATATTCAAGGTCTATACACCAATGAGCTGGTGTGCATACAAGGTCATATGAGTAATACAATCTCTCAAAGGGATCATACAATTTCACTACTAAACTGGAAGACATGAACTCTCTCATGAAATATTGGGATCGAATTCCATGCACGATCATCTCTCTTTGGAAGCTTGACTGAATTTATAGGTATGATATATACTTTTGGAAAGTATATGATCAATACTTAGGTATGATATAAGCTTTTAAAAAGTATATGATAAACACAAACTTCAATGATCAAATAAGAAACTTCATGACAAAACCCTGAAGAAGACAATCTAAAACATATTTAAAAATTTGAATTTATTCAAGTTCTTCCAATATGTAGGATTTACGGGTATTAGGAATACTCGAGGATGATGTGATCGTATACAACTGTATAATCGCGACACTTCCATTCTGAGGAAGTAATATGATCTTAGTCCAAATGTTGTACATTGATCTGAATATGATTCAGATGCAATGAGAAGATTCGATTTGCGGTTTTGATTTAATAAAACATCTTTGAGATCCATTTGATCTGGATTTGAGATATGTCTCAATATCCAAGTCACTATACATGGAACGTACAATCACCCAGTCCTTATTTTTAAGTATCCACGAAGAAAGCACATTATTCTTGAAAGATTTCAAGAATAATTTTATTATTGATAATGCATCTAAGCATTAAGGAAAATCTATAATTAAATCTGATTAAATTATTATGAATAATGTGAATATGATTCATATTATTTGGGCACATGAGAATGGACATGCAAGATAATTAAATATGATTTAATTATCAAGGATATGAATAATATGAATATCAAAATCCATATTAATCATAAGTATTATAAATATGATTTGTGAATTATTAGGGAGAGTTAATTGTAATTGGTATTTACGAATTAGATTTTGATGTGAATTGAATTCACATTAAACAATAACTTGTAAATGCAATTTACATTTTATATTAGATGTGCAAATATGATTGACAATTTGTCAATGACATGATTGAAATTATCACAAAATAATTTAGAATTATTTTGGTGAATAATTATGTAACAAATGTTATTGCACATATGGAATATATGTTGAGATATGAGGCCTCAGCTATTATGGAATAAAAACCCCATCTTCCATACAAGGGGGGCGGCCATGTTCCCTCAAGTTGTGGTCGTCCACTCTCTCTCTCTCTCTCTCTCTCTCTCTCTATATATATATATATATATATATATATATATGGAATGTGGGTTGCTTTCCTTCCAATCCATTTCATGTTTGTTGCTTTGATTTAAATTGAATTATATTGATTGATTTTCAATATATTTAATTTATTTAAAAAACAATAATTTATTGTTGCAAATTTATGCAATAGAATCATGATCATTGATTGAAATCACAAATCATCTCAACCATTGGATTTGTGTACACATGGATTGTGATCCATGGACATCCAAAATAGTATTAAAGGGAGGGTAGCCCTAGCCTTTTATTCTACACAACTAATTGCAAGAACTCTCTTTCTCTCTCTCTTTCATTCTTATAGCCATCCACTCTCTTTCTCAACTTGTGGCCATCCACATGTTGACCTAGAGAACCTTGTAGTCATTGTGTCGTCGTTGTTTTGCTGGATCGTCTACTCATGGATCGTTGTCTTTTTCGATGCACCTCACTCATGAAGAAGACGTAGGATTTCATGAGATGAAATCAGGATACTCCAAGCTTGGATCATCAACATGGATTGTGGGATGGATATGTTTCATCAGCGTGCTCGCAAGTGTGATCTTCGTCAGATCGGACTTGAGATGAGAGAATCTCTTACTTTAGATATTAATGATTGCAACCATGTTTCAAGAGGTATTCCTTTGAATACATATGTGATCTTGATGAAACAATTTGAGAAGTGTTCTCGAATCATGTGGTTTCATCCATTTATTTTTTTAATTCCAGCTGCCCCGAGAAACTGTATGACTAGTCATTTTCTATCGCATATGATGCGACCTACATGCTTCCCTGATGCGCTAAGGCCTAAGCCCCAGCCTTTATATTTTAACCCATTGGTTTATATGTAATGTATGGTTTGAACGAGTCTTTTATGTCTATTGTACGGTTCTATAGAATAACTATTCACTGAGTTAGCCATACAAAATCCTCATCCTTATTCAAGTAGTTACCTCCGCAAGAGCCGTCGACAACACTTTTGTAAAATTCAATCAAGCCCTCGTAAAATATTTATATGAGCTTCCATTTCTCGATTCCATGATGTAGGCATTTGCGTAAAAAAATCTCTAAATCTTTCTTGCGCCTCTTGGATTGGCTTCGTAGGTCTTTGGGTGAAGTGAGAAATGTCATATCTAAATGCCTTCATCTTACCAATAGGAAAATATTTTTTTAAGAATGCCTCTCTCTATTTGGTCAGTTTTCTAATCAGGAGCTACGAATTCATTGGCTCGCTTTTTGTTGAAGGGAGAATGGGAATGCTTATAGGTAAACATGTTCCTTGTTTGACTCCCCCAATGTTTAGTGTATCACAGGCTGCTATGAAATCCTGAAGGTGCATTATAGGGTGCTCGATCTCATCTCCCCGAAATTTGGAGAGGAAGGAAATAGTTGCAGATTTTTATTTCAAAATTTCCTGCCTCTGCAAGAAGTTAAATGATCTATACGAGTTGATGATTAGCCAGATTATAATGGGTTTGTGTCTGTATAAGTGGTTGATTGTTTAGTCATTGATGTTCTATCAAATGACGAACTTGGGCATCTTATGCCCCTTGAAGTTTTGCCATTTGTTTAATTGTTGCATTATTACAACGAGTGGGTTTGGAGGAGGTGGAGGGTCTGTCATGGGTTTTGTCTCGAGTTATTTTTGGTTTCGATGGATAGAATGGATCAAATTCAAGGGGATAATCAAGATGATTCCTTCATGATCTCCTACCAAGCATACACAAATAAAATATCAAACAATTTGTTTATTCCCACTTATAAATTTTTATTTTGCATGCAAGAATACAAGTTGATTACATTTTTTTGGATATCTAGCAGTTCAAAATAATTTAATGATCACCATGTCATTCTTCTAATTTTGAGGCTACTCAGAGGGTAAGTAGACAGGAGCCGTTCTTAGATCAACTTAGATCTTAAACCCCTTGTCACTCTTAGTTAAATACCTTAGGGGCGAGTATACTAAGAAATAAGATTTTCATATAATTATCACGAACCACATGGTTGGGCTATGGTCCTAGGGGTACGTGTCTGCATGCGATTCTGAGAAGAGTGTAATACACAAGTTTTCAAATAATCTTTTGATTTTTTTTGTGACTGCTTTAATTTAGTCAAATTAAGATGTAATTTTATCTTGATTAGTTGGGACACAATTAAGTAGTTTTTTCAAATGCAAGGTGGGACTGTAGGGAGAGAAATCCTATAGAAATGCAATGCAATACAGAAAAAGAAGTTGATTTTTTTGTTTTTTTAATATGCAAAAACAAATAAATAAAATAGATCATAATTATGTTTAAGAACAGAGAACTTATCGCGGGAGTGCTCCAAAATTTTTAACTTCACTCTAATGTTGACGCAACTCCTTTCAAATGTGACTTGTTCCCTGTAGAAAAGAAAGAAGGTGAAAAGCATATTGTAAAGAGTTTTCTTAATATAAAGAGCAGATAGCTGCCTGTCACCGACAATGACACTAAAATATTGTAGCATATATTCGAGGGTTTAAGTACCCGATTTGCGATTGGATAGTCATTACGAACATGCAAAATCATAGATTAAACAAATAAATTTAATGAACTTATATATATATATATATATTATGCACTAAGCACAGTATAGGGTAAGTCATGGTCGAAGCCCATGGGCAAGAAATTTACACTTTACTTTGCAAAATGAATATCATTTTATAAATTGATGAGAGTTTTTGCAAAATGTTTAATAAGCTTAATAGGACAATGACAGCAATGAGATTGCAAGAAATCAATGGGTGTACATGGCAATCTCCAATGCTTGTGATTTTGTGATCTCGTGGATTTCCCAAATCATCGCACTCTCGGGTGTCCTGACAAGGTGAGTCTGTTGCGGTTACTAGCGCGGTTAGTACTCAAGCCTTGTATCATGACCGGATTTTTCAAGAGTTGAGGATGGTCACTGGTAAATTCGGATCGTCAAGATATTCTTAGCTAATACTTGTATGGAGGATAAAATAGAAAAACTATGATTGGATATGAAAAAGAAGGGCAATAAAATAAATACGAGATAACAATATGATGGTCGACGCCTCGTACTGAAGCCTCAAGAGTCAGAGTCGTACAGGATCTAAGGAGGTGAATGGTTAATGAATATTGGAAGCACTTAGGATGGAGCTACATGAGTGGATTTATTATGGGTTCGAATGCCCAAGTTGACGAATGAATCTTGATGGTTTCGTCAACAAGAAAATTTTTGTAAAGAAAAAAAGCTTGGCTCTCTCTCTCTCTCTTAGTTGGTACTATCCGATCGAATTTGATGGCGACTCAAGGGGGAAGGGGGTGGGGGAATGCTTGATGATTCTCCAAAGCCCCCTCTCTTGTAGTATATATATATCCATCATCATGGTTGTTTACATTCGTGGGATACATCTCTCCAATTTAGAGATGCGCTCCTTCAAATGGAGCCAAAGGCAATGCACTGCACCCTTTCTATCCATTCGTTGGATATCTCCAACAACCAACAATTTCTAGCCACTTAATTATTCCACCCGAGTCCTTAATGCAATGTTTCGTGCCCATGCATTAGCAGGCCCATGTATTTGCGTGCCCATGCATATGCAATATTTGAGATATTAGAGGTGGTGGCATTGTTACATTTATTCAAATTGAGAATATATATTAATGTCCTAGAATCAAGTATGATGCAAGAAGTATATACTCATTGCCAATTCAAAGCTGAGGGTATTTGACTAGTAGCTTGTGCTTGGCATGACACGTGAAGAAGCAATATTAAAATGGTATATTTTAAACCCTTTTACATTCGTTTGCAATATTAGAATTGAAAACAACTGATAAGTTGTGATGTTTGAAACATGCTCATTGTTGGAAAAACATTTCCAAAAGGTTGGAGAATTCTCACATTACCTTCTAGTGATTCCTCAACCCTACTTTTTTTCAATCTGTGTTGAATGTGTACCAAAATACAATGGGATCGAATGGTAATCATAGTTGCCTACGAAAGGTTAGGATGAACAAATGGGATTGCAGATTGAATAGTTATGACAGATATCATGAAGTGCACTAAACAAATGAATTATTGAAATGCATAGATAAGCCATGCACAGAGATTAATTATGGACCATTTGATGCATTATGAAGATATTGCTACTTAAAATATTATGAAGCAAAAGTTGTATGATTTAGCTTATGGACTAGTTTAAGTTTGGCATAGATATGTAATGAATTTGAGATTCATAAGTACCCATAGGGTTAGGGTTACAAAATATTCTCAAAAATCCCCTTCAAGTCAAAGCATATGTGTCAATCATGCTTACCTTCTTATAATATTTTTTGAACTATGTGCAAGCTAGAGGGTACAGTAAGAGTACCTAGTGTCCCTCTCTGTATCAGGTCTCCAATGTGGTAGTCAACTTCCACATGTTTGGTACGTTCGTAAAACATAGGGTTACTTTCTATATGTATTACTTCTCGATTATCTCATCTGAGCTCCATGATGTTGTTGAGAGTGACATGAAAATCTGTGAGTACATAATGAATTCATATTGTTTGTGTTGTTGTGTACACCGTAGCTCTGTATTCACTCTTAAACAACCGCATGTTTCATACTTCTCTAAGTTACGAAGCTTTATGCAAGTTACATGTAGAACCCTATAGTAGATTTTATGTCTAACATGCATCCTCTGTAATCTGCAATATAATAGTCTATGAGGTCGAGGGAAACACTTTTGTGAATATTAGACCCTTCCTTGGGGAAGATTTGATGTATCTAAAGGCCATCATGCATGAATTGAAGTGTGCTAAAGTAAGAGAGTCCATTGACTCAGTTTATCGATCGCAAGAGATATATGCGGTCATGTGATTATTAGATACAAGCATTTACCTAGTAATCACTTGCATCGACTTGTATCTTTGATGGTTTTTTGTTCATAGATGCATACCTTAAGATCCATAGGTATATGTGATGGTTTATATCCTAGCATCCCATCTCTTGGAGGAGAAAGTTGTATACTTTTTTCGGAAATAACCAAACCTCGATTGGACTGACCTATTTCGATCTCGAGAAAGTACCTTAATGGCCCCAAGTATTTGATCAAAAGTTATTCTCCTAATTATTTTTTTAAATCTATAATACCGTCAGAGCCATCATCTATGATGATGATATCATCTTTTTATGAATAGGCATTGCCACAATTCCTTTTCGATTCTTTCATACGAACAATGAATGATCTGCAGATGATTTAATGAGACCCACGCATATTTTTGATTGCTTTTGAAACCAAGTGTGATGGATATGTCTAATTAAGTATACATATAGATTTGCATAATAAATACTCTTTTTGACACTCTCCTTGAGTCTCAAAGCGAGGAGATTGATGCATGTTCACCACCACCAATAAGTCACCATATAGGAGTGCATTCTTCACATCAAGCTGATTCAAAGGCTAGTTAAGCTATATTGCTATCGCAATGAGGATATGTACCATGAAAAGATGGGTGCCCAGGGATAATGTGCCAAAGAAATCAACACTATAGGTTTGATTAAACCTCTTAGCTTCTACGCAAGACTTGTACCGAGCACCCAACTCATCATGCTCATATTTTACTGTGAATACCCATATGGATCCAAGTACCTTGTTTCTCAGTGGATCAACAAACTATCATGTGTTGCATGAAACAAGTGCAGACATTTCCTCTTCCATTTCTAGTCACCATATTGAGTCATGAAGAACCTTGTTGTTGTAGGACGGGATATCCATGTCAGACAATGCCTCAACAATTTGTCTATAAAAAGACCCAAGGCTAGTAAAGTACAACAACCGAATATGATGATTTGGTACATTGTCTGATCCCCTTTTTGAGAGCTACGAGAGATCCACGTCATAACATACTTGATCATTTTCTAATCTTATTTTTTGTAAGTATGGAAGTAGAAATTCCCATCATATGTAAAACTTCGACAAGAGAGCATGTGTGAGGGAGAGATGGTTCTTGCTCAAAAGGGGTGTGTTTTTTTTATTTATGGTTATGTATTATCATCCTATGATGAGGTACATGAATAGTAGTAGTATTATGGTAGGAGGTAGAGAAGACACATGTTCCGAACCTAGAATGGAAAGGATTTGACTCAAAGAATGTAACATCTACAATGATATAGTGTTTTCTTGAATAATGACCATAGCATCGATATCCCTTTCGATTCCTTGTGTACCCTAAGAACACACATTTTACAGCTTTGGTTGCGATTTGCCATTGTCATGACCAAGTAGGTGGATAAAGGGCATACACCCAAACACTCTTGGAGAACATGGAACCCTCGTTTCTCTAAGCAGATAATCTCGATGGGAACTTGCTTATCAATGAAATGGGAGGGCATATGATTGATGAGAAACATGACAGTAAGGACAACATCTACCTAATATGTTGGAAGAATATGACAATGTATGTCTAATTTAAAGGTGATATCAAGAATATTCTGATGTTTGTACTTGACAACCCCATTATGTTTGGAAGTATGAGCACATATGGTTTGATGTATAATTTCCTTGGGTAAACAAAAAGGACTACGTAGCATTACCAGATTAAGAGTTTTGACACATATACCAAGTTGAGTCTTTATTTCATTGAGAAATCAAACTATATGGGACAAATATCAAATTTATTTTTCAATAAAAAGATTCATATAACACGAGAGAAGTCATCCACAAGAAGAATATAGTATCTAGTTCTCAAATGATTAGGCTATTGACTAGTCCCCATACATTAAGTTTAATGAGATCAAAGAGTGTACTACAATGGATTGTACCGGATGACGGAAAAGAACTTCAGTGATGCTTCGCTAGCTGGCAGGCCTTATACTCTAGGCTGACCATGATAGGGAGCTGGGGAAAAACCTAATGAAGTTTCTCAATGGATGTATGTCCTACGTGTTGTGTGCTAGAGTGTGATTGAAGAAGCCAAAAAGTGAGTCACAGGTAAGCAACAATACCAGAACAGTGAATGAGATGATATACACCCTCTTACTCACATCCCACACCAATCGTCCTACTTGTCAGTATGTCCTGAAAAGTACAAGAAATAACATCAAATATAACTCCATAGTTAATTTCCTTGTAATTCTAACCAATATATAGAAGTCTAATTGGAAACTCATGAAGAAATAGAACATTGTTAAGCTTGATGTTCGGAGTGAGGATGGATATCCCCTTTTCATTGAATTGGAGAAAACATGTCTTCTACAACTTGGACAGTTTGTCCAGGATAAACTTGTCGCATCTTATGTATAAGAGTCCTTTCTCCACATGAGTGGGTAGAGGCACACATATCAATCAACTAGTCTGTTTTTGTTAAATTTCTGGCTGAGCTAACATAGGTACCTATGTTTATGAGGATAATAGTGTATGGATGGTTACTTTGATGTGAGTGCGAAGTATCTCCAAGGTGGAGTCTATATATATGATGCATTAGATCTTCAAAATCCTCTTTTGGGACTTCCATAGACCAATCATCACCTTCAACAGTGACAGCTCGAGCAGTAAGGGTTCGATACCCATGTTTGTTATATTAGACTACCTCTGAGTGCATAATTTTATTGAAGAAACTAAATTGGAATGTGTTGCATCCTCATCTTGACATGGAGCGACCATGACCATGGCCTCTATATGGGACACAAGCCTCCTCACCCGGACAGGGAAACTAGCGTAGTGATTAGTCCCTGGATCTTTGTAGTAGTGCTAATGTGAGACACTACTAGACAATTTAGAGTGTTGTATGCCACTTTAATGGTTGGCAGAGTTGCAACAATAATCATCTTGTCTAGGGTAGTAACATAGCCCGAGTCAAGACCTACGAGGAATACCAAAATTGTCATGAGATGGCAATATTCCTTTTGTGCAAGGCAACTGCATCCTGAAATGCAAGAATTATATATTTCAAATAGATATTTCAAAATAGAGAAATAATTTACTTGGAGGCATCCTACTTGCTTAGGCTCATCATATCAAAATACTTCAGGATTATCCTGTAGGAATTTTTTCTTATCCATGTGTGGCTTTCTGTACTAACCGTGATCTGCGAGCTCACCATTCCATCGTCCTTTGCCTATGTGGCATTCTTTCTTGTCTTGGATGCAGACTCTGGCTAAGTAAAGTATGCTCCTTATCACTGTTGGAAATGCGAGCCCACGGCGAGCCATTATGCAATAAATGTTATTACAATTCACTCCTTAATCTGAAATGAAGAATACATAATTTGCATAATAGGTCCCTTAGTACAATTAGGGTTATGTACCATGGCCATCTTGATGATCATACAGCTGTTGATTCAACTATTGAATCATAGAGGCTGGTGCTTGGGTGAATATCTAAAGAGTTAGATTGAGGACTCATCAAGCACCGTCAAATGATTGTTAAGAGATGATCTCCAGCCTGAGTAGGAGATGGCAATCCTTATCTCTGAAGGCTGATATCTGACCGACCTCTTGATGCAGGTCCTCTGCATAGGAATAGAGATTCGGAGGTGTCAGATTAGTTAGGTCAAAGAGTTGACATAACGAGATCGAGATAACCAAAGTCCTATATCGTATACTGTCATGATATAGGCACGCATCCTCTGATCGGAGACAGATGTGTTGCTATATGTCTAAGTATGTACATTTGGCAGACCAATAGGTTGATGACCTAATCAAGGTCTATACACTGGCGCGCTGGTGTGCATATAAGGGCATATGAGTAATACGATCTCTCAAAGGGATCATACAGGTTCAGTTACTGAACCGGAAGACATGAGCTCACTCATGAGATATTGGGAAGAATCAAATTCCGTGCGCACGGTCGTCTCGCTTTGGAAGCTTGACTGAATTTGTAGGTTTGATATATACTTTTGGAAAGTATATGATCAAGACCTAGGTATGATATATGTTTTTGGAAAGTATATGATCGATACCGACTCCCAATGATCGAATGAGAAACTTACTGATAAAACCATGAAGTAGACAGTCTAAAGTTGATCGAATACTTCGGGTTTAGTCTGAGTCTTCCAGTATGCAGGATGTACAGGTATTGGGAATACCTGAGGGTGATGTGATCATAAACGATTGTATAACCATGACGCTTCCATTCCTAGGGAGTGATGAAACGGGTCTGGATTTTAGTGACTCCTCTCAGTAGAGAAGTGATCTGATCTTGGTCCAAGTATTGGACATTGATCTGAATGTGATTCAGATACAATGAGAAGATTAGATTTACGGTCTTGATTTAATCAAGCATCTATGGGAGGCCCGCGATCTGGATTTGAGATACGATCTCAATATCCATGTCACTATACGTGGAACAATACAATCGCCCTGTCCTTATCTCCAAGTATCTGCGGAGAAAGCGCATTATCCTTGAAGGAGTTCATGGATAATTCTATTGTTGATATATGTATCCGAGCATTGAGAAAATGGATAATTGAATGTGATTTAATTATCATGAGTAATATGAATTTGATTCATATTATAAAGAGAGTTATCTTAGATAATTAAATGAGATTTAATTATCAAAGATGTAAATAATGTGAATGTGATTCATATTATTTGGACACAAGAGAATAGAGATCCAAGATGATTAAATATGATTTAATTATCATGGATATGAATAATGTGGATAGCAATATCCATATTAGTCATATATATTATAAATGTGATTTATAATATACAAGAGAGAGCTATTTGTAATTTACATTTGTTAATTAAATGTTAATGTGAATTGGATTCACATTGGACATCAAATTGAAAATGTAATTTACATTTTGTTTTGGGTTGTGAATGTGATTCACAATTTTTCAATGGCATGATTGCAATGTTCAAAAAATAAATTGGATTTATTTTTGTGAAATAATTTGCAACAAAAGTTGTTGCAAATAATGGAGATTACATAAAAGGTGAAATAGCCACCTTCCTAATGGAGGAGGGTGGACGGCCACCACTCCCATTAGGAAAGGGAGGTCGTCCCCCCTCTCCACATGGAAGGAGGCTATCTCTCCTTTCATTATCTCCATATATTGATGATTTAATTTTGTAATTAAATTGTGTTGATTTATCAACATATATTTAATTTAAATTAAATTAATTGTTGTTGTGTTTTTAGCAAAAAATCATGACCATTGAAAGAAACACAAATTAATGTGGACCATTGGATTTGTGTTGACACATGGATTGAGATCCATGGATCCCAAAACCCTATATAAGGAGAGGCACCCCATTGCTCTTCTTGATACATAAGTTGAGGCAACAAATCTCTCTCTCTCTCATTCTCTCTACACGTCCTCTCTCCATCTCTCTCATGTGGTCGTCCACCATGGATGCCCTAGAGAGGTTCTCCATCGCCGCGGCATCGTCGTTATGCTGCCCGATGGTTTGCTCGTGGATCTCCGTCTCCTTCGGTGCGCCCCGCTCGTGAAGAAGACATCGGATCTCGTGTGTCGAGATCAGGAGATCCGCTGCTTGGATCATCAACATGGATTGCGAGAAGCACGCGGTTCATCCCCGCGCTCGCAAGTGTCTCCTCCGACGGATCGGACTTGAGACAGGAGGTCTCTTCGTTCAGAGACTCGATCACAACCACGCTTCAAGAGGTAAACCTAATACTTGGTTGTGGTTTAGACGAAACGATCCGAGAAGTGTTCTTGGATCATGTGGTTTCGTCGCATAAAATTTTTTTTTAATTTCCGCTGCATAGAACAACTAGTGCGACTAGTCGTTCTTCGTCGTATTCGATACGACGATCACGCTTCCGTGATGCGCTTGAGGATCTAACCATATCCTTCAAGTGGTATCAGAGCCTTAGGTCGGTGTTTTTGGATACGATCCATAAACCGAGGACGACTTGGGTTCATTAGGGTTTGCGAAAGTTTTCTTGCATTTCATTTTCGCATCTCTGTTTTGATATTATTTTCGGCACTGTTTAAATTGTTTAAACACGAAAATAATATTTGGATTTTATTCCCCATTAAATAAGGAAACCGTAGGATCTGAGTTTGCGTGATTTCGATTCCGTTTGCTCTAGATATGCTCATTTTAGTGAACATGTATCCACTGTTTCGGGGACTGCGGATCATGACGTAATTAAGATGTTAATTGCGGATTTGATACGCCTTGAAATGCGTGAAAATCACTTGGGTTCTGTTGTAAATCAAGTTAGCAAACTTTAGAAATTTACTTTGCTTAATTTGGATTTAAATTGATTGAGATATGATTTTTTTTAGTAAGTGAGGGTCACTGCTGAAAATACTTTCCTAATCAAGAACCTAGTGATTGTCATTTAATTAATTAGTGAAATTAAATTGTTTAATTTCCTGGAATAATTATGCATAAATATTTGTGAAATATTTAATGATAATTATGTCCTTAAATGACTTTGCCCTAACCAAGAAATGATTAGATGTGATCTAGATCAAGATTGGTTACATGATCTACATGATCAACATTCCAACAAACATGTTGCTTGAATAGGACTTGGGATTTGTTTAGCAAATCTCATTATAATGTTAATCAAAAATGTTTTGATTATTACTATATGGTACAATTTCGGTTGAAGAACCGATGATCATCTCAAGTACAAATTAATCAATTTGGCATTATCCTTTCCCGAGGCGGATATGGTGCCTAGTCGGAGAGTATTGGGGTTGCGGGTTGCAACGTATGTGGTCCGTCCCACTCTCGTCGGTACTGGCCATGACAGCGGGTAGGGCCGGGATAATGTCCGAGGGATTAAGATGTATTTTTCTAATTATTAAAATTCGAAATAATACGTATTTGAGATAATACCATTATTCAAGTAACTATTAAAATGTTTGTTGGATATTAATTGGATCATTAATTTAATATGATTAGATTAATTGGAATCCAATTAAGATTGAAATGCTCTAATATTATTAGAGTTAATAATTCCCTTGGAAGAATTAATTATGTGAATGTGATTCACGATAATTAATTAAAATTTGAATATGAGGTGGAGGATCACATAAGTGACATCCATGGTCTCCCGTCAAGGCGAAGGGTTCCGTCGCCAGGGATTGTATGTGGGAGACGCCTGTCCGAAGTGACAGCTCCTGTATGCAAGCGCATCTGGATCGGACTCTTTGCTTCTCGAAAGAGTAAGGCCGTATACGTAGTGACCCCAATATCGGATCCTCATATTATTGGGGCGATATTGGATTGCGTATAGCGAGTACTATTCCTGTTGACGGTTGGTTCAATTAACGACGGGTCAACATCGCCTTAGGGGTGGTGGGCTCGGGTGTTAAAGACCGAATTGGGAAATGCAAGTTGGACTTGCAAAGCGGAATGTGTTCCCGCTTCTTTTTATCCGAGTTGCAGATTCTCATATTATTGGGATGTAACAAAGATAAGGAAGGAGATCCCAGATCTTGTTGAGATATAATGGTAAGTATATCTCTTACATTGAAAGTGATTAAGGGAATGAACTTTCAGTGTTGACAAGACAAGACAACTTTGATATAAAAAATCCTAAATCAAAGTAAAATATATATATTTATATATTTATGCAAATTTCTTATTTCAGATAATCCTTCATTAAAACCCACTCAATGATATACTCAATAATAACCAGTAAAATATCATGGATTGGACTCATGATCCAGATATTGTACTTGCAATTGGACACATAATGTATGTGGTTGCAATGTGCAAGTTTCCTCATAATATTGAGGAATGACAATTAAATAGATAATAGGACTACAACCCTAGGGTTTGTGTGTCTCTATAGTCTTGATCTATCATCAAATGTACTTTGGAAGTGACATGTCGATGATGATCGCAATTGTCAAATAATCCTTATAAAATTTATGAAGATATTCAGGCATACATATGTGCTCTTGACATTTAACATGAATGAGATGGTTCACTGCATCATGCAGAATGGTGTCTCTATAAGAGATGGTGTATTCAAATTGTTTGAGTACCTACCTGAACCTATGTTTTAAGAGTTTATATGGATGTAGATGATGAGTGTCATCATTCTACTATCTATACTCTGGTCATTCATGAAGCTTCATAATATTCATATTGTATGAATTTAATGAAGCATGTATAAATGTTGAAATGCTCTTACATAAGAGATCCTTAGTCTTAAGCAATGGTTGCTTATAGATAAAGGGAGCGCAGTGGAAGCATGGGTTGGACCCGAGTAAGAAGTATGGTCAAAGAGTTGACTATACATCTATGACTTCCATATGTCATCCGAAGAGTTGGATGAATGCCAATACTGCAATAAGTTGATGTGTTGATAGTATGACTATCAAGTCTATCTAGAATCCTTAGAGAAGGACTCGGATGGAGCATCAGATTAATCTACATAAATCATTGATAAGATAAAGTCAAATAATTGTATCTCAATCTTCTGATGACATTTGCAATAGGTTGCATATGTTTTAGAAGACTGGAAAATTTGATCTTAAAGGTTTATAGTTATCCACATGGATATTGATGCAATTGTTGCAACAATCTCTGTTGGATTGATAGACTTGTTAATTTCAGTGGGAGAGTCCTTAGTCTTAGAGAATGTCTCTATGACCTAGATATATGAATACACTCATTGTTTGTTTCTAAATGTTGGAAATAAACATGAATTCTGAGGTAGAACTATCATAAAGAGTTATGATGGAGATATTTCAGATAGTAATCTAAAATCTAGTGGACTCCACTAAATTAGAAAATTGATGAATGGCTCATTAACATTTCTAAATGCTGAAATTAAAACTTAAGATCAATATGAGGATGAAGATCATTTGACAATGATCTAGCATCAAGCTTTGGACATTTGTTTATTGATTTGATCAATAGACTAGTAAGAGATGAAACTTTAGAATGTCTAAAATTTCAAAACTTACATACTTATGAATATCGTATTCAAAGTAAAATGTCCAATACACTCTTCTTAGAGAAAGGTGTAAGATGTCAAGGTATTCAGGATCTCATACATATTGATGTATGTAGATAACTATATCATAGTAAACATTATGGATATGTGATATCTGTTGATGATTATGTATGATATGAGATTTCTTCTCTTCACCTAAGAAACCTTTGAAATGTTCAAAGATTTCAATTTTTTTGGTTTAAAACCAAAAGTTTGAAGGAAGATAAAATGAATTTGATCTAATCTAGGTAGCAAGTACCTGTTAGATAAATTCAAAGAATACCTTATAGAGATATGAATATCGCTTCTATCTCAATCCTCCTAACACACCTTAACTCAATAGAGTTATAGGTAGATACAATTGGATCATGTGTGACATGATCTTATCAATGATGAATTTTAGTATAATTATCCCTTAGTTTCCAGGTATATATGTGTAGTAGAGACTACAATGTATATCCTTAATAAGGTTCCATGCAAGATGGAATCTAGCACTTGAGAGTGCTGCTTCATTAGGAAAATAAAGGATGGTATTGGATACCTACTTTATGATCTTGAGATTCTTGAAATATCTCATCTCTGAGAATGTGATTCTTGGAGGTTGAGACTCTTGAGAATCAAGATAAAAATGAAGTGTAGGAACTCATTTAATCTTGAAAAGATAATGAGGCTCCTAAAATTGGAAACTAAAAGGATAATTGAAGATGAAACACTAAAACCTCTTCAAATAAGTTTGAGGATGGATTCCATGTGTCAGAGAAATCTGACAATGATCGAACTTCATGTGATGAAGCTTATGAAGATCATAGCATGGATAGATGGATGTTAGCAATAAAAGTCTAATGTAGACTTCATGTACAAGTGTTGTATATGGACCCTCAAGGATCCACCTATATGGGTAAGACCCGTAAAGGTGTAAATGGATCTTCAAGAGAAAGGGAACCTGATAAGAAGGTGCATACCTTCAAAGCATAGTTCGTAGCAATGAGCTACACATGGAAGAGAAGACATTGCTTGCAATGAGACTTGCTTTTCGGTGAACATGCTTAAAATCATCAGAATATTGCTAACCTTAGCTACACAACTTGACTATTGCATCTTCGAGATGTAAGTCCAGATTGCATTCCTCTATGAATATCTCTCTGAGGATATTCACATGAAGTAGCCCCAGGGCTTCATGGTTGAGGAAAGCAAGGTGTGCAAGATAAGGAATCCATCTAAGGACTCAAATAAGCTTCTTTGAGATGGACCATAAGATTTGATGAAATTATAAATGTTATGATTTCAAATAAAATCTTGATGAGCCATGCGAAGCTTAGTGGGAGTGCCTATGTGTTCATTGCGCTAAATATAGATGATATCCTGATCATTTAAAATGATATAAGGATAATGATAAGTGTTTTATAATCTGGTTATTCCATATCTTGAAATATGATTTCAAAGATACCTCTTAGATCTTAGTTCTGAAGTTGTTCAGAAGCCAAGAGAAGAGGATAATTGGACTGTCACATTTGTAGTATACCTTGGACATATTCTATTCATAGAAATTCCAAGAAAGGCTTCTAACCCTTAAGATATGGTACTGACCTATCTTAAGGGATAGCACCTCAAAGAGTTGAGGAAGTAAATGCTACAACTACTTGCACTTGTGCATTAGTTACGAGAAGCTGAGTGTATGCTAGAGTGTACAAATACCAGATGTCTGTCATGTAGTGGGAGTAGTAAATTGTTACTAATCCTACTGTAGAGATAAAACACTTGATTGCAGTAATAACAAAATCTTCATAGATGAGGAGATTTTTGAGATAGTAATCTCAAAGTCTTATCTTCAAAAGTTTAAGACCATGTAGATAGTGATCTATAAAGGCCTAAACTATAGATACCTTAGGAGATAGAGATCTCCGGGAATGAAGGTATTCTAATAAGGATTATGGGGATACTGGTTATGATGTCAGGGACAATGTAACCAACTAGATTGAGTATTGGTTGCATGAGATGCAACATTCGCATTAGATGCGAGCACTGTTACTGGGGATATGCAAGTGCCCTAAAAGGACTTGGCATAGTCTCGCGGGAACAGAGTGACTGATCAGCTTACCTAGCTATTTTCTAAATAGCCTATGATTGTCACATGAGTGCGGGTTTAAATGATTAGCCCATTAATGGCTCTTTGGGCTAGTGGGAGATTGTTGGAAATGCGAGCCCACGGCGAGCCATTATGCAATAAATGTTATTACAATTCACTCCTTAATCTGAAATGAAGAATACATAATTTGCATAATAGGTCCCTTAGTACAATTAGGGTTATGTACCATGGCCATCTTGATGATCATACAGCTGTTGATTCAACTATTGAATCATAGAGGCTGGTGCTTGGGTGAATATCTAAAGAGTTAGATTGAGGACTCATCAAGCACCGTCAAATGATTGTTAAGAGATGATCTCCAGCCTGAGTAGGAGATGGCAATCCTTATCTCTGAAGGTTGATATCTGACCGACCTCTTGATGCAGGTCCTCTGCATAGGAATAGAGATTCGGAGGTGTCAGATTAGTTAGGTCAAAGAGTTGACATAACGAGATCGAGATAACCAAAGTCCTATATCGTATACTGTCATGATATAGGCACGCATCCTCTGACCGGAGACAGATGTGTTGCTATATGTCTAAGTATGTATATTTGGCAGACCAATAGGTTGATGACCTAATCAAGGTCTATACACCGGCGCGCTGGTGTGCATATAAGGGCATATGAGTAATACGATCTCTCAAAGGGATCATACAGGTTCAGTTACTGAACTGGAAGACATGAGCTCACTCATGAGATATTGGGAAGAATCAAATTCCGTGCGCACGGTCGTCTCGCTTTGGAAGCTTGACTGAATTTGTAGGTTTGATATATACTTTTGGAAAGTATATGATCAAGACCTAGGTATGATATATGTTTTTGGAAAGTATATGATCGATACCGACTCCCAATGATCGAATGAGAAACTTACTGATAAAACCATGAAGTAGACAGTCTAAAGTTGATCGAATACTTCGGGTTTAGTCTGAGTCTTCCAGTATGCAGGATGTACAGGTATTGGGAATACCTGAGGGTGATGTGATCATAAACGATTGTATAACCATGACGCTTCCATTCCTAGGGAGTGATGAAACGGGTCTGGATTTTAGTGACTCCTCTCAGTAGAGAAGTGATCTGATCTTGGTCCAAGTATTGGACATTGATCTGAATGTGATTCAGATACAATGAGAAGATTAGATTTACGGTCTTGATTTAATCAAGCATCTATGGGAGGCCCGCGATCTGGATTTGAGATACGATCTCAATATCCATGTCACTATACGTGGAACAATACAATCGCCCTATCCTTATCTCCAAGTATCTGCGGAGAAAGCGCATTATCCTTGAAGGAGTTCATGGATAATTCTATTGTTGATATATGTATCCGAGCATTGAGAAAATGGATAATTGAATGTGATTTAATTATCATGAGTAATATGAATTTGATTCATATTATAAAGAGAGTTATCTTAGATAATTAAATGATATTTAATTATCAAAGATGTAAATAATGTGAATGTGATTCATATTATTTGGACACAAGAGAATAGAGATCCAAGATGATTAAATATGATTTAATTATCATGGATATGAATAATGTGGATAGCAATATCCATATTAGTCATATATATTATAAATGTGATTTATAATATACAAGAGAGAGCTATTTGTAATTTACATTTGTTAATTAAATGTTAATGTGAATTGGATTCACATTGGACATCAAATTGAAAATGTAATTTACATTTTATTTTGGGTTGTGAATGTGATTCACAATTTTTCAATGGCATGATTGCAATGTTCACAAAATAAATTGGATTTATTTTTGTGAAATAATTTGCAACAAAAGTTGTTGCAAATAATGGAGATTACATAAAAGGTGAAATAGCCACCTTCCTAATGGAGGAGGGTGGACGGCCACCACTCCCATTAGGAAAGGGAGGCCGTCCCCCCTCTCCACATGGAAGGAGGCTATCTCTCCTTTCATTATCTCCATATATTGATGATTTAATTTTGTAATTAAATTGTGTTGATTTATCAACATATATTTAATTTAAATTAAATTAATTGTTGTTGTGTTTTTAGCAACAAATCATGACCATTGAAAGAAACACAAATTAATGTGGACCATTGGATTTGTGTTGACACATGGATTGAGATCCATGGATCCCAAAACCCTATATAAGGAGAGGCACCCCATTGCTCTTCTTGATACATAAGTTGAGGCAACAAATCTCTCTCTCTCTCTCTCATTCTCTCTACACGTCCTCTCTCCATCTCTCTCATGTGGCCGTCCACCATGGATGCCCTAGAGAGGTTCTCCATCGCCGCGGCATCGTCGTTATGCTGCCCGATGGTTTGCTCGTGGATCTCCGTCTCCTTCGGTGCGCCCCGCTCGTGAAGAAGACATCGGATCTCGTGTGTCGAGATCAGGAGATCCGCCGCTTGGATCATCAACATGGATTGCGAGAAGCACGCGGTTCATCCCCGCGCTCGCAAGCGTCTCCTCCGACGGATCGGACTTGAGACAGGAGGTCTCTTCGTTCAGAGACTCGATCACAACCACGCTTCAAGAGGTAAACCTAATACTTGGTTGTGGTTTAGACGAAACGATCCGAGAAGTGTTCTTGGATCATGTGGTTTTGTCGCATAAAATTTTTTTTAATTTCCGCTGCATAGAACAACTAGTGCGACTAGTCGTTCTTCGTCGTATTCGATACGACGATCACGCTTCCGTGATGCGCTTGAGGATCTAACCATATCCTTCAATCACATTGTATAATCATCAAGAACATTTGTGACCATTTGGGATAGTTGTTCTCATTTAATTTTGGAATCAATCTAAATGAGGGTAGGCAAGCACTTCCACCCTCATATCTCTAATATCTTACTTCGAATTCTAACATCGTTGATTAGGTTTCCAAGAATGCTTACAAAGAAAAAGAATAGTGGTAATTTATTATATCATACCATGTAATGTCTGATGAAAGATTGTCAAAGAATAATTGGTTGGAACTTGTGGTTTTTTTATAGGGATATTTACACCCATAACCCTGATTAATCTTGCAATTACATTCATAACCCTGCATAATCGTGAATTACACGAGAAACCTCGGATAGTCACTCCGTCTCACATTCATAACCCTCCGTCAGTTTTCCCTTTAACTCAACCATATCATTGAGTTAATCTAATCTTTATTCCATCCAACAGCTGCTAAAAAATTAAAACAAAAATAGAAAATACCCCCAACACCCCCTCCCCTTCCTTCTTCAACGTCCCTCCCCTTTTTCCTCCTCCAGCTTGCCCCCTCCCCTTCTTGCTCCTCCACCATCTCGCCCCCCTTCCCTTCTCGTACTCCAGATCTCCACAACTGCGTCCTGGTCAGGGTGGGGGATGGGCGGTTGGGGGGAGAACGGGCCTGGGGAGATGGGTGGAGGGCGACCCCAGGGGTAGGGGTGGGGGGAGACTTTGACTTCCAGGCGTCCAGGTCGGGGTGGGGGGCACGACGAGGAGATGGGTGGAGGGCGGCCGGGGGGGAGGGGGCAGAGCGATCGGCGAGTGGGCGGGGGAGGGGCGAGAGCGACCGGCGAGTGGGCGGGGGGTTGGGCGGTTGGGGGAAGCGTTGCCATACGAGGGGAGTGCTTCCAGGTCAGGGTGGGGGCGCGATAGGGAGATGGGTGGAGGGCGACCGGAGTGGGGTGGGGGACAAGGCGGTTGGGGGGAGAATGGGCCCAGGGAGATGGGTGGAGGGCGATCGGAGTGGGGTGGGGGACAGGGTGGTTGGGGGGAGAACGGGCCCGGGGAGACGCGTGGAGGGCGACCCCGGGGGTGGGGGGAGACTTTGGCTTCCAGGCGTCAAGGTCGTGGTGGGGGGCACGACGGAGAGACGGGTGGAGGGTGACCGGGGGGAGGGGCAGAGCGACCAGCGAGTGGGCGGGGGGGAGGGGGGAGAGCGACCGGCGAGTGGGCGGGGGGGGACTGGGCGGTTGGGGGAAGGGTTGTTATACGAGGGGAGTGCTTCCAGGTCGAGGTGGGGGGCGTGATAAGGAAATGGGTGGAGGGCGACCGACGAGTGGGCGGGGGGCTTCCAGACAGGAGGGGGGGCTTCCAGGTCAGGGGTGGTGGTGGAGGAGGAGAGCCTTCGACGGTGAGGCTGCCGGGGGCAACGAGGGGAGGGCTTCCAGGTCAGAGGCGGCAGGAGGAGGATGATGGAGGATGCAGCGTGAGGAGTGCTTCCAGGCCATGGGAGAAAGGGGCATCATTTTGTAAATATAACATATTTTGAAGGGTAAAATGGTCCACATTTAACTTTTTCCGTCTGAGTTAACGGAGATTTGAAACGGAATTTGACACAGGGTTATGTCATGTAAAGGTTAAGCATTACTCAAGGTTTCTCGTGTAATTCACGATTATGCAGGGTTATGAATGTAATTGCAAGATTACTCAGGGTTATGGGTGTAAATATCCGTTTTTTATATTGGAAGCGCAAAAATGCTTGGAAATGCATTGTTAAAGCTCGTGGGGGGCTAGATAACTCAACATAAGTTGGTTGGTGGTGAAGGGTAATATTTGGTGGTAATGAGAGCATCAATAGAGATGTAGGAGGCACTAGGGTGGCTAGCATATGATTGAGAGAGGAGGTTGTCGACCGAGAGTTATTTTGGTACTGTTAGGTTGGCAGGTATGGATTTGAAGTAAAGGGAAACAAGGGAGGTTCAATGGCAAGCCTGTAAGGATATTCAACGAAGGGGCTTGAGATGGGTATTGATGGGGTCTTTTGGGTGACAAAAGGGGCTTTGGGGGGAGGGGGAAGACGTAGGGTGGGGAAGGCATGGGGGCGGAGGGGGTGATAGTGTGAATTGCTTATTAACACTAACCATTAACGACCCCTTATATAGGTGGAGATCTAAGGTTAGGGATGCCTCTCCTCTAAAGAAATACCCCTAAGTTAGTGTTACATAGTACCACTATACAAGTTGAAATATAAATTAATAAAGAAAATAGAAAAGAAATATAGTGAAAAGATTAAAATATGTATATGAAATGATAGATTAAAGTATGTGCAATTATACAATATACACTTACATCCTAAAACCCAATTTTAGATATGAACTCTGATTCCTTTGAATGAGATTTTGTTATGTAGATAATTTGATGCATACTCATTCAAAGGCGAGTCAGATTTCATCGAAGGTTGTATGAGCGGAAAATCCATCTTTAATTCTTAACCTTCTCAAAATAGGGTTTATGTTCAGTTGTAATACATTCATGTTAGTATTTTTGAATTGTTATTAATTAATACTAGTTGTATGTCCACAATTGAGTTGAATTCATGTTAATTGAACTTAACATGTATTTATTAAAAATCTATGAAGACACGTAGTTATATACAAGTTATAACTCTTTATTTTTTGGGATTTAATTTGATTTTATTTCTTGGACTTATTTATAAGATAATAATATACAATTAGGCATTTTTATTAACAAGGTTGTTTACTATTTTGTTAATTTATGTATTTTTATTTTTTATCAAAAATGGACAAAACTTTAGTATAGTATATAGAATCACAGATTTATTAGCTACCATCAAAGTGATTATCTAATTAAAGATGTCATAGTGTCATGTAGATGCACAAGAAGATGATGGGTGGTAAAACTATAGAGGAAGAGTGGGCTTCCTTTATAGACATGTTAATGCTTTCAAAGACACGTTAATAAAAAACATGTGAATTGTCAGGATGGTATTGGAGGATTGATCGAGGTAACATTCAATGGCATAAGCAAAGCTCGAGGTAAACCCCAACTGTGGATGTCCACAACTCAGAGTCCATGAAAGCTGAGGAGATATTCTAGCCTCAACTAATCTCCTAATGTGATATTAGATGACCAAATAAAGGCACATGAATGAAAAGGACAACATGAATAGCTTTTCATTGGAAAAATGAAAGAGTACTTATAGAACTTTACATATGCCTCTTTATAATTCTTTTCTTCACTGATGGGTCCTTAGTCCCATCGTATGTTTTTAGAAAACTCAACAACCATCATAAAGTCAGCAGTGTGCCAGCCATTAGTTGTAGTTAGACCTAGCCATTAGTTGCCGTTACACCTAACCTAGATAATATATGTATTAATATGATATACTTCAAAATTTTCATATGTGATGCTAGTTGCACATAAAATTTAATAGTTTACCTATCAAGTAACATGAAAGCTACTTATATTAGTCATATAAAGTATAAATGGTGGTAATAAAACCATTTGTACTTGCTAAATAACATTATAAAATCAATGGAAATAAAAATAAAATAGGCCCATGGGCAGGCCCATGACGAGCTTTGGACAAGATTTTAGAACCTCGACCCGTTCAGCTCAGTCCGCATTTTGGCCCGGTATAGTTGTCATTCTTTTAGTCTCACGTAGTTAATAGTTCTTTTTTGTTCTTTCTTTTTCAGTTTCTTGTACAATGTAAATAAATACAATAGCACTATTTTCAATGTAAAACTTCGTTTTATGAATATAAATGTGTTGATTGCTCTCATTATATTATTTAATTGCAATCCTTGCTAAATGTTTGCTATTATATTAAATAAAATTATTGATGAGTAACCAATTCTAGTGAGTAGGAAAATCCGATTACCCAAAATTAGAGTCATCACACCATGTACATGTAGCCCTAAGATGAAGATATAAAGGATGTTAATATCATGCGATATAAATAGTTGGTAGGCGAACTCTTACATGCTGCAATAACCGTACCAGATATCTCCTTTGTAGTAAGAAACATGAGCTAGTTTGTGAGTCAGCCATGATAGATACGTAAAGATGCAATCAAGATGATTCTCATGTATCTCAATACCTCACCATGACATGGTCCATTCTTTAGAAAGGTGAATTGCTTTCACTCTCCATATATGTTGATGTAAACTAGACATGTTGTCCAAAGAACAGAAAATCCAGTACTGGATCTATCGTGTACAATGGAGATGCTCTTGTTACATGGAAAAACAAGAAGTAAGAATCGTAGTCGCCAAATTTAATATAAAGAAAGAGTACATGACCGTGGCTCAGGTCACTATCAAGATGATGTGGGTTAAGTCTGTGATGATAGGCTATCTGTGGATGTGACTCTTCTTATGAAGCTACAATGCGACCATCAAGTTGTATTATCCTTTATAAATAATCCAACTTTTCACAAGAGAACCAAGTATAATGATTTATATTGTCATTACATTCATGGCATGACCCAAAAGGGATTCATTTCTACTTCTCACATCTCATCAAATCATACCACTATATCTTCACCAAAGCATTCTCTACAGGTCCATTATATATGTAAATGTCTAAGTTGAGCCTGATGGATATCTATGCTCCAGCTTAGAAGTTGTTTTCCTAATTTTAAACTATTCAATTTTCAGTTGTTTCCATTTATGGTAATTCTATTTCTAGCATGCAATCCAAGGTTTTAAAAATCGGATCGGACATTGAATCGGTTAGTCTTCGGTTCGGTCTAATCGAGTCGGATCATCGGTCCAAACCGATCAACCCGGTGATGATGACAGCATGACATCACCATTCGTATCAACTCGAAAAAAACCGGATCGGGCTTAATTTACCGATCTGACCGGTCAAACCAGGTTTTTGAACCGATAAAACCGGATATAGATATGTAAGTATGTATTTATATATCAATGAAAAAATCGTTTAAAATGTCAAATCTTTCAATAGAATAAATGATTGTCTATTTTGAGTAAAACTCTACAAATGTTAGTTGCATTTTCTAGCATTATATATGAATATAATATTGTAATCATTTACTTATACCTGCTTCTAGAAAATTACGCTAAGAAAGTAGTGGCACAACATAGATTCTAAAAAAGAGAGGGACGTAACTGATGTTACAGAAGTTAAGAAGGGCACATGTGATAAAAACCCAATTATTTCATTATTAAAATCTTTATTTTTTAATAATTTATCAAACCCATAAAACTAAATCAATTCGGATCAATCCGGTCGGAACACCTGGGTCAACCTGATCCAATCACCGATTGGATCCGATTTTTTATTTTCTTCTTTTTTTGAAATTAATTATATAAAACCAGGTGAACCGACCAGATCGGGACTGATTTCGGTCCAATCGGTCCGACCGACCGGTCCGATTTTAAAACCCTGATGCAGTCCTCTCGAAAAAAATCAATTCATTCTCTGTTACCTTAATTATTAGGGAATGAATGACAGGATTTTTTAAATTTAGAACTACCAATTATAATCTGAACATTCACTTGCATGAGAATAAATAAGGAAGAGTTGAAGCACATGTTGATTACACAACTCTTGGATTACAAAGGTATTTATAAAGAGATATAAATATGAAGAGAAGTTTGAGAAAATTAAGGAGAGAAAGCATACAGTCTCTCTCTCTCTCTCTCTCTCTCTAACTTAATATAGTCAACGTGCCCCTGCACATGCCAATGCACGTTTCTACCCTCACTAAAATTTCGTACTGACTGCACTTCTATCACCGCGGGAGTTACAAAGCGCAGTGTGCAACAGTAAACCAGACGTATTGATTTCCAATAATTACAGATGTGGCCCTTCTATTCACAGTTTACAGAAAATCTATATCGTTGTCAAAGAAAAATACATTAATTTACAGATAAAGCAAATATCTAACTTTCATGCAGCTCCCCATTCTTGTGGAAGCCTCCACTTCCTGTGCCAATAAATAGAGACTGTAGAAGACAAGGGAAATCCGAAACTGTACTCAAGAGGCGTGTCAATGGCTCCACCTACAGTCAATGGCAGCCAGACATATCTGGAATCTCTCAGATCTGCCGAATTCCAGCGGTCAGCCATAAAAATGAAGTAGCCAGGCAGGCCTTGGAGAGGCAGCACAAAGGTGCTCTGCGAGAAGAATGTCGTCAACCTAAGGATATTATTCCCACCTACACAAGGGTTGCCAATAGTCTCCCAAGGCCCGAGGATAGATTCAGCTGCATGGACAAGTGCACGGTTGGGAGCCCAGCCACTACAACCAGATGTGATCATGTAGTAGGTTCCTCCATGTTTGAACAGTGCAGGTGCTTCTCTGCGTCGCCCAATCACAACTCTTCTCATGACTGTGGTGACATCAAGATAATCTTCAGTAAGTGGGCCGATATGGAGATCACCATTATTCTTAGAAGAATATACAAGGTATGCACTTCCATTGTCATCTTTGAAGACAGTCATGTCCCTGCTGTCGAAACCATGCGGACGTTTGCTAAATAAGTAGTTGAATGGCCCTGTTGGGTGATCACTGATTGCAACACCTACAGAAGCTTTAGTGTAGTTTGCATCGTCTATATGCATCCACATCACGTATTTCCCTGTTTGATTGTTATATATTACTTTTGGTCTCTCGAGCACGTTAAGCTTGTAGAGGTCATCTGTTGTGTTCTTGTCATCCCCTGATAAAACAATACCTTCATTCTTCCATGCCCATAAATCCTTGGAGGAATAGCAATTGACTCCAATTATATCAACCTGATAGAAGGCAGCTTCGTTAAAATGTTTCAAAATAACACGTGTAATAAGGTGATTTTTTTGTCCTGAAAGACAATAAGCATTCATCAACCTAAAAGTAAATGGCAATCCCGTCATGGTTCTAGTCCTCGATGCCCATTGACATTTCAAAACCATGGTCGGGAAGAAAGCTCCCCTCCATTTTACTAGAAACAGGTTAGCTCTATTTTTTATCAGAGTAGATCCCTCGCATGTTTGTTCTGAATGTTTTTTGACCAAAAAAAGATAAACTAAGCTTTTTTCATTTCGGATACTACATGGGCCTGAAAATGACGGTTTTTTGGAAGAAGTTCTAGAGTGGATGAAGAAAATCAAGAAGTCATAACAAGTCAGCAGTAATCTAAAATGGGATGCGTCTCTAAATTCTGAGATGATGCAGAGCAACTGAAAAGGCAAAATTCCAATTTATTTTCAATTGCAATTAATTTCAATTGAGGGAAAAGGCTTTGTTGTTGTTGTTGTTGCTGCTGCAATTAATTTCAATATTTTCAGTTTCTAGAATGTTGACCAAAGTTAAATAGATCTTGATTTTGAATCCGTTTGATCCTCATCCCTATAAATATTATAAATTGTTGATATGCCTTGAATCATAACCATTTGTTCAGTTGAACCCAATTGAAGGACCATCGTATGCACCTTCGTAGCACACCATACCCCACCAGACATGGGTCTCGTCGGGAGTAATATATATCTCCCTAGGGTTAGAGTCCGTTTGTATCACAGATCCATCTATACTGGGAGTAGTATATAAATTCCCTAGGATTAGAGTCCGTTTGTATCACAGATCCATCTATATTGGGAGTAGTATATAAATTCCCTAGGGTTAGAGTCCATTTGTATCACAGATCCATCTATATTGGGAGTAGTGTATAAATTCCCTAGGGTTATGGCACTATGTATCCTCTGTATTCTTCTTTCTCCACATAGTAAAAACCGATTACCACTACTCAAGGACGTATCCTAGTTATGGTCGAACCTTGTAAATCCGTGTATCTTCATGCTTGCTTGCTTGATCGTTTGTGTGTTTGCTTCCGTGATTTGCAACATAACATACCACCTTCGTTTCACAAGTGAAAAGAAAAAACCCTAGACGAGACTGTGCATCTCACATGGTTTTCCCTTTCAATTGAGACGGCATTTCCATCAAAAACTGTGTTTTTGTGATTTGATACCGGTTTTTTCCCATTGTGTGACAGTAAATCCTAGCGGGGGTTACAGAATTCATGGAAACTCATCGTGTACTCAACACATATTGATATCTACACAATAGGTTGTGCGGTTCAAGACCTCAATCTTGTGTCAAAGTTTCTAATAGAAGTTGGCGGAAATTTTCATGGAGAAACTCTATCAAGAATTCATATTAGGAGCTCTAGATTCTTCTGTTCTGCCACCATGATGGATTAGTTTGCTATCACTTATCAAACAGGACTGCCTTCGAACTAGACCTGGCCAATGTTGGGAGCCCGCCCGCCCAGCCCACTCATGGGTTGGACTTGGGCCAAGAAATTTCATGAATGGGCTGGTTAGGACTGCTCTTTGGCCCGCCCGTCAACTGGACGGGCCATGGACATGTGCCAGAAAGCTCAACCTGACCCGTGCAAAATTAAAAATATGTTTTTAAAAAAATATAAATACATACATTTAATATAATATACTTCAAATGTTTCTTTTACATTATCAATGTTAAATTATACATAATAAATTCTCATCCAACTTCACTGTTTGACTAATGAATGGGTGTCGACTCCCCACTTGCCAATGACAAAATGTCTTCATCATCCTCGGCAACCATCTTTCTTAAGTTGAGCATCCTTACAAACATGATCCTAATAAAAAAACCTAACATGTATCACCTACACAAAGGACTTAAAACCCTTGCTAAGAAGAACCTACAGTCAAGGTTGGATAGTTGAGACACACTGGAATCCACTAGTGCTAGGTGGTTGTTAGAGAGGGCTCGGTGCGGCTTATGCTAAAGGAAGCACAGGAGGGGCTAGCCCACGAGGGCTTGCACATGTGATGGTAGGGACCTATGTGAGAAAGTACAAGGGCTTGCTTAAAGAGTGTGTCGTATGAGGATTGTGGGGTGCTCATTATTAGTAGATAGGCACGGGGACCTACACAAGTATGAGGGTATGGGGAAACATTAACAATGGAAGTGCAAGGGAAGGCACGAAGTCGATGGTAGAGGTAGAAAGAGGCTCGGTGAGGACCTACATGAGAGAGGAGTTGGAGGCAGAGGTACAAAGGTGGAGTTGGGGAGTTAACGATAGTGCCGAGAGGGTCCCTCTAATACCATGTAGGAGAAAAGAATCTATGTTTCCTTATCTCAGATATCAAGCCGCTTAATATAGAATAAAGGTCAAGGGGAAATGTGCAAGAACTACAAAGGGAAGCATGGCAAATATTTTTGAGAAAACTGTGGGATTGATCTCCTTTAGAGGTCCATCCAAATAATATGTATATAAAGAAATAAAGAAATAATTACATCCGCCAAGATTCAAAGAGGGTCGTGGCATGCATTAGCACATTTTCAAAGTAAAATCTCCCTCCCTCAAAGACCACTTCATTCCTAGCCAACCACAGAGACCAAATAACCGCACAAGCCTTCATTCTCCCTTCCTCAGAGCCAGATCACCTTCTACTAAGCGACTCCCAGAAAGAACCCTTATCGCTCCAAATCAGACCCGGGATATTCGTGTTCTACCACACCTCTATCGATCATGGGCACCCGAAGAATAAATTATCTATGTCCTCCGCTTGGATCTCATAGCTTCTACATCACCCTCTGCTTATGGAAAGATCCTTCTGGCCGTCGTTAAGATCCGCTCCCTCCCAAGTAGCCATGACAACTTTTTGCCCACTCATTTTTTATTTCATATTCTCTATCACATTTGATTAATTCACTAGGAGACATGGGTACTTTCTTTATGTGGGACATGTCACTTATTGTAGGCAACATAGGTCCATAGGTTTACATTATACATGTCGCTTTCAAAGGTCTCTGAGAGCCAAGCATTCTCTAGTCTAAGGGGATCATAACATTCACTCATTTTCTCTTGGCATATGGAAGAGACCCCTTGTGAACCTCCCACTTGATCCCCAATTGCTGGTCATGGACGAAATATGTTGTGGTTTACCCAATATATGACTTATCAACATTTATTAAATGATTCATAGTTTACGTAAGTATGGGATAATACATAGACATGAGATAACTTTGCAAAACACCTTGCACATCAGCAAAAAAATACAAGATTTAGTTTCCATATTTAGCACTACCAAATTATTGTCAAGTTGCCTTACCTTTTTAATACTCATTTAGGCATAGACATAATTGTTGCTCTAAATTATTTTAAAGATAACTACGGCAACTGAATCTGGGTAAGCTGAAAAATACAGTAAGCATTCCATATGCCAGCATTAGTAAGTTACTTGGAAAATTAACAGTTGATAATTATGCAGCGTCTCTGTATTTATAGTAAGATCTCAAGGAAATAATGCAAAAAAGATATAGAAGTATGAAAGTAACTATTCTTTACAGAAGATAAACTGCATTTTATACAGATTAATTGACTTACCCTTGCAGTTCCTTTTCTGTGAGCATGATATGTTTGTCCATCTTTGTTTTCTCCATACCAGTAATATGTTTTTGTATCTTCATCATACAATAAACCTCCTCCGTGAGCTTGAATGGGATTCCCAGCTGTATCTAACCATTGCCTTCCAGGGTAGAAGTACCTATCATCATTACCTCCTGAGTTTGGATCTATGACTGTTCTTTGATCAGGGAAGAAAAAAGACCTCAGTTCAGATGAAGCATCCAAGAATCCTGAGATTACACTATATGGCTTTTGTGGTCTTCTTCTTCCCGCATGTGGGGAATGTTTTCTCCTATGAGGATGAAGTTTAAAGCTCTCCTCCTCAATTTTTTCTAACTCTCTAATGACAGGAAGGTCATGCAAGCTCTCTCTGGAGTCCCTACCATCCGTCTGCTGGATCATGGAGTATAAGTGTATTACGAGGGCACAACCAATAAGGCTCAATGCCATTATAACAAGAGAACATCTACTTCCTGCATTGCGTCATGTAATTAACCCTGGTGGGAAATGATAATCTATACAAAATAAACACTGACCCTACGAAACTAAATGATTTGCCTCCTACTATGGGGTGAAACAGAGGGAAACCAACTCCATGAAAAAATAATTGAAAGAACCCAATCGAAGTATGGTTATATATGCCTTATCCAAAAACTGACTAGCTAGTTAGAGAGAGAGAGAAAGAGACTAGTAGATGGCACCTCGATCAAATTCATAGGCAGTATGCATCGCATAACATGAAACTGTAAGCACATGGAAGAAAAATACATGTCAATGTAACATGATTAACAGAAACTGCATTTATAGTTGTTAGGTTTGGCCATGAACACTTGACACCAGTGGAAGACTAGACATGTTGGGAGTGGAAGCGAAGAGCTTGAGTGATGGCCGGTGGGTATCTACTTTTACTCCTCACTATTTGTTCATGTGGGACAAACACAAACACAATGAACAAAGGCACGTGATTTATGTGAGATGGATGCAACAACGAGAATGAACTAGTGGCCTCTCATGGGCGACTAGGTTTCTCTTTGTTATGGAACAAAGGAGGGTTCTGAAGAGGGTTGTGTACGGTATAACATAAGAGAAGGGCAAATAGATCCACACACAAGATCCATATACCCATAAAAAAACTCAACTCTAGCCCTCAGGTTATGCATGGATGTCAATCATGTCCTACGTGTCTACATTCATCTCATGTTACGATGTAGGAAGTGTGAGTTCCTGGGGATCACGATACCACTAGGGTGAATAGTGTGTCGTAAAAAGTTTAAAATCTTTTGCAGCATTATACCAAGCACAACACAATCAAATAACCAAACCAATAAGCATAATGCACAAGATGTTACCGTGAAAATCCCACTGGATAAAAACCACGACCCAAGTAACCTGACTCGGGATTTCTAGTCATCCTTTCCAATCAATTGCTTCACTATAAAGCTTGAGATATTTACGAGGATATATCAACCATTTACAAAGAGTACTTCTTTACAACTTCGGATCAAATATCAAAGTCAACATTACATCAAACATCGCAACAACTGTAGAGGATGGACTCTCTCTGACAGTCCAACTGCCCTCTAACTTCCTTAGAGAATGCTAAACCTGCAAATCCAAGAGCTTCCTACAAACTTGAGGATCAAACACCAAAAGGTTCTTTCAGAAAGATGTTAGGGAAGGAGATGAATATTTTGCAATAATTTTTCTTTCACAAATATCACAAATAATTTTCAAATATAAGGACAATGACATCTTGAATAAGCAACAAAATAATTGTAGATATATACTTCAGATATAAGCACATGTAATTATATCACAGACAGAACATGTGAATAAGCAAATAATATCACAGAATAAATATTCATTGGATCTGTCGCCCACCGAAAGAGTTCTGGGTCTTGTTAGAAAAACTTGAAAACTCGGAAGCGATCGAGCGCTGCTTGCTAGATACCTTTCTTGCACAGAGCTCCTCTGAACAAATTATCATCAATAATATCGAAGAACTTGAAGAATGGGAGAGAATTGTAGAATCTCACTCAGAGAGAATTTTTTGAGAATAATAGTGATTGCTTCGAGAGTTGTCTTCCAAAAAGAGTACGAGGTCCCTTTTATAGGGTTGGAGAGAGATAACATCATTGGATATAGAATAAGCAAGAAATCAGTGAAGATTTGCAAGTTTGATCGATCACTGCAACTAGTTGATCGATTAGATCAAAATGATCGATGTGGCTAAGGTGTTGATGAATCATTTGATGAACATTGGAGTGCATGGAATTCAAAATATGATTGATTAGCAAGTAGGGTTGGTCGATCACGGTATGATTGATACTTAGAAAAGTTGGTCGATCAAGGCATGGACGACTAGTATAAAAGTAGATTGATCCCAGATGAATTCTTTGATATGTTTTGATTTGGAAAGTTCTAATGATAAGTTGAGGTTACATCTTTCATAAAAAAATGCAACAAGAACTTTAAAACAACATAAAGGATTTTACGCTTCTGCAACTTGTCAGTTGAAGTCCTCCTTTGAAAACTCTGTTGCTTAAACAATCTATAGTCTTGCAAGTTCCCTCAGTCTAGGCTCTTTTCTCTGTAGGCAAGTTCAGTCCAATTCGCTAACTATATCATTAAATGCTCGGTCTAAGCCTAGAAAGAGAAATTCGGTGGAATTTCGATGAAACGACTGGAAATTACTATAAATGAGATAAAAATACATAGCTTTTTGCTAATAGTAAGTGTCGAAAATAATGAAAAGATGAAAGAGCATGATCTATTCAAGGGGTCTAGAGGTCCTTACATAGGACAAAACCCTAGAGAGCTCAAAAGAGAAAATACATAAATGCCCCTAAGAATATTCTCCTATAGAATATTCCTAGCAAATAGAATATTCTCCTATAGAATATTCCTAACACATAGAACATTCTCCTAACAAATATACTCTTAGCACAGAATATTCTCCTAACACTCCCCCTCAAGTTGGAGCATATATATCAGTCATGCCCAACTTGGAAACAATCCAGAAAAGTCGCTTCTTTGATAGTGCCTTGTGAAGACATCTGCAAGCGAAGGTTAGTGTTGATATGATGAGTAGTAATTCTTCCAATCCTGATAGCATCACAAACAAAATTGTAGTCGACCTCTATATGCTTGGTTCACTCATGGAACACTGGATTCTTGGCAATATATGTAGCAGATTTGTTGTCACGGTAGAGTGGAATAGGAGTTGTGACAACAATACCAAGTTCTTGCAGAAAAGTTAATAGCAACATGATCTCACAAGTAGGCTGAGCCATCGCCCTGTACTCTGCTTCTGCGTTGGATCTGGATACAACAGTCTGCTTCTTGCTTATCCAAGTAACAAGAATTCCTCCAACCATCGTAGCATAACCTGTGGTGGAGTGTCGATCCTCTGGTGAGCTTGCATAATCAGCATCGGCATATGCAATAAAATCGGTGTACCCATTTTCCCCATAGAAGAGGCCACACCCTGGTGATTTCTTCACGTATCGTAGAATCCAAAGAACATCCTACCATTGACTGTAACAAGGTTGCTCCATGTATTGACTAGCTCCGCTGACTACATAGGAAATATTTGGTCTGTGATAGTAAGATAAAGAAGTTTGCCAACCAGGCTTCTAAATCGAGTAACATCTTCGAAGATAGGATCAGAGCATGTGAAGTGTTTCTTATGATCTGCACGAATGCCAGCGAGCTTGCATCTAAGTAATCCGGCTTCCGTAAGAATGTCCAGACAGTATTTCCTCTGTGAGAGATGAAGACCCTCTGTAGTACGTAGTACTTCTAAGCCCAAGAAATGTTGTAGTAGGCCAAGATCCTTGGTAACAAATACCTTCTGGAGGAAGGCCTTGGTCTTTAGTATCCCTTTATCATCATCACCTGTGATACATATCATCCACATAGACTGCAAGCATCAGAGTACCGGTTGTCTGTCTTCTGACAAACACAGAGTAATCAGAGGTTGTTCTCTGAAAGCCAAGAGAGATGATTTATGCAGTAAGTCTGTTGAATCATGCCCTTGGGCTCTGCTTTAGGCCATATATTGCTTTGCGAATTCGACATACATACTCCCCCTCAACTTCATAACCTGGAGGTTGCATCATGTACACTTCCTCATCAAGATCTCCATATAGGAACGTGTTTTTCACACTAACTGAAAGATAGGCCATGCCTTATTAGTTGCCACAAAAGGATAGTCCTTATTGACCCCATACGCGCAACCGGTGAGAATGTCTCAAAGTAATCCACTCCATATATTTGTGTGAAGCCCTTTGCCACAAGACAAGCTTTCAACCTGACAATCAACCCATATGGTGATTGTTTGATTGTGATGACCCATTTACATGCCACAGATCTAGTCCCTTTGGAACATTGCACTAGATCTCATGTTCCCCTAGTAATAAGAGCATCTCATCCATGGCCTTTCGCCATCCTGGATCCTGCAAAGAACTATGGTGGTCTCTCGGAATAAATAGTCATGAGAGCATCTGCATATCATCTGTCAGTGCAAGATAAACCAACAGTAGAGGTGAAATGAGACATGGAATGAGAAGTACATTGCCTCTTAGTCATGTGCAGAGCAATTGGAAGATTTTGAGGATTATCCAGGATAGCATTGGAGGGGACACTTGTAGAGGGCATATCAACCTGAAAAAGAGAAACAGGCAAAGGAACATCTGGTGGTAAAGGTATTAGTCTATGTTTATAAACAATGGGTGGAGGTGGGAGATCCAGAGGAATATCTGTAATAGATTGAGTGAAGAAGCTTGTCTGCTCAAAAAAGGTTACATCGACAAAGACATAATAGTGACGTTTAGTTGGATCATAACACCTGTAACCTTTTTGAGTACGAGAGTAACCGAGGAAGGCACATTTGATCGCACGAGGAGAAAGTTTGTCTGTAGAGTGAAAATTATGAACAAATGACACACATCCAAAGATTCTCAACGGAAGAGGAAATGATGACTCAGTTGGGTAAAGTGGAGAAAAGGGGGTTAATCCATTTAGGTTTGGAGATGGAATTCTGTTGATAAAGATAAACAGTAGTCAGAACAACATCACCTCAATAGGTTTTGGGAACCTTTATTTGAGTAAGAAGGGAGCGGGCAATATTTAGGAGATGTTTGAGTTTTCTTTCTGCAATCCCATTTTGTTGGGACGTATATGGACAAGAGGTTTGATGTATGGTACCGTGGGAGGCAAAGAAAAATGTTAGGTCGTGTGTAAATTCCAGGGCATTATTAGAGTAGAGCGGAAAACTTTTATACCAAAGGAGAAGATGTTCTTGACATAATGAAAGAAGTTGTTGACAATTTTATTAATCTCTGAATGCTCTTTTAGAAGATAGACCCAGAATGACCTACTATAATCATCAACAAAAACAGCAAAATACATATGTCCACTCAAAGTACGGACCGGACAAGGTCCCCAAATATCACAATGGACGAGGGAGAAAGGAACTTCACAACGAGGCTCAGTACGAGTGGGAAACGATGCTCGATGATATTTCCCGAATCGACATACCTCACACTCAAAAAGCTTGAGCATAGGGAGTTCAGGGAACATTGAAGAGAGAGTTTTGGCAGATGGATGATCGAGACGAAGATGCTAGAGAAGAGGATCAACAGAGATGGACGAAGCGTCAGCAAAACCGGAGTCAGAAGGAATACCAAGATAATAAAGACCATTCTTCTCATGTCCCCCGCCAAAGATCTATCTCGTCTGGATGTCCTGAAAATAATAGCAAAACTCATCAAATATAACTCGACAGTTAAGCTCAGTGCACAGCTTGTGAATCGATAATAGACTAAGAGGAAAGTCAGGAGCGTAGTAAACACCAGTAAGCCAGAGTTTGGGGGAAAACTCCATGGTGCCCACATTAGTAATAGGAGAATGGGCACCATTAGCAACCCGAACAGTCTTCATAACGGAAGACGGTCGTGAGGAGGTGAGAAGACTACCTTCTCCTGTCAAATGAGTTGATGCATCCGAGTCGATGATCCATGCAGGAGCAGATGTAGAGGCAGAGCTGGCAATTATACCTGATGTAGTGGCCATGCTAGCAATAAGAGTAGAGGCAGGAGTATCACTGGTAGAGTTCTATAATAGTTGTTGAAGGTGAGTATACTCAGAAGTAGTAAAGGAGGTCTGATTGTCATTGGAAGACTAAACATGAGAGGTGTCTATAGTATCATAGGTTCCATCGTAAGAGACAGTCTCACAGGTACTGTTGGCATTGGGAGGCATGCCAAACTTTGTCTAACAACATTCTGACGGATGATCCATGCGTCTACAATGAGTGCATGGCGGATAGCGAGCAGTAGTACGATTACGTCCATGGCTGCGACCTAAGTCACATCCCGTCCAGACTCACGGCCTCTACCTCGGCCAAAGTCACGGCCCTGTCCTCCTTGGTAGGTTAAGCGTCCTCTAGCAAAATGTGTTGTAGTCTCAGCAGATAGAGGAGGTGGAGGAGACTCTAGTTCCTGTAGTCGGTCAAAGATGGTCTCAAGAGAGGGTAGAGCTGGAGCAGTCAGAAATTGATCCTTCAATGTCTTGTATTGTGGATGTAGTCCTGATAAGAAACGATACACTTGCCATTCTGTGAGTTCTCTTGTTTATTTGTCACAACAAGCGGGTTGGAATATAAGGAGATCCTCAAATAGGCCGGTGAGCAGTCGATAGTACTCGATCAAGGATGTATCTCCTTGATTTGCAGATCAAATCTGTGTATAGATATTTGCGAGTCTAGACTTGGTTGTCTTTTGGAGTAAGTGTTCTCAAGTCTCTCCCACATTGCCTTTGCAGTTTCCTTGTAGAGAAGATTGGAGGCTATATTTGGATCGACATTGTTGGTCATGCAAGTAATTACCTGGCACTTGTCAACGTACCAATATCATAGTCGTTTTCTGTCTCCTTGGGTGGATCCTTAGTAAGGACATAGTTCTTTCGTTGACCACCAATAAAAACCTTGAAGGATCAAGATCATAGTACATAGTTCTCGGAACCCATGAGTTTGATAGAAGTGCCATGGACCATCATAGAGAAAGTCGAGTACAGGGGCTTGGGTTCAGCAGATGCCATGGTGGCCGCAAAGGTCAAGAAAAAGTGACCTAGATAGTAGTTGTAGTCTTAAGTATCATGTAGATCTAGCAATACATCGAACGGAAGACCGGCAGGTGGTGAAGCCCGAAGGTGGCAAGGGGCCATGTGAGGGTGGAGCCATTGGAGGCACGGGGTTGCTGATGGTGAAGGCATGTGAGGGTGAGACCGCTGAAGGCAGCATGGGATCGGTGGGGCGGCAAGGGGTGCTGCAGGGCCACGAGGGTGGACAGCGCAGGGCCTCTAGGGCATCGCGAGGTCACGAGGATGTGCGTCGCGGGGCCACTAGGGTGGTATGGGGCCGCGTGGAGAAGGCGGAGCAAGGCCGCCAGAGGCAGTGCAGGGCCGCATGGGGAAGCGATGCAGGGCAGTAGGAGGGGGCGGTGTAGGGTTGGTGATGGTGGTTGGATTAGGTCAGAACATTGATATAGGACTGTTGCTCTGATACCATGTGGAAAATAATGAAAAGATGAAAGAGCGTGATCTATTCAAGAGGACTGGGGGTCCTTATATAGGACAAAACCCTAGAGAGCTGAAAGGAAAAATTACATAAATGCCCCTAAGAATATTCTCTTATAGAGTATTCCTAGCACATAGAATATTCTCCTATAGAATATTCCTAGCACATAGAATATTTTCCTAACAATATACTCTTAGCACAGAATATTCTCCTAACAGTAAGATAATAACATGATATGTTACACTAAATTTCGACCCAATCGCTCCAAGAGTTAAAAGGCAGTATATTGCTTAGAATCAAAATCAGATTTGAAATCGAAATTAGAAGCCATTATTTCCATCTCTTAAATATGAAGAGAATGGTGACATGCAATAATAACAGAGAAAAACATAAGACAACAAAGAGTACTAGAAAAATTATATCTTATGTAAGAAATTGAAGATTGAAATGATACCATAGAACTTGTATCTAACTAAAATACTTTCAACTTAGAAAAATATTTAATTTTAAAAATAAAATAAGGCACACGCATATATCCACAACACAAATTTTTCTAACATGTATGTCTAATCGATCAGTTAACACTAAGAAACTACATAGCATTCACAAGCATATAACCAACATGATAGCGGGAAATACTTATAGTGACAAGATTTGGAAGGTTGCTAACAACATATCCCTCATACAGTCACATGTACTCCTTTTAGTAGAGAGAAGCAACAAGAAAGCAAAGCCTTCAATTTCGGATTTCAATTTCGTTTCGCCATGTCGGTAAAGAGAAATTCTGGTGAATTTTGGTGAAATCGTCAAAAAAACTTGGAAATGCTGTAAACTTGACTTTTTTTCCCAAAAACTACGATTTTTAATATTCCTGAGTTAATAAATAAAATAGAAATGCACACTTATTTGTAAAATAGAATTGTAGTTATAAGTTTTGAAGTAATATTATCATCACAATCATCACGCATAGTTAATATGTAGAGCAACATGTTTCCAATAATCAAATTGTATGCTAAACTGGAAGAAAAAGCTATGGTAATCATCTCGTCAATAATAATGAGGAGACACTTATAATAACTATTAATTAAACATATATATCAAAATAAAGAAAGAACAAAAGAATAAAGCTCTTCAGTTAAAACTTGAATTTAACTCATAAATCTTGTGGCTAACTGATTTGGTTTGGATTTAGATCTAAAATTTAAAAACTAACTAAAGAAGCTTCTTCAAACAACGTAAAGCACTCTAACAACTCAATACATCGATGAATAAATAAGTGAAAAATCATTAATATATGCAAATTTTGATGAAAACGAAGGATAGATTCCCTTATTTCTGTTTTTTCATCAAAACTACATGCAATTTCGATGAAATTTTGTTGACATTTCGATGATATTTCGTTGAAATCCTGGAAAAAGAAATAAGGCAGCATTTCGATTCGGTGACCTAGAGAAACGGAAATTTCAGAGATATTCGATGGAATTTCATTGAAATTGGAGGCCATGATAAGTAATGGGAGTGTTAACTAGAAAACATAGGCTTAAGCATTTTAAGATGTGGCTAAGTGCTTTAGTTGGGCCCAAGCCCAACAAGTTTCTTAGGATAGTAATCTCCGATAACGGACCGAGGCAGGGACCGTAACGTTAGAATATGTACCATTTTTTAATGATGACAACTTTTTTAAAAGCTTTAAAGAAGTGTAACAAGCATAGAACTTTGCAAAATAATCAAGACTTTTCAAGTCAAGATTATAATAACTCAATTTTAATTTCTTCACTTACTTAAAAATTGTAAAATCAATCTTAATTCTTTTCTTTGTAAGGTCTGTGAGATTATTTTCAGAGTAAAACAAAACTTTAATTATTTTTAATTTCTTTCCCATTAATCAAATAACCATTAATTTACCAAGCTTTTAATTTTCTTCTCCCCCTTTCTTATAAATAAAAAAGGTAAGCTAGAAAAAAGAAATGATCAAATTTCATTAAATAATTGATGGAAATTAGTAAAAAATGTTTATAGCACAAAACTGTGTTCTATCGCATGCTTCGGTAGAAGAAATAAAGAATAACTAAAAAAGATGGGAAAGAAATAAAACAGAAAAATCTAATCATTGGGATCGTAATCATCATTATCATCCGTACAAGGTGTCGGATGAGATCTCTTCCCACGTTCTATGTAACGACAAGTCTTAGAACTATAGCTGCACTCAAGAGAGCTAGATTCAGCATACTTGAGTTTTTCTTCTCACCGTATTAGAAACGTATAAGGTTGTGACCGCAACACTCATATTAGGTGACACAGTGCCCCTGATACATGATGTATTCCAATATAGCTAGGTGGAGTTTGAAGGGAGGTGGTACAGTTAATATTTGCTCTTACTCATAGAGTTAGTAGGATTATTAAAATGCATCGAGAACTTCGCTTATACTTTTGAGGGGAAGGATAGAAGAGGGAAGTAGCAAACAACATTAATTGTTGCCTCAGTTATTATGTGGTGAAAGAGAAACCCAAGCGTCTCCGTGGTTAGTTGGAGTCTTTCGTCCTTCCAGTGTGGAAGTGGGAGAGCATCAAATGAATTTTGTGACATCGTTACCTTACATCATAGGTGGGCAAAAATGATATGGTTTTTGGTGAATGATTGACCACGTCAAACTATTTCATTGGGTCAACATGACTTGTACACCAATGAAGCTCATCAAGCTATACATTCAACATGGCATCCGTTTGTATGGAATCCTTAAAGAGGTGGTGTTTGACAGAGACTTGCATATTACCTTACGTCATGGGAGATAGTTCATGAAAGCCTTGTTCGACCAACCATCCGCAAATTGATGGCGGCAGTATGAGATGATGATTCGAACGCTCGAGGACCGACACCGAGCTTATATCATTGAGTGGACTGGATCCCAAAAGGATCGCCTTCCCTAGTTGAGTTTACGTCAGTGTTGCAATAGTCGGCCGACTATCCTGAATAGTCGGTCCGACTATGCGGTGCGAAGGGGTCCCCGACTGCATAGACATCCAGTCGGTCAATAGTCGGCTCGACCAAATAGTCGCCCGACTATTCGGCCGACTGTCCCGACTATTAGGCTGACTGGAGTTTGACTTTTGATTTTTATTTTTTTATTTTCAATTTTCAGTTTTTATGGGTTACATTTTACCACGGTATCGCAACAAATGTCAAATTCTATATATCTATTATATTGATTGGTACTTTTATCTTGGATTCATGTTAACTAATGATCATATATGTATAAAAATATAAGAATATATATTATAAATAATTTTTATATTAAAAAATACAAAACCGAATAATTTTGAATAGTCGCCCGAATACCGACTATTCTCTATTCAGTGACCCCTCCGACTGAATACCGAATACCATCTTCTGCAACACTGGTTTACATAGAACAAAAACTACCATGCCATCATTAGCAAGGCCTCTTTTGAGGTCATGTACGATGCATATAATTAATTTCATTGAGCTAGAAAAAGTTTGTGACGAGTACCTATAAATTACCAAGACCATTGAGGATATTACAAGAACCTTAGAGACAATCATGAAGAAATTGTTAAGTCATGCATAGTGGTCAGAAAAGTTTCTTTTTAAAATGATCAAGATCGTCATGTAATTAACAAAGGTCCATGGACCAATAGAGTTCCGGTACGATAGTTGGGGATAAAGGTAACGGAGCATCTGCTGTTACAACACTTGTTGTAACACGCATGGGGTTGGGATGTGCATCGAACGGTCCCTGCATCTTACATCACATGCGCATCGAACAATCCCTATGTGTTACAGCAGGTGTTGTAATAATATGGATATGTTCCTGGGGATAACACCGTTTAAAGGTTAGAGATTTTATTTTCTTAAAGGTATCCCCAATTAAGTACATTCTAAAATTTCATGTCAAGGATAAGTTGACACCATGATTCATTGGTTCTTCCAAGATTTTAGCTCGTACCGAAAAGATGGTACACAAAGTCAACTTTTCCCCATGCTTGACGGTTGTGCATCATGTGTTTCAAGTGTCTGCCCTGCGAAAGCATACCCGAGATCACAAGCATGTGATTTTCTATGAGAATTTTGCAGTTGAGCCGAATCATTCCCTCCTTAAGACACTTGTCCAGATCTTGCACCATGCAGTTAAGAAGTTGAGGCAGAAGGAGAATCCATTATTCATGGTTCTTTGGCAGAGATAGAATATAAAGGCGACATAGGAACCTGAGGTGGAGATGCATCAAAAAACTTTCACCTTTTTGAAGGTATGAAACCACAACCACGGTTTGATTTCCGTTAAAAGTTAGGTTTTTATCACTTGTGCCATTCTTAACTTCTGCAATATCAGTTACACCTATTCCTTCATTGTATATCAGTTATATCCCTATATTCTTACGAAATCCATGGTTCTGCGTTTTTTGTAAAATCAATTATGCTTCTACTTTACCTTACCAAATGGTAGAACCATAGAAGGCCGTGTCAGCGATATATCGCCGATATATCGGTTTCGATGGGATAGGGGTTTCGATATTACCTAGTATATCCTTTTACAAGGATATCGGCGATATATCGCCATATCGACTTATATCGGTCAAAAATGGTTGGATTTAGTACGAAAAATCCCAGATATCGATCGATATCGTCGATATTCTGTCGATATCTCTATATATCAATGCTATTATTCATGCAAGATTTCAACTACTTATCAAGCTACACCTCGTATTAAAACACATATCTTGCTACACCTAGTATTAAAACACACAATGATTTATACATTTTGTTTGGGGTCGGAGGCGCTACCCCTGCACCTCCGCAAGGGGGGGCCAACCTGGGCCCCCTCGGGCTCGCTGACCGGGCAGCGAGACCCCCGTACTGGTAGGGTATGGTGCGACAGGAGGGTGCATACAATGGTTCCTCAACTTGGTGTATGGTTACAAGTTATTTCACGTTGTAAGAATTCGAATGAAATCCATTTCCAATATCTATAAGTCAATTCCTCAAAACAAAATATCTATAAGTCAAGAATCAAACATTAATATCGATTATCGATATGTTCAAAATGATTTATAATATGTGATATAAGCTTCATAGATTAATCAATATGTGTGATCTAAGAGTATATTTGTAAGTTATTTAGTGATCTAGAACTTGGATGAACTCCATTTTCAATATATATAGGTCAACAACTAATAGTAAGCGAAATGTTTGATATGACCGATATATGCAACATAAGGATCATAGTTTTCACAAATGATCTGTGTCATCTAAGTGTATATTTGTAAGTTATTTAATGTTATAAGTGTAAAAGTTTAGTTTGTGTTTCTGCATCTTTTATATATTGTTCTTTTCGTTTGCCCACCATATGTAATTTGCCGATAGACCTCTCCCTATATAAGAGAGTCTATGGCTCGAGGAATAAATACAACGCTTATTTTTTCCCAACATGGTATCAGAGCGGTGGCCCTAGACTGGAGCTCTCGTGCCAAACCCTAAACCTAGCCCTACACCTTCAAGCCTTCGCGCACCGTCTCCTTCGCGCGTCGTCTCCTCTACACACGTCGCTATCTCCTTGTGTGTGTCGTCTCCTTCGCGCGCGCCGCACGCGCCTCACGCGCGGTTGTGCGCTTCACGTGCATCACACATGGTTGTGCGCCTCATGCCCCTCACGTGCGGCTGTGCCCGTGAGCCGGTTGTGTCCCTAGGGTTTCACCAACTCTAGGGTTCGGTGGTCATCGTTATAAGGGGCTCTCCGCTTGCATCCAAGTTGATGGGTTTGGTTGCATAGAGGTCTACACGTGCAACTAAACCCAATCATGTCAGTGTAGATCAAGACCTATCTTGTCTACAACCCTAGTTTTCTCCAGTCAAGATGTCAGAAAGCAAGATCGAGATCCCCACTACATGCGCCATCAAAGGTTCTGCGCCTACTGTGAAGATGGATGGATCCAACTATGAGTTATGGGCCATGTTGTTCATGAGCCTAATGAAGTTGATGGGTAAGAAACATATTCTTACCGAGAATGAGCCAGAGGAGAAAACAGGGTTATATGCCTCATAGGAGGCTGATGACGCATATGCTCAGGTCTGGTTGTCTGGTACTCTGATTCCAGACATTGCTAATGATGTCTTGCATCAACCTACTGCCAAAGCCATGTCGAACATTCTTGTTGCCATATATTCACAAGCCAAGAATGAGACAAAAATCCTATGGCTCCAGCATGACATCTTTACGATAAAGCGGAATGGTCGACCCCTGCATGCTCACTAAACTGCATTGAGGGAAATGTTTGAGAGGCTTCACAGTTTCATGCCTCTCACAGATACTCCAGAACAATTGAAGACATATCGGAATGCGACGATGGTGGGGGTCTTTCTAGCCTCTCTTGACTCACAGTATGAGTCGGCTTCTTCTCAGATTCCGGCAGATGCTACCATTCCTCCCATGGAGGAGGCCTTTCGGCGATTGAGCTAAATCAACATCTCTAGCCCTACTACTGTGCCAAATTCTTCTGCTATGGCAGCCTCTAGAGGAAGAGGCAATTCATCTCATTTTCGTGGACGAGGACCATGTAGTAGGGTTGGCCGTGGTCGTGGATTACAGTGCACTTATTGTCGTCGGATTGGTCATACAGAAGACACGCGCTACTCTAAGCATGGTTTCCCAGCATCTGCCCGTGCAGCAGAACAGATACAGCATAATGGTGCTACGCCAGTGTCGGATCCATGATATGATGACCTAGTATCTCGCCTACGTGATCTCATGCCACCAGCCAGTACTCCCCCACCGGTTTCAGAGAACAGCTTGGACGTTGCTGTTATTGCAGAAGCTAGTTCCTCAGGTAGTGCCTAAACTTCTGCTTTCTACCGGGGTTCACGTACCTCAGAATGGATTGTAAATTCAGGTGCCACACATCATTTGTGTGGAGATAGACACCAACTCACATCCTACAGGCAAGTCTCCCCAGGACAGACCGTCGTTATAGCAGATGGGACTCATTCTCCCATCACAGGATAGGGGCAGATCGCCTTAACACCATCCATGCAGTTGCAGAATGTGCTCTATGCTCCCAATTTCTCAATGAATTTATTGTCAATTAGTCAGATTACTACGGATCTACATTGCCGAGCAATATTTGACCCATCATCTCTTGTGTTTCAGGACATTCTCACGGGCAACGTGATTGGACATGGCCGTGAGCAAGGCGAGCTATTTCGACTGGTCCATACACCTTACGTTGGAGCATCATCCCATTCTACTGGACTTGTCTCTCCTTACTTATGGCATCTGCGCTTTGGTCATCTTCCATTTCAAAAATTGTATCAAGCCCTTCCTCAGATCTCACCCCGCTCGTCCTTCGAATGTGAAGCTTGTCAGTTAGGGAAGCATCATCAGTCTGTCTTCCCTAGTCGTCAGAGTCAGAGCAGTAGCTCTCCATTTGAGTTTTTTCATATTGATATTTGGGATCCAAGTTGTGTACCAGATCATCAAGGACACAGGTTCTATTTAGTTGCTGTGGATGATTTTAGTCGTTCATCTTGGGTTTTTCTGTTAAAGAATAAATTTGAAGTGGGCATCACTATTATGAATTTTATTAAAGAAGTGCAAAATGTGTTTCGTTTTTATGAAGATTATGAGAACTGATAATGCCCTTGAATTCTGTACTCGAACATTATCTCAGTTTTTTTCATTCCATAGCTTCTTCATCAAACGTCTTGTGCCTACACATCCCAACAAAATGGTGTCGCGGAAAGAAAACACCGCTACCTTCTTGATGTCACTCGTACGCTTCTTATCCAGGGTTGTGCTCCGCGCTCGTTCTGGGGCGATGCGATTCTTATTGCATGTTATCTCATTAACCACATGCCCTCGTCTGTGTTGGGGGAGAAGATACATTTCTCCCTCATTTTTCCTAACAAGGAGTTGTTTTCTCTAACTCCACATGTCTTTGGGTCCGTGGCATTCGTTCACCAGTCGTCTCCAGGGGTTGACAAGCTCTCTCCTAGGGTTGTCAAATGTGTCTCTGTTGGATATTCCAGGACTCAAATGGGGTATCGTTGCTATGATTCGTTACATCGAAGATATTATGTCAGTGCAGATGTCATGTTTTTTGAGTCAGCCATGTTTTTCTCTCCTACAGGTGACAAGTTGGTGCCATCAGATATAAATGATGAAATCTATATTCCTCACCATAGCAAGCTCCCACATCTACACCACCGTCATCCCCATCACCATCACCATCTCTACCACCGCCACCACAATTACCACCTCTCATATCTTTGGTTCCTCCTCTACCACACCACTACAGTCGACGGCCAGCCCCTGCTCATGATCAGGGTCAATCATCACACATGCCCCAGGTTTGTTCTGATAACATTATTTCTAATGATGGGACTGACGGCATTTCTCAGCAGGAACAGGTAGGGGATGACACGGATGTTGACACAGCTGATGCATATCTTGATTTGCCGATTGCACTGAAGAAGCAGAAGAGGTCATGCGATTCATATTCGATTGCTTCTCATGTTACCCTTAAGCGTCTGGCAGGGGATTTCAAGAGATTTGTACGTGCTTTATCCGCTGTGAATATTCCAAGGACCCACCAGGAAGCATTAACTGATAGTCGATGGCGTCTAGCTATGGAGGAAGAGATGGCCGCCCTTCAGTCGAGAGGTACATGTAGTCTTGTTCCAGCTCCTACTAGGGCAGCTATTGTGAGTTGCAAGTGGGTGTTTACGGTAAAGCATAATGCCGATGGCAGTATTGATAGGTACAAGGCTCGACTAGTTGCTCGGGGTTTTACTCAGACGTATGGGGTAGATTATCTTGACACGTTTTCTCCTGTTGCTCGTCATTCTACCTTACGGATTCTTTTATCTGTTGTTGTGATTCGAGATTGGCCCATGTTTCAATTAGATGTCAAAAATGTATTTTTATATGGTGATCTTCAGGAAGAAGTATACATGCAGCAGCCACCTGGGTTTATTGCTGAGGGGGAGTGTGTACAGGTTTGCAGGCTTCATAAGGCGATCTATGGACTAAAGTAGAGCCCAAGAACTTGGTTCCAGAATGTAAAACCCCCGAAATCCGAACATGGACTAAAATGCAAAATCCAGCTAGATCTGGGCTAAATTGCAAATCTGCTTTTATTCCAGTGTTCAAAAAAATTTATTTTAGTAGTCCATTGTGTAGGGCTCGTCGATAGCTTTCCAACGAGTCCAAGAACGCTTAAATCCGACTGCGGGAGTCCGAGTTATGACCATTTTAGCGAGAGGGGGTCCATGTCATATACGGATCCGGATCCGGATCCGAATTCAAGTCCTAACCCATATATCCATCCCTTTCCCCTTCGTGAAACTCGCCCAAGACGCCCATGCCCTTGTTCCCTTCGACCTCCAGCCCCATTCCTCTTCCCTCTCCTTCACCAAACTACACCGGAGCTCGCCGGAGTGCCTTGCATCGACGATCGGAAGCCGTGCTCGTGTAGGGAAGGTACGATCTCTCCTTCCGCTTGCTGTGGTGTCCACACGAATTTCGACCATCTGTACGATGTCTCCTCCTCCTTGCTGCAAGGTCCACATGATTTTTGATCATATATGTTTCCCCATTGTAACCTTAGTTGCAGCTTTAAGGGTGGTCTTTTGTACTGACCACATTGCCATTGTGATTCCTCCGAAAATCAAGCTGCCTCATGCTGTTAGAAGAGGGATGTGCATTATTCCTGAGGGAGCCATGGATCGTTCCTCCAAGGAGGAAAGTGAAAGTGTCAGGAGCATGATTTCCGTGTACTCCATTGTTTTCTTGCTTGTTCTTTATCAGGGATTATAAGCACACATGCACAGACATACCTAACTCATGCAGGAACCATCACACAATATTACATGGGAAGATATTTCCATTCTTGGTTTGCAACTAGACTGTTTTTCCCTCTATTTTACGAAATCTCCAGTAGAACCTAACTCAGACCCATTGCAATCAGCAGCTCAAAATAAAAATATGCGAAATGTCACAGGTTTGGAATAGAATCGTTGATGACCAATGAGACTCGACTGCCATGCTATAAGTTTTGAAGTTTCCCATACTAGCATCGGAGCTTCCTGGACAAAATGGCAATTACAAGTTGCTGATTGGTTGCTCTTAGTCTTTGTGCCAACTTATCATACATAATATATAGTTCATTTTGGAGATTTAAAATAACACCTATTTGTGTGGATGACATTTTACTCAGTTACAGTTTAGTTACTACACTAATTTGCCGAGTACATTTTCCTATTCAAAATGCATAATTCATTTGCATCGTCATGTTATTTCATTGTCAGGTGCATCACATAAACAAGACATGTATTTATGCTCCAAGTTTACAATCTTTTGATTTCAAATATTGGGCCTTCTAGTTTCATAGGGTGGAGGAGTTTGAGGTTGGTTGGGCTGTGATTGAGTTGGAGGCAGAAGATGGCAATGGAGAAAATGATTGCCAGAAGAGGAAAAAAATTGCGTGGCCTTCTAAAAAGCACATTGTTCTGAAGGAAAGAGGTCGTGTTTATATGAGTGCCCAAAGCAAGAATTTTTACACATGACAAGTTCAGCTTTTTTCTGGAATTACTATAATTCAACACACCTATTATCATCCATTCTGAATTAATGAACACACAGAGGTAGGGTAGTGCTCATCATTTGATTAATTGATTCTGTGTTCCAGGACAACCACTGTCATGCTATCTTCTGATTCAGTGGTGCTATCTTCTGAATTAGTGTGGTCATCAATCAAAGCCACCATTGATTTTAGTCTAAGGATCTGTTATTTGGATTTACGTATCAATCAAGTCACTAGACCTTGTGATAGTTTAATGGGGGCTGCAGGGCTGCAAACATAAATGGTTCATGGGTTGTCATTGAATACACATGCTTGAGCCACTGTTCGCTTATAGAGAGGGATATATGCATATTTAGATCTGGAGGGGGGGGATGACAAGAATATGCATTTCTATGACTGAAATTAGATAAATTCCAACGATCACGAACCTAAAGATGTCTCTCCCTATCTTGTGTTTGCATTACTGCAAGAATTAACAGGACTAGTGGCAGCCATGAGCTCATATCTTTACCTCCTCCCTTTTTTGCAACTGTGTCCTTCTACCTCCCTACAGTCTACAAAAAAAATGACAGCAAATACATACCCACCAACTATTCTTGAGTACATGTGAGGAGATTTACCAATATTTTTAAAGGTGTGTTGAAATTTTCCTTTCATATTTAGTGAGTTGGAGCCTTTCAAATTAATGTCGGGTAAGATTTGAATAAAGGTACCATTGATGGATTTACGATCAATGGCTTGTGCTCAAAAGGGAGCCCTTTTGTTGGGTTCACGATCATGCTGAAATGATTTGACCTTAAGTAGCATGGGGATTAGGTAGCGGAGTAGGTGCTTTAAGGGATTGGGTATGCACCCTTGGGGTCCCGGGTAGAAGCCTAGTTGACCGCGATCCCAACTGCTACTGTAGCTGCGATGGTTGGGGGACATGTTGCTTGGCACACCGAGGTGCTGATCTGACGGTGTTGGCCTCGGCACTTGCGTGCTTTAGCCCGGTGCTCGAGCGCGGGCCAAGTAGTCATGGTTGGTCGGCTAGTGTTTCGCTTGTCACTTAGAGTTAACACTCGTGTACGGGCCAATGTAGGCCACATTGGTCGGTATTCCGAGTGGAAGCGCTAAGAGGGGAGTTCCGGGAAATGTGGTTAATGAAGTTGGTGATGGGACGTGGATCTCCCGTACATAAGGAGGATTGGATTGTCGCGATGATTCGCGGGTTGGAATGTATATTGTGAATCGGAAGTACAATTGTGAAGTGAGGCTAAGTGGACGTGTTGGGAACTTAGTTAGGATGCATTGTACCCCACCGCATGCCTACGGAGGCACCCCAACCCTAAGGTATTTTCTTTTACCTTAGAGTCATAGTGTGAGGTCTCATCTAGACCAAGACCACAGACTATCCACGAAGCTTGGTTACTCATATCCATATCCAGATCAATAATATATATATATAATTCTTTGTGAGACCAGTTACACAGTTGTTCTTTTGCACACATTTAAATCATATCCTACTTGTTGTATAGTTTTGTTTAATTCGTATTGGGCAACTTTGCTCATAACGTACCTATGTGTGAATCCGCAGGTCTGCAGCAGTGAGTAGCTTTGGGGACATCACCATTTTTGTATAGCTTCACGACACTTTTTGTGGTACAGTTGTTGGTAGTTTTAATACCTTCTTCACATGTAGTATTTTGTTGAAAGACATGACATGTAATGTATAATTGCGGACATCTATATGTATGCTTACGTGTATATTTTTATGGACATGAAAATGATCAATGGAATGAAATAGAATTGGTGTATGCAATGAATGGAATGCATGCAATGTGAACAGGTTGAATGAGAAGCAAAATTTTAAATTCATGTGCATGTTGCTAGTTTTCTCCTGCTTTTGTTACAAGTATTCGAATGTGGAATGTGTATGTGTGGGATTGGTTTGTCGAGTACCCGGATCCTAGGGGCGTTACACAGAAGCTCTCAGACTTGTTTGAGAAGCAAGGGTTCAAAAGGTCAAATGCGGACCATTCTCTCTTTGTACAGAGGACATCCAGAGGTATGATTGTCATTATGGTGTATGTTGACGATATACTCATTACAGGAGATGATATGCAGGGAATAAGAATGGCAAAAGAATTCTTGGGCCGTGAATTCGTTACCAAGGATCTAGGAGTACTTAGATATTTCCTTGGATTAGAGTTACTAGAAATGAATAAGGACTCGTGATGACTCAGAGGAAATATGTCACTGACTAACTAAGTGACACAGGTATGCTTGGATGTCGACCTGCTTCTACACCCATGGATCCAAGCATGAATATGCATGATGATGGCACTGAGGAGGTTGACAAAAGAAGGTACAGAGAACTGGTAGGGAGGCTTCTTTATGTTACTATTACCAGACCAGATACTACATTTGCAATAAATAAAGTGAGCCAGTTTATGAGGCAACCTCGCCAGGTACACATGGACGCCATACATATGAATCATGATACTAAGGTATCTTGAGTCATCTCCAGGTGCAGGGTTGATGTTTAAAAAGAAGGGCACTATTACTACCTCAGCATGTGCAGATGCGGACTACGCAGGGTGCTCGAAGGATAGGAAATCTACACAGGCTTTGCTACATTCGTTGAGGAGTCACTTGTCTCATGGAAGTGCAAGAAGAGTAGTTGCGAGATCTAGTGTTGAATCGGAGTATAGAGCTATGGCTCAAGCATGTGTAGAAGTGATGTGGGTCCATGCAGTTCTGACAGATCTACATATAGATGTTCCTCTTTCCATGTCACTAAAATGTGACAATAACGATGCATTATTCATTGCAAACAACCCTGCATTTCACGAGAGGACGAAGCACATTGAGGTGGATTACCACTATATCCGTGATATGATCCAGAAAGGTTTCATTTCTATAACCCATGTCAGCTCAGGAGTTCAAACTGCAGACATTCTTACCAAAGCTCTACTTCGGGGTCCCTTCCAGAAGTGTCTATCCAAGATGAGCATGATAGGTATATATGCTCCATCTTGAGGGGGAGGGTAGAAGTTTAGTTTATGTTTCTGCATCTTTTATATATTGTTCTTTTCATTTGTCCACCATATGTAATTTGCCCATAGACCTCTCCCTATATAAGATAGTCTAGGGCTCGAGGAATAAATACAACGCTTATTTTTTTCCCAACAATAAGAACTTGAATGGAATTCATTTCCAACATCTAAAGGTCAGGAATAAACATTAACAGCGATATGTTCGATATGATGACCGATATGCATGATATATGGGCTATAAATGACCGATATGTGCGGCGTGAGTGTGTATTTGTAGGTTATTTGTTATTTTAATATCTTGGATGATCTTAATTTCTGAAAAAATGACAAAAAATGGCTTTTTTGAGCCATTTCCGACATTTCCACCGATATCGTCGATATATCGACGATATATCCCGATATATCCATTTCGGACGGACCAAAACGATATCGATATCGACACGACCTTCCTTGGGTAGAACTGTGGATTGTTTAAGAAGGTAGAGGAATAACTAATATTACAAAAAAATGGAAGGGGTATAACTGATATTGCAGAAGTTAGGAAGGGTCGAAGTGATAAAAACCCTTAAAAGTTATATCGATTTGGTTGTCTTTAATATGTTTATATCGCAATACAAATTATAGATACGTTAGGTTTCATACCTAAATCTCGAGGACAAAACTTCCTTCAAGATTTTTATGATGTGAAACCCCTACTTTTTACCCCTCCCCCTCCCCCCAAGTTTCTGACATACATACAATGAAAACAACCCATGATTTGATAAGTTCATTGATACCTATCCAACGAGCTAGAAAAATGTCAAAATCAGAGCTTCCTAATTGAAGTTATGGTCGTTTAAACTCCATTGATCATGATCTATGAAAGGATTTAGACCACATCCAATTTTAGCCATTTGCTAATAAATAGAGAGGGAGGTTCCCAAAACCTAAACCAATCTCTTCCCCTTGCGGAAGGGCCACCATCGCCAATGTCGAAGTTTGCCCAATCGACGATCTAAAGACATCATTGCGAAGAGCGTCTTGAGGTTGTTCCCTTACGCATATGCTCCTAGCGATCGAATTACCCAAAATGTTATTTCCACATGGGAATATCCATACATTTCACAATCCCAGTTGAATGCAACCCCTAAAGCTTCATACGTGTTTCTTGTGGCATGTTGGGACGTACAGATAAGTTTTTATATGACGTGTTCATCGATTACGAGGGCCTCATTCATCAATTTTGATGAAAATGATAATGTTGTATTGAGGATGATGAGATGAAGGAATGCCTACCTTAAGAAGTGAAACCTGTAACATTTGGTTGAGAATTATTAATTGGTTTTTTGTAACTGCTCGATCAGTCAGGACCACTAGTAAACCAGTGATTGACAGTGATTGGCATTGATCGAACAGTTTAGGAAAACTTATTGATCAAGATGATCGATCAATCTAGAAATGTTGATCTATCAGGTTGATCGATTAATCCATGAAAAGTGATCGACTAGTGAGTATGATAGACCCACTCAAACGGAAGGAAAAAGGTGATTTTTGACAAGGGAAGAGGATAGCAATAAGGTCGACAAGAAACGAGGAATGAGTGTGAGTAAAAATGCTAATCAATCAGGTTGATCGATCAATCCACGAAAAGTGATCGACTACCGGTGAGTATGTTAGACCAAAGGTAATTTTTAACAATGGAAGAGGATAGCAATATGGTCGATAAGAAAAGAGGAATGAGTGTGAGTCTAGACAATAAGAGTGATTAATTGGCTTTAAAAAAGGTGATTGACCACCCTTGACCATGAAGGAAGTCTAATACTCCCCATCACGAAAATGTGAAAATTAGCAAACAATTTGCAATTACAATGTGTTCATCATATGAACGCACGGTATTGGAGTAAATTTTGGTTATATATTTCTTTAATTCATATTCCATGGAACTTACTGCAATTGTTTATATAACCCTAGCCTCCCCTCTATATAAGGGAGGGCTATTCTAATGAAACATATAACATTTTTATCCAATTCTAGCAAATCTTGAGATGGTATCAGAGCCTTAAGATGGGCTCCCTCTCACGGGTCATGTGCCTATGACCTAGATTTATCCACGAAAGAAATCACCTTCCCCAGCACCATCGCGCTTCCACCTTCATCGAACCATCGCACCTCCACCTTTATCTAACGCACACCACTCACATACCTCTACCGAACCTGCCCCATCGCCTCCAAACTTGCACACCAGCCTCATCGCCTCCTCAAGAATCATCGTCTCTCCAGTTCTCAACCACTAGGCGCATCACCCAACCTCCAGCGACCACCTTCAACCACCAGCGCCATCTCCAACTCTGCCATGGTTGTTCCAACGCCACCACGGGTAACCTCTGGCCAATTTCAGACCTTCCGTCTCCATCTCCAGAGGGTTCTGGACCTCCTAGGAACATATCTTGTACTATAAAGACATCCAAATCGGTATTTTCTCTATCAGGAAATTACTGTCGTTGTTGTTTGCCCCATACATTGATTGCCACTTGAAGAGGTCATCATAACCTAGATTGCATAATGCAAGAATATTTTTGTTGAGTTTTTTCTGATTGCTTCTACTGTGATTATGGAGTTGGTCCTCTATTTATTGAGAAATTATGTCTGATGTAATTGATTCATCTACTCACAAAGGGGAAATGAAGAATCCCTTCTTTGGTACCATTACAAAGTTGGATGGTACAAATTACGTGTTGTGGTCCCAGTCTCTTCCGATTGTGATAGAATGGCATAACAAGGAGTACATCATTACCAAAGAGGAACCAATCGAGAAGACTGGCACGAATGCAACATGGAAGAAAGACAATGCTATGGGTAAGGCATGGATTATGAGTCGTTGCATCTAACGCATTGCCAATGGTGTGCACTACAAGATAGCTAAATGCATGTGGGATAGTTTTCACAAGACGTGCTCGGAAGAGAATAATTATGCCAAGATTCTTCAAATATATGTGGATAGATCTCAAATCAAGCAAAATGAACGTCCCCTTGTCCAATTCTATTCGACATTAAACCCATGGCTCCGAAGGTTGAACTCTATATGCTCATTTGCACGTTTCCAATACGGATTACCTTCATGAATCAATTGATGGTTGGACTCTTCCTTGGAGGCCTGGACCCTATATATGATGTTGATCGAGCGCGGATGATCACTGTTTCTGAGATTCCGTCTATGGAAGAACCCTTCAGCATGCTTAGTGGGTTGTCTATATCCCTTCCAGCAGAGACTCGTGTTGAGACCACATCGGCTATAAATGTACCCTTAGGCAGAGGTCGAGGGACTTTCTTTAGAGGCAGGGGATGGGGTCATGATTTCGAACGTGGAAAGACCCGTGTAACTTTTGTAGCTGTAGGGGCTACACTGAAGATCGTTGTTGGATGAAACATGGAAGACCCATGATGGCTCACCAGACCTTCCCAGCATTGGATGATATCTTGTCGGGAATATCCAAAGCAGAATATGAGGATCCGATGCAGCGAATGAGTCAGCATGGGGTTGCATCATAATTGTCTTCATCAGGAGCAGGAGTTATCATTGGCACCACTTCTATCAAGAATGCAGCATTCATCAATCCCTCAAGTATACCTACATTATGCTATGCATGTAAGAGTTCATCTAGTTCTTTTGATTGGTTGATAGACTCGGGTGCTTTATGACACATTAGTGGCAACGAGAATCTATTCATTATACTTTGATAGGTCGCACTAGGCCATCTATTATGGTGGCAGATGGTAGATTATCCCCATTGCTAGACAGGGGGAAGTCCAAGTGGCTTAAAATATTTGGCTAAAAATTGTTCTTTCAACTCCAGAATTTCCTATGAGTCCTTTATCTGTATCTGGAATTACTAAAGGGCTTAACTGTCGAGTCATTTTTGATCCAGGGGCACAAAATATTCGGCTAAAAAATGTTCTTCTAGCTCTGGATTTCCTATAAGTTTTTTATTTGTATCTTTCAGGATATGCTGACGGGCCGGGTGATTGATTGTGATCGTGAGAAGGGGGTGTGTACCATTTGACGCATCTCCTTTTGTGGATCATGTCTCTACATCTATTATAGAGTTGTCTGCATACACATGGCACTTTCGTCTTTGTCATTTGCCTCTACCGAAGTTACTAAGAATCCTACCTCAAATTCTCGTTTCCACATCACTCCAATGTGAAGCTTGTCAACTTAGAAAGTATCATATGAGTTCTTTTCAAAGTCGTCATGGTTGTGTTAGCAAATCTGTTTTTGATTTAGTACATTTCGATGTATAGGGGCCTAGTCGGGTCCCATAATATTTTGAATATAGGTCTATTTGGTGGTTGTTGATGTTAATGACTTTACCCGAGTTTCATGGGGTCTTTCTAAAAAATGTACTAAGCCTTCTCCCACTATAAGTAGGGTCGGCTATATGGATTCTTGCTCAAATCCATGTTGAAAGATTCGACTATTTTTCACGCTGGTCGTCGACTACCTAACGCAATCACTGCAAGAGTGGGATTTGAACCCTGGTCTTTTGTGTGGTAGACACATGGTACTACCACTAGACCATTAAGTGGGTTTTTCATGGGTCTTTCTATCGATATTAAAATCTAAAGTCTATATTGTTATGAAAAACTTTTGTATGAAAATGAAAAATGTGTTTGGTTTTCATGTCAAAACTATTCGTACTGATAATGCTCTTGATTTTTGCAATCAATATCTCTGTTCTTTTCTTATGAACATGGGATCATCCACCAAACATCTTGTCCATCTACATCCCAACAGAATAGTATAGTCAAAAAGAAGCACCTCCAGGATATTGATGTGGCTCGCATCCTACTTGTCCAAAGTGCGACCTACTCACCTTTCGAGGGTGATGTTGTTCTCAGCCAACATATCTAATAAATCGTATGACGTCTACCTATTGTATTGGAAGAGCAAACCATTCATTACTCTTCCCTGACAAGAACCAATTCCATGTTCCACCTAAAATCTTTGGGTGCATCTCATTTGTCTACATCATTCTCCAGGCCACGATAAACTCTCCTCTCCCCCCCCCCCGGCTGTAAAATGTGTCTTTGTAGGCTACTTCAAATCCATAAGGGGTACGGTGTTATGATCCAGTACATCGTTGTTACCATGTTAGTGATGATGTGACCTTTAAGTCTATATTGTACTATTCCACCTTTGATTCTCAGGTTGTGCCTCCTGATGATCTAGAAATTGCCAGTCTCCCTATGCCATCTCCTCAGAGCAAGCCTCTGAATCAGGACATTTACATCAATGATAGTCAACAATTTCGGTTAGTATATACTCGTCGAATGTCGAATGGCAACCCCTCTTATCACACTAGCACATGATCCCAAGGTATATCAAGATAAGAACATTGATGAGGTTGTTTTGAGGATATTCCACATATAGGTGAGCAGGTTATTGAGGAGGATATTCAAGACTCCCAAGATCATTCTGATATGCCCATAGCTCTTCAAAAACGAAAATGTATGTGTACATTAAATCCTATTACAAGCCATGTGTCCACAGAGAGATAGTCTGTGCAGTACAAGACTTTTCTGGCTGGACTTTCGGCGGTTGCTATTACTCCCACTTATCAGCAGGCACTATTAGTTCCTGAATGGAATGCGGCTTTGAGGAATAAATGGAGACTCTACTATCCATGGGTACGTGGCAACTAGTTGATCCCCCAAGGGATGCAACTATAGTTGCCAGCATGTAGGTTTTTATCACCAAACATCTTCCAAATGGTTCGGTGGAACATTATAAAATTCAAGTGGCCGCAAAAGGGTATAGTCAAACCTGTGGCATGTATTACCTCAACACGTTTCACTTGTGCAGATTCTTATTTCCATTGCAATCCAACTATGCTAACTGTTAGAAGAAAAGAGTCTTCGATATATCACTCATGGAAAACCCTAGGCTCTCTTATATAGGGAGAGGCCTTAAGGGTAAATTACAGAGACGTCTAAATAAAAGAAAGAAATAGCAACAAGACACATAAACAATTAAATAATTCTCGAAACTATCTCTACACTCCCCCTCAAGGTGGAGCATAGATGTCGATCATGCTCAGCTTGGATGAACATCTCTGATAAGGTCCTCTGAGCAATGGCTTGGTGAATACATCGGCAGTTTGATCTCCTGAGCTAACATGTGCAGTGGATATCAATCCTCTCTGGATCAGGTCCCTGGTGTAATGGCAGTCAACTTCAATATGCTTGGTCCTCTCATGAAACGCTGGATTGCTGGCAATGAACAATGCTGCCTGATTGTCACACTGAAGTTTCATAGGTAGAGGTACAGCTACATGTAGATCTTCTAATACGGAGCAAACCCACATCATTTCTGTGCTGGCTTGAGCCATTGCCCTGTATTCGGATTCCGCACTGGATCTTTGCCACCACAGTTTGTTTCTTGCTTTTCCAAGAAACCAGAGAGACTCCAACAAAAACTGCAAACCCTGAGGTTGATTTTCTATCCTTAGGACATGCTGCATAATCTGCGTCTGCACACGCTGAGATGGATAAGTCTGTGCCCTTTCTGAATAGCAGCCCTAACCCTGGAGAAGACTTCAGATACCTCAGTATCATGTGTATAGCATTCATGTGAACCTGTCTTGGCTGCTCCATAAACTGACTCACCCGGCTAACTGCAAATGCAATGTCTGGACGGGTTATGGTAATGTAGAGGAGTTTTCCCCACCATCTCTCTATACTCCTCTTATCTACTTCATCAGATCACCATCATACAACTTCATGTTGGGGTCCATGGGGATGCTTGATGGTTTGCACCCATCCATACCAGTCTCAACCAGGAAGTCTGTAATGTACTTCCGTTGTGTCACCACCAACCATGTGCATTCCTTGCAAATTCCAACCCCAGAAAATATCTTAGGGTTCCAAGATCCTTTGTAACAAACTGATGACCTAGGAATGCCTTTGCCCTCTCTATGCCCTAAACATCGTCTCCTGTAACAAGAATATCATCCACATAGACCATTATGACAACCGTACATGCCGAGGACTTCTGGACAAACAACGAGTGATCAGCATTGGACCTCTTGAATCCCTGGTGCTCAATTAGATTGGACAGCTTCTGGAACCACGCTCGTGGACTCTGTTTGAGGCCACATATCGCCTTGTGAAGTCTACAGACCATATGCTTCTCCCCCTCAGCAGTAAACCCGGGTGGCTGCTGCATGTAGACTTCCTCCTGTAAGTCCCCGTACAGAAAGGCATTCTTGACATCTAGATGAGAAATGCTCCAATCACGAACCACTGCAACAGATAGGAGAATATGGAGTGTCGAGTGTCTCGCTACTGGAGAGAATGTATCCATGTAATCGACGCCATATGTTTGTGTAAACCCACGGGCGACCAAGCGTGCTTTGTACCTATCCAACGTGCCATCTGCATGATATTTGACTGTGAAGACCCATTTGCCAGCTTACAACGAATGCATCAGGAGGTGCAGGGACCAAAGACCATGTGCCACAGGACTGCAATGCCCTCATTTCTTCTTCCATAGCTAATCTCCAGCACTCACTCTTCAAGGCTTCCTGGTATGTCCGTGGTATATCCACGGAAGACAATGCAGTAGCAAACTTCTGAAAATCACCTGTGAGTCGTGAAGGAAACCTGTGAAGCAAATGGATAGGATGCACATTGCCTTCTCTGTTCCGAATCGCAATCGGAACATCAAGATCATCATCTGTGTCTTCCTGTAATGAGGCATCCTGCATATGTACTGAACCTGACCCGTCAGTAGTAACATCATCTGAACATACCTGAGGCGTAGTAATTGGCTGATCTGTCGTCTGAGCAGGACCTAAGGCCCTAAATGTCGGTTTCGGTCACCATTTCGGTATCGACCAAAACAGAATTTCGATGGAATTTCGGTGAAATTTCGATCGAAATTTCGATCATTTCGGTCATTTTTTGTACTAGGACCCCCATATTTCGGTCATTTCGGTCGTTTCGGTCGAATTTCGATTTCGACTGGATATCGATATTCGACAGAATTTCGTTGAAATTTGAGGCTATGGGACCTGACCGACGTGTATAATGGTTAGGAAACGGTGATATGATTTGCTGTGGAATGGGTGGAGGTGGAGGTGGAGGTGGTGGTGGTGGTGGTGTTGGCATAGGAACTGACACAGGGGACGACTCAGGTGAACTCGAAGTAGGTGGTGGTGGAACATAAATATCATCAGTGGTAGTAGATGGTATCATTCTGTCCCCAGCTGGCGAGAAATACATAACCGACTCGAAGAAAGTGACATCAGCACTGACAAAGTACCTGTTGGTTGTAGGGTCATAACACCGGTATCCCTTCTGGGTTTTGGAATAACCAACAAAGACGCACTTGACTGCTCTAGGAGAGAGCTTGTCAAGGTCAGGAGATAGACGATGGACAAACGCCACAGCGCCAAAGACACGTGGAGGCAGTGAGAATAGCTCCTTGTCTGGAAAAATAAGAGAGATGGGTATCTTCTCTCCAAGGACAGAGGACGGCATTCTATTGACCAGATAGCATGCAGTAAGGACAGCATCCCCCCAGAAAGAAATAGGAGCACAACTTTGAATAAACAGGGTACGAATAATATCCAAGAGATGGTGATGCTTTCTTTCCGCCACACCATTTTGTTGGGATGTATAAGCACAGGTGGTTTGGTGAATAATACCTTTTGATAAAAGAAATTGAGAAAGAGAGCGTGTATAAAATTCCAGGGCATTATCCGTCCGAACATATTTGACTGAGGAAGAGAAAACATTCTGTACTTCATGAATCAAATTTTTGATCACATCTCCTGCTTCAGATTTATTCTTCAAAAGAAATACCCATGAGACATGAGAAAAATCATCCACTACCACAAGATAAAACATGTGTCCCTGGTGATCGGGAACACGACTCGGACCCCATATATCTATATGTAACAACTCAAAAGGGGAGCTACTGCTCCGACTCTGACGACCTGGAAAGCTCGACCTATGATGCTTTCCCAACTGACATGTTTCACAGCGAAACGACGAACTTGGAGAGATCTGGGGCATAGATGGCGCATTTTCTGGAGCGGAAGGTGACCAAATCGAAGATGCCAAATGTAAGGAGAGACTGGTCCAGCGGAGTGAGAGGAGACGCCAGCATAGGTTTCCTGAACCAGCCGATATAAACCATTCTGCTCAGAGCCACAGCCAATCACCTTGCCCGTGAGTATGTCCTGAAAAATGAGAGAAGACGGGTCAAATATAGCACGACAATTCAAATCCTTTATAATCTGACTAATAGACAGCAAATTCAGTGAGAACTCAGGGGCATGTAAAACATTCTGTAGCTGCATAGTGGAGGATATGAAAACCTCCCCCTGGCCAACAAGGGGTGAGTGGGTACCATCTGCTATCTGTACTGAGCGGCCGGGAGGAATATCCCTGTAGGCCTGTAATCTACCTCTATCTCGACAAAAATGATGTGTGGCTCCGGAATCTATAACCCAGTCAGATATATCATGAGATGGTATGAGTGCTGATGATCTACCTGAGCTACTAGCTGCGGCGGATGAACTGGCAGAGGTTGCGGAAGCAATATCTGAAGAACCACCAAATGAATCACCAGAAGAATGTGGCATAATATCACGGAGACGGGCCACAAGTTCGTCAAATCTATGATCTGCAGTAGACGGTAATGGAGACTGTGAATGCTCTGCAACCCGTGCCGATGCTGGGAACCCATGCTTAGAGTAGCATGTCTCCTCCGAGTGTCAAGTTCTGTGACAATACGAGCACATCTGACTGAAGCGACCACCTCTTCCTTGAGGTCCACGGCCACGTCCACGACCACGTCCAGAAGGCGGTCCACCTCTCCCACGCGAAGCTGCCATCGCAGATGGAGGTGGAGTAGAAGAGCTGGAGGAAACTGGAATGCGACTGAGCCTTCTGTAGACATCCTCCACTGGAGGAATTACTGCATCTGCTAGAATCTGTGACAGTGCAGCATCACACTCGGGATCGAGAGCAGCAAGTAGAACGCCCACCATGGTGGCGTTCCGAAACATCTTCTACTGCTCCGGAGTAGCAGTGAGAGGAATGGTACTGTATAGCTTCTCGAACATCCCTCTTAGGGATGTGTATAGAGAATGGAGAGGTCTGTCGGCCTGCTTCATCGTAAAAATGTCATGTTGAAGCTGCAACATCTTTGTCTCATTTCGCATCTGCGAATACGTAGCAGCAAGGATGTCCCACATTGCCTTAGCAGTGGGCTGATGGAGGACATCGTTAGTTATCTCCATCGTCAACGTACCAGACAACCAGACTTTCGCGTAAGCGTCATCAGCCTCCCATGAGGCATAGATCCATGTCTTCTCCGCAGGCTCATCCTCGGTAAGAATGTGTTTCTTACCATTAGATTTCATGAGGCTCATGAACTGCATAGCCCATAGCTCATAGTTAGTCCCGTCCATCTTCACTATTGGCGCAGGACCTTTGAATGCGCCGGTGGAGGGCAAATCGACTTTCGATTCTGACATAATGCTGCTCGAAGAAGACGAAGGGAGTATAGACACGTTGATGAACGTCTACACCAACTGCATCGGATTTGAGTACGTGTGTAGACTTTTACGCACTCAAATCCATAAATCGGAGGAAGAGGGGTCTAGGGCACGCCTCCAAGGAAGCTTACAGCCCTTGAATCGGCTCGAGAGTGTCGCCTAGGGACTGCTAGACGTTCGACACAGCAGTCGGGACCCCCGGAGCGACCTGGGAACGTACGGCAGCAAGAGGGAAGGCCACAGGGGGCCTACAGCGGCAGATGGGGGGCGCTGGGGGGCGGCTGGGGGCCGCTGGATGCGGCAGGGGGCCGCTGGGGGGGCAGTTGGGGGCCGCTGGGCGGCAGTAGGAGGAGTCGCCGGGAGGAGGAGGACCCTGCTAGGGCACCGTTGGCAGGCGGAGGGGCCTAAGGCGGCGACGGGACATCCTGCTGGTAGCCTTCGGCGGCGATGAAAGCCGCTGGCAGCGGCTAGAAGAGAGAAGAAGGGAGGGGTGGCGGGTGGGGAAGGGAGGGGCGACGGGTGGAGAGCTCTAAGGCGGCTCTGATACCATGTTAGAAGAAAGGAGTCTTCGATATATCACTCATGGAAAACCCTAGGCTCTCTTATATAGGGAGAGGCCTTAAGGGTAAATTACAGAGACGTCTAAATAAAAGAAAGAAATAGCAACAAGACACATAAACAATTAAATAATTCTCGAAACTATCTCTACACTAACCACTTTACCAACTGGATGTGAAAAATGTGTTCATATATCGAGATCTGAATAAAGAAATATATATGCAATAACCTCCTAGTTTTGAGACCAAGAGAGAGTATCAGAAGGTGTTCAGACTTTACAAAGCAATATATGATCTCAAACAAAGCCCCAAAGCTTGGTTTACAAAAGTATCTGACATAGTCAAACTTATGTCCAATGTTGGTTGCATTCTCTTTGCGACAGATCATTCCCTATTTATCAAGAAAATAGAGAAAGGGATAGTTGCTATGTTGATATATGTTGATGACATAATTCTAATTGACGATGATACTAGTGGTATAACAGATACAAAAAGGTATCTTGCAGAACACTTTATCACCAAAGACTTAGGAGAACTTCATTATTTCTTGGGCATCGAAGTCGTAAGTACATTGGTGGCATGATTCTCTTGTAAAGGAAATATGTTATGGATCTTCTACATGAGATAGGAATGTTAGAAGCTCAGTCGGCATCTATTCCTATGGATCCTAGTACACGAATGTATGAGGATGCACATGTATATGTTGATGCAAAATAATATAGGTGCCTAGTGTGAAAACTCATATATGTTACCATTACTAAGCATGATATATCACTTGTTATTAGCCGAACAAGACAGTTCACCGCCAAACCGTGCCAAGTGCATTGGGAGACATTTTTTATGATTTTAAGATACTTGAAATCTGCTCTAGGGAAAGGCATGGTGTTTACTTGTAAAAAGAAACTTGATAATATGGCATACTCTGATGTTGACTATGCAGGGAGCCCAAATAACAGAAAGTCCACTACTACTTACTCCACCTATCTTGATGGTAACCTAGTCACATCACATGGGGCTCGTTTGGTTGCTGGGTTGAGGCGGGTTGGGGTGGGTTGGGGTAACCTGATGGTAATAGTAGTTGTTTGGGATGGTTATGGGAGTTGGAGAGGGTTGGAACAAAGAATGTGATGTGATGTCACTATGATTTGTGATAGAATTCCGTTCCAAGAAAAGAGGGGGGTAAACCGGGTTACCCCAGGATAACCCGGATACCAAACGAGCCCATGGAGAAGTAAGAAGCAAACAGTTGTTGCCAGATCTAGTGCAAATCTGAATATAGAGCAATGGCCCAAGCCACCACTAAACTAATGTGGATCAAGTCATTCTCGAGGATTTATACTTACCAAATCCAAGCCATATAGTAATGTGTTATGGCAATGTTGATGCAATGTTCATTGCAAATAATCTTACCTTTCATGAATGCACCAAACATGTAGAGGTAGATGTTGATTTGCACTTGGTCTACCATCTAACAAACTAGACAGATAATCATTGCTAACCAGTCGCAAAATCAAACAATCAACACATGATTAAATTAAGCGATCAAGTATGTGAGTCATTATTATACTCAGATTAAAATATGTATATGTGCAAGTAGTCTGAGTGTCGAATACTGTGAGCAAATGCTGTGTAGTAGTAATTACTAATTATTATTTCTAATTAATAATAATTATTTTTGTATTTTCCTATCTTTTTCTTATTTTTATGCGAATTTTTAATTATATTATTTTTATGGATTTTTTATTTGTTTTATATATTTTTAAATTTTTAATTTTATATTTTGTTTTTCATTTTGCAAATTTTTAATTTCTTCTCGATTTTTTAAAATAAGATATATTAATAATATAGACAGTATATCTATCATATAAGTAATATGTAGTATATATAGATAATATAGCTTCATATATTTATGAACAAGGCAAATTATATTCAAAGAAAAGGAAAATAAAATGTTTTTGTGTTTTTTATATTTTTCTATATTTTTGATAATCTTTATAGGATTTTTCTAGATTTTATGGATTTTTCTAGTTTTTTGGTCTGGTGGTAGTATAGTGTGTCTACCACACAAAAGATCAGGGTTCAAAACCTATTCTTGCAAGGGTTGTGTTAGGTAGTCGACGACCAGCATAAAAAATAGTCGAATCTTTCAACATGGATTTGAGCAAGAATCCATATAACCAACCCTACTTATAGTGGGAGAAGGCTTAGTACATTTCATGGATTTTTAAAGTGATTAACTGTACCAAACAGTGAATATATTTAATACCTGAAATACTTTAGGGTTTAATAAATATTTATAAGTCCAAAATAAATCCAAAATTATTTTTAATATATAGTATATATAATAACAAAAATGATAAATAGAAAGAAATATTTTTGGAATTTCATATAATTTTTGCTAATTTTTATAACACGTTTAAGGTTTTATGATTTTATATTTTGTATTTTGTATTTTGCAATGATTTTTGGATATGTGGTGGAATATAGTATAATATGGGCAAAATATTTTTTTGGTGATTTTTTTGAAAAATATATTTTTTATGGATTTTTATATCTAAAAAAGGGAATAAAATACGTGTTTTGTGTTTTTACAATTAGGAAAACTAATTTTGCCTAAATAAATTTATGCATGAAGTACAAGATACCAGGCATCTATAATAATTTTTCTAACATTTTTAGAGCAATAAAAACATCTAATAAAGATAATATAGACAAAATAAAAATATTGAACTGATATGGACCTATTTGCAATAAACTACATTTCATTTAATAACAAGTCCATGAAGTCTAAGGATACACTTGTAATATTTACAGTGCCTCACATGTCACTACACATGAGACGAAAGGACCAAAATGCAATGTCAGGAAAGCTCGAGGGTCCAATAGCAAATATCCCTGAAATTTATACATGTAATATTATAATTATAGGACCAATTAATAAAATAAAAAGCGGGGGTCTTGCTTGAAACTACCCCAGTAGCTACGCGTGAGGTTGAGACGAGCGACGTTGGTTGTGTTACGTCCCTTCACTTATGGATGGATGGCTGCGGAGGCGTACTGCATCATTTGAAATAAACGACCTAGATTAGATCTAGGTTGCAATCTTGATCGGGCGGTGTTGGGGTATTTGGAAGAACAAGGAAGAACGTCTTCCATGTTCTCCTTTGATCCTTGATTCCTCGCAATTCAGACCGTCTCTGAGCCTCCTGATGAGCTCTTCTCCTTCATGTGGCCTCGCCACACATGCAGGTAGCTTTAAAGAGATCAAGGCCTCATCGAAGGAGACCTAGAGGGGTCGTCTTCTTCGGGCTCTTGGGACTATGTTCTCGAGCTCAATTACACTCTCAGGTTCTTCGCCTGAAGTCCACCCCTGCACAAAAGGATAGAGTGGCTCGAGGGCTATCTCCTTGACCCAGGAGTGAAGCTGATTGCACTAGGGAGTGAAGTAGCGACGAGTTTCTGACAAGCGGCTGAGCTGAGGCTCTAGGATTGATCAGGGTAAGGGCTTTTGATTAAGAAATAATGAGGAAAGTGATAAGGATGTTGGCGAGCCATGACAAGGTCAGAGTCATAGTAAACACAATGGTCGTAGCACTAGCTCCGGCGAACTATGATTTGGCTGAACTATGCTAAATTAAATGGAAATAACAGAAATAAAATGCAAGATTAATCAAAGAATGAAAATGTGAACTTAAAACCTAAGCAAAACAGCTCGAACATGGTCTTAGGGACCAAGGAGACCACCTTTCTCCTCACCAACACATGCATAAACTCATGTTGTCACCAGGAAGCTCAAACGCTAATGGGATTGGGGTTACAGGGGTTTGAGAGTGATCAAATTTGAAAAAGGAGATGGGGTTTATTTATACACAGGGTGAAGGTCCATCTCGTGACTGAGATGGCAAGGAGAAGAAGAGGGGTTTAGTGAGGGCTATAGCCCTGGTGTGGTAGAGGGTTGAAAGAGGTGCAGAATGGTGAAGGTCTCGAGGTGGAAGAAGGTATAGAGGAGGCATGGTAAAATGGAGAAGGGGTGGTCGCATGCTTTGACAAGTTCAGAGCCTAGGTTGGTATAGTTGACCGATTGTCAACATTTGAATGCTCCTGATTGGTCCATGTAGGGACCAAATCAGGACAAAGAATAAATAATATTAAGTATAAATTGAATAAATTTTAACAAATGAATTTATTAAATAAAATTTAAAACATGAAAAATGTGTATAAATTTATAAACTATGTACTAAGATTTTTATTTATTTTTACAACATGATTTGTAAGATGTTAATACTTACATGTATATATACATGAATTTTACAAATTTATTTTTATTTTATATTTAATAGACATAATATTATATTTTATATATTTATAACATTATTAAATACAAAATTACATTTTTTATTTTATAATTGTATATGTATGCATAAATAGATACATGTATATATATTATAGGTATAGTATACATATATATTATAATGTATTATTTATTTTAAGTATATTTTAAATATTTTTATTTGTATTTATCATTTAAATATATTAAATATAGTATATACAATTATTTAAAAATACAACAACAACAAAGCCTTTTCCCACAATTAAGTAGGGTCGGCTACATGGATTCTTCGCCTCCATTCAGATCTATCTTGGGTCAATCTCGGGCTTATATCCAAAAAACTAAGATCCCTTCGTATAGTCTCTCTTTCCAACACTTCTTAGGCCATCATCGCCCTCTTTTAGTCGGCTCAACATCCCAGCACTCGCATCTCCTAACGGGTGTATGAGTTGATCTTCTTTGCAAAAGACCAGACCATCTTAAGAGGTTTTCTTGCATCTTATCCCCGATCGGAGCTACACCAATTTTCTTTCCAATTGCATCATTCTGAATCTGATCTTTACGTGTGTGTGTGTGCGTGTGTGTCCACGCATCTACCTTAGCATTTTCATTTCTGCTACAGCCATTCTCTGCACATGTCTATGGCTCACAAGCCAACACTCAGATCCATAGAGCATAGCAGGTCTCACGGCTGCTTTGTAAAACTTCCCTTTAATTTTTAAAGGAATTTTCTTATCATAGAGAACAACAGAGGCTCCTCTCCACTTTATCCAATCTGCATTTATTCTATTAGTAACATCTCAATCAATTTCCCCATCATGTTGCAAAATAGATCCCAGATACCAAAAGAATCTATCTTCCGAATAGTCACCAATCTTCACCTCGGTTCGTTCATCGTTGCTTCCATCAAAGGTGACTCCATGTATTCCGTCTTATCCCTACTTATACGAAATCCTTTAGTCTCCAAAGCATGTTTCCAAACCTCAAGCTTCTCATTTACTCCATCTCTAGTCTCGTCAATCAACACAATATCATCAGCAAATAACATACACTAAGGTAACTCATCTTGAATGTGACTTGTCAACTCATCCATAATCAAATGTTTAAAAATACAAAGAGAGTAAAAATGTAAAGAATGAAATAAATTAATTTTATATACAGATGCTTAGTACAATAGTGTCCCAAAAAGCCAGTTTTTGCATCTTACCTCCATTTTTAATGAAACATTTTCATTGATAGATAAGTTAATTTTAAATACAATGGATGTGAGTTTGGTTCAATTTGAGTTTGTATGGAGGAGATATTGGTCTCTTAAGTTTTGTTTGTGGCTTTTTCATATGTGTGTACAAATTGCACTGTGCATGATTTTTATTGACTATTATTTTTATAATTCTCTATATATTAATATGTACAAGTTTCATGTTGAACATTTTATTATTTAAAGTGTGTATAAGTGAAAATAAAATAGTGTAAAATGGCTATTTACATAGTGAAATTAGGGCTTCTATGTGTATTTTGTATCGTGTTTGGTCCTTATCTCTCCCTACTTTATTCCTGGTCGACCTAGTCAATATAGACTTGGTCTTGGGATTTAGAGTCATTCAGTATCTTTGATACTTCATTAATTTTTCTTTTCTTTTCTTTATTGTGTAATTTGGATTTAAATATAAATAATTACATGTTATTGATAGAGTAATTACATAGCAACATTAGATGTTAATTTATTCAAATTAGTTGTATTTACAGGTGATTTACTAGGGATTTAAAGACAAAATGGAAGAATAAAGGTAGATGAATAGCTATTCATCACCCCCTATACTTACCTTCGCTAGTCTTTAGCAAACACTTATTAGAAGAATAAGTGATACAAAAGAGAAAATAAAGAAAAGAAAAATAAAGAACTTCGAATTATAGTGATATTTAAACTTATCTTCATAAAATCAAAGTTTGGATCTTAGCTAAACCTTTTTATTGTTAATGTGTTCGGAACCTTATTGGGAATAGGATCTAAAACTTAACAACTCAACACTTACGAAGCATGAGGCGCAGATCAGGAAGAAGTTTCCTCGTACGGACGTGCACTTCCAGGTCTGAATTCACACAAACCAAAGGAAAGAAGAAGGTATGATCCTCACGCACGGGCCCAGGTGGAACTCCAGTCAGCCCAGGCGGCGCCGCCCTCTCCTCCAACCTCCAAAGGCGGTGCGAGGAGGAGGAGTATGGCCCCTGATCCGCGTGCAGGGGGCGCGGGCTGCAAGCAGCAACCCTAGCCGATCTCGCCCTGATCAATCCAGAGCCCAATGACGGTGCTCAAGGAGGCGATCCTCTGTCGCTTCTCTCGACTCCTCCAGCCCAGGCAGTAATCCTTTGCAGGCGTCCTTCCGCATCGTGCCGAGCCCCGAATCCTCCAATTGATCGAGTCGCAAGCCCAGGCAATCCCCTGTGGTGGTGCCACTTCCCTCGGACGGCATCTCCAGGTGGAAGTACCCGCAGCACCGCCCCACCTCCTCCAGGCTCACAAGCGCATGCTCTTCCTTCCTAGGTCTGATCCTCCGGCAACGCGTGTAGGCAGTCGTGCTCATCAGGGTGGCGTGTTTACTCGATTAGGTTTCTGGGAACCCTAAACAAAGAGTCCGCTGCTTTATTAAAAAAATTTGTAAGAACTCAATGTCGGGAAAAAGAGTGGGTTGCGGTTTTAGAAAAAAAAGAGAAAGGGAGCAGTTTTGCCCAAGATGAGCCTAAATGTTAAAAAAAGGAGGCCCAATTGCTCTTTATTTAAAAAAAGAAAGAAAAAAAGGAGAAAAGCAGGAAGAAGGTTGTAAGGTAAAAAAAGGAGGAATTTGTTTTGAAAAAAAGAGTTGTATACAAAAGAAAAAAAGAGGCGCGTACAGAAAAGAAAGTCGTATGCATATTTGCAAAAAAATTAAAAAAGTTTTGAGAAGCCGAAAAAATGAGATCGGCATTTGTGATGTTTTCCCATTATCTTGTCTTCTCCCAACTTAGTCGATGACATATATTCTGACTAGTATGGGAGAAAGGGGGAGTATTATGTAGAGTTACAGGTCTATTATAGACTCAGATGTCAGATTCCGGACTAGCCAGATTTTCCAGACTTTACGGATGATAAGATATTCAAACTCGACGTCAGATGTTTTCCGAGTCCTCGGTTTCAAACACACGCACTTATGCGGACTTTTTCGGATTTGCACATGTTTGTCATCTTGTGTGTGGTCCCCATCTTTTATGTTTCGGCCAGGGTTTTCATGTGAGCCATAGGGACTCCAGAGTAGAGGATCATTCCCTATGCCATGATGGCTAGGGTTTTCATTTGGTATATCATAGGGACTCCAGAGTAGAGTACCATTCTCTGTGTCTTATAGGAGAGACCCAGTTCTCCGACGAGAAGACTTCTTCAGACTCCATTATTCAGCGACCGTAGACTCTGACGAGGATTGCACTCCACAGTCTTTCAGTTCGGCCCTTTTCAGAGATGGAGTGGTTGTCCACAATGTCGTGGCGGGCCAGTGTTCTCCAAATGGAGACTTATTTCAGTTGCAGTAACTCTGACAAGCGTAGTACATAGCACATGCTCTCCGACGAGGAGATTCAGTTGACACATACTCCAGCTCGTTCGTCCTCCTCACCTGCACGGCATGAGAAGCAACGTCCTCGACAGCAACCGACAGTTGTACGCATTGAGTTGATATTGTCTGTAGTGTCATGTATTGTGAGTTGAGTTTCTTTCTATTTGTCCAAGCTGAGCATTGCATGCTCCAGCTTGAGGGGGAGTGTTGGAGTATTTGGTTGTGCGCCTATTATGTTATACATGGGTAAATACATACCTCAAGAATCCATTTACCCCATCCCAGTGTTTAGTCCCACATCTACCAGTGGTGGGACATAGAGGCTCTGTGGAGGCTATATAAGGAGCCCCAGACATTCTGTATCCATTGAGAAAGTTGAATGCAACATATGGCCAGGCCTTCTCCCATGGTTTCATCCTGTTCCTTAGGGAGTAGGGTTCCATGTAAAAAAATCTTTGTTCTTCATGTTTATATTTTGGTTCATGCTATGTTTATCATTTTTCATTTACGCATTCCTATTTTCTAATACGTCGCAAGGAGTTGGGCATCCACCCTTGGACTGCATATTAGAAATATAGAAGGTTGTGATCTTGACAATGTTAATTGGTGACGTGTTACATTTAGCACTGGACGATGTACTCCGTTGTGGCTCGACGGAGTTTAATGTCAAGTAATGCGGTTAGTTTTCTAAAATTCACTCTTATACATGGGAGTCAATCCTCAAAATAACGCTTGGTATTGCTTCATCAAATGGTCTTATATATAGGAGTTAGTCTTCAAAAACTTGGTGTTGTCGCATCAAGTGCTACATTGAGTGTTAGCATCATAAAGGGAGCTTCAGAATATTGGTTAATAAAGGAGAGAAAAACATTTACATTTCCTATTCTCTTATCGAATGTATGCCCGGCGTGAATAAAGGCCCCTCATATTTGTACATTATGTCGTTGGAACCTTTATTGACAGTAGTGCTCTGGCTCGTGTTAAGGAAAAAGGGATAAATGCCTTGAGAGCCCAGACTTATACTCTACATCGTTGAGAGCTTTCATCGATACGTAGTGGATTTGGGTGGATTATGGTAGAAGGACAATTAAAAAAACTATATCATCGTATGTTTATCATATGTTAAACTCAGGGTCAGTTTGATTATGCCTTGTATAGGTTGTTTGATAGGGTGTGTTTGTACCTATAAAAGAGCAAATACACTCTTGTTTACCTCTAGATTAGTATTTAGTGTTAGTAGTTATGCTAGGTAATTGCTCATGATGTTACCTTATGTGTGGACTCAATGGGAATACCTGAACAGCCGCATCATAGGGTGTCAGACGATCCCAACTAGTATGTCTCGTCAATATTGGTGGTCATAATGGTGAGACATAACAATAGAAACCACCAATAAACGGTCTTTTCACCATGTTAATATCAGCATGCACCCCTACGTGACTCTACCACATGACTTTGATTATCTATCCAAATTATTTTGTTGATTATTTACAGAAATCATTATATGGACTAAAATAAGTACCTCACGTATGGGATGATCATTTGAGCATCTTCTTCCTCCAAACTTTGGATTTCTTACTGTAAATGACAAAGACTTCTTTACTTATACGCAAATGCATTATGATATATATATATATATGTATGTGTTAGTCGATTTAGATGATATAACCCTCATTAGCAACCATAGTTGTTAAAATTTGTCAATTGACCGATCAAACTAATCGAGTAGATGGAGTAGCCGACTAACTATTGACTACTCAATCAATAGTTGATCAGATGACTAGTCGGTTGATTTTTGCAAGAACAAATTTTTTATTTGTTTCTATTTTATTTTTTTAAAGAAGATATGAATTCAATTATTTATTTTTTTTCATTATGATTGTATATAAAATGTACACATACATCCATGTAAATATATAAGAATATTTGTATAAAAAACACATCCATGTAAATATAATAATTGTATAAAAATGGTTTATATTTTAAAATAATTGAAAAATACAAGAGGAATGCTAACTAAATTTGATTAGTTGCCAACTACCGATTAATCCTTAGTGACTTGACCGACTAAATATCGACTACCTACTTTTGCAAGCTTTAGCATCGACAAAATAAATTGGGTCTTTGTCGACTTAACAATAGTATTTTGAGCTTGTTAGGATGGCCAAATCAGCTAAATTTGCAGGAATGGAAGTTCATGCAACCAGACATGGCGTGTCCTTAGGCCAACAAGGTCAATAGTCAATATGTTTGACTATAAGCATGTTACAAATGCCCATGTCATAAAGCTCCATATTAGCAAGAGATGGATAAGCGTTCGTTTACTCGGTCGTTTACTGACATGTGGTTGGAGGTTTAGAATACTACCTATTTGTCCAGATATTTCATTTCCAGTAGGTAATGCATGTAATGTTGGTCTCATTTAAAGACAATATTGACATACCACAAGGTATAAGATCCCATGAAACCAATCCATGACGCCTATTCTTAAAGCTTATGCAAAAGAAATGAAGCAAATTGGGTTGGCTCCTTAGATTGTTGCAAGCCATGAGAAAACTTGTATCAACCTCATATCATGGTTTGTCAAGATGTAAAACACGATTTCCAACTCATCTATGGAATTCGAATACAAAGCTTTAAAGATTGGTACACCTATTTGCATGGTATATCTTATAGACACTTTGTTCAGCAACTTTTTACCGCGAAAATCTTGGTATCACTTATTTGTGTCATGCTAGAACAATGCATATAGAAGTTGATTACTACTTTTACAAGATCAAGTTGGCAAATCTCTTCCAGTGAGGATCAACTCGTTGACATCAAGATCGAACCTTTTCCAAAACCTCAATTTCAAGGTTTAAGTATGTCGTACACATACGATCAGTGTTGTAAAAGCCGCCCGACTGGCCCGATTAGTAGGTCCGACTAGTCTAGTCAGTGGGGTGGCCGACCGAGTACCGACTAATTCCGACTAGGTACACTAATCGACCAATTTTCGCTCGGAGATACCGTATTTTTTTTAATGTTTTACTTTTTTTATAAGAAAACTTAGTATAATATGCCTAATGTTTTATTTAAATTCAATATTTTCTTTTATTTTATTATGGTAGTATATAAATGTACAAAATCTATGTAAATATATGTATAAAAATGAGTTATATATTTAAAATAATTATAAAATTCAAAGTCGATTAAAGTCCGACTAAATCTGATTAGTCGCCCGACTGCCGATTAATCCTTAGTCAGTGACCCAACCATCCGAGTACCGACTACCGACTTTTGCAACCTTGCATACGATATGTTACTATGAGGACCTACATGTTAAGGGGGGATATTAGATATAAAGAGGATATCATAGACACATCTCAACACTCCTAAGGCATTGGAATAAAAAGAACATTTCTCAACAAATTCCAAGATGGAGCCCAACAAAAAATGGTTCGGTTTTATACACAAAGCAATTAGTTTCATATGTGCAACACGATCTATCATTTAACGCTATATAGATAAAGGTGAATCGAATGATTTAGCTCTGCCAAAAATTATATATCTTTCTCTCTTCTTCTCTATAGGACTTAACCAGGGCAAGCATCCAAATGATACCAAGGATCATTATCAACAAGAAAAACGAAACACAGTTTCTGTTTCTCCGAGAAGCTGTTGTTTGAGCAAAAATTTTAAATGCTTCATTAGATTCTAGAAAGCGGCAGTAGAGTGCTCCAGTTTGATATTCAAAACAAAACGCTCTGATTCGCAGAAAAGAGCGCAACTGGTTATTCAAACCCTTTTGAAAAAAAGAAAATTGGGTCTAAATGGCTACAAAATGAACAAGATATGATTTTGATCTTCAAAGTCCATTAAATAAATACAACAAAAACCTCAAACCATTCAAACTAGAAACGATAACAAAATCTAAAAAGATTAACGCAAACTAAAAGAAAGTTTCTAAGAACGAACTAGAAACATAGAGATTTTCAACGCCAACACCCATAAATAGAAACAGCATTCAAGATCGAAAATCGATCTACATTTTATCTAAGTAAAGATTTAATAAACTCATCTAACGAAGACGTATATGAGTAACTCCAAAGACGAACCTATATAACCCGACAACATCTTGGCCGCAAAGCAATTGTTACCTCCCCGCATGAAGCCTGCAATTCTAACATCAGGAGCCAAGAAGATCTCAACCTACTTCCATCTCCGTTCCCATCCTCCCCTCAGTACACCATCCAATTGATAGCGGAGATGCCTTCTCGTTGACGCACAAAATCAAACCCCAACCATAGTGGTGGCAGCTGCAGATGAGGCGTGGAGATCAGAATGGTCTGTTCTTGATGGAGGTGGTGGGAGGGGACTGGAGGAACGGCAGAGAATCGGAGTGGTTTGTTTTTGGATTTGGATCTCTGAGGGCATACAACGCGTGAACTTGATCGCAGTAGGGGACAGCGATGGTTTGACGATAGTTCTTCCTTCGAAAAATTACCACTTTTTTTAAATCAAAACAGTCCTTTCTTAGTCTTTCCTTTAGGGTAAATTACATGAAAAGATTCTAGCATTTATGGCAATCAAAAAAGAATCCCAATAATATAAGTGAAAATATTTTGGAACCTCCATTTCGATCTAACAAAACGTTTTAACACCATGTCCCTAAAATCTTGTCCTGTTACACCATAACCCCTATATCTTTTTAGTTACACCATGACTCTAGTGATATTATTCTGTGTAACACACGCCCTTCCTCCAGGAATAACAATTAGTAAGGACATCGAGGTTGTGGTGCAATTTAAAGTGTGGTGTAAGCGTAACTACCTATATGTATGGGATATGATGTAATTGGACAAAGATTTTAGGGGTCATTTTGTAAACATCTCTTCTTAAAATGTTTGATTTTTCACTACAATGATAACACTAATTTATGGATATGTTGTATGTCAGCCATATATGGTGATGAGGGGGGAAATCATTTCATGGGCCACCATGATGACATTAGAATGATAACATTAATCAAAAGCATGTTGTTCGAACGTACACGGCTGATTAAATTCACTTTGTTACTAGGGCGACCTTGCTTTCAGATCCCCTTATTCACCGAAATTGTTAAACTTATATCATGATCTTCATCTACTTTCTCAAAAATCCTGAAGATCACGATATCAGCTTTATAAATCAATGAAGAATACCAATGGCATTCTTCTCTATCGATATCCTTGAAGATTCCAATGATCAGGCGTTGCCATACATTGGCAAACAACATGATCGAAGACAAAATGATGTTGCTCATCAACATTATTGATCTCCTTGGTTTGCCCTATTAATGTCGTTGGTGATCTCGGTAATCACAAACAACTACAAACCAACTTCCAAAGAAAGATTTGGTTATAGACATGCCTTAGGGTTGATTTAAGTCATGTCTACACATCTCCGTACGAGGAGTTAATCGGTCATTAGTGTTGTAACACTCGGTGTTTGTTCTTTATTTAAATAAATAGAATTTGTGCTTATTCTCTTGTTACTAGGGGTGTCTATCGAGTTCAACAAGCCGAGTTGGCCTCAACTCAGACTCGAACTCAATAAGAAACATAAGGCTCGAACTCGGGCTCGATAAGGGTCGAGCCCTGGATCACCAACTCGAACTCGTCGAGTTCGAGCTGACTCATGAGCCTCTTATCGAGCCACGAGTTTATGAGCTGGCTCACGAGCCTCACAATAAGCTGGCTCACGAGCCCCTTATCGAGTCATGGGTTTCTGAGCTGGCTCACGAGCCTCAAAAATGAGCGGGCTCATGAACCTCTTTAACGAGTCATTGTTCCATTTTATACATTAAATTATGCAAATGACATTTGTAACTTTGGTTTTTTATACTCTTTTATGTAGCTTTTTGAGCAAGCAAAATGTTAACCTCTATTGTATATCAAACTCAATGTAGAAGTTTCGGTATATATGTTTTCAACTTTTTATTAAGAGGGAAATGAGTTATCGAGTCGAGTTTCCGAGTTGAACAACGTCCAACTCGGACTCGACTCGATAAGCTAACGAGCCATAAAACCCAACTCGGGCTCGGGCTCGTTGAGATTTCGAGTCCGGCTCATGAGCCCTTAACGAGCCAAGCCCGAGTTGAGCTCATCAAGCTCGAGCTTTCCTGACAACCTTACTTGTTACTTTGGTATTACAAGTTAGCTTGCATATTGTATATCATTGACTTGAGGTCTACTAGTTGTTTTAGTATTCAAGAAGATATCAGAAGATTAAATACCTCATTCAAGAAGTTTTATATTCTTGTTATAATTCTGGAACATAATTGTAATTAGAAAGTTTAATGTATTATTTCTAATTAGTCTAAAATTGAGAGTGTTAGCAGAACTTTCCTAATTTGACTAGCTCGAAACTTACTCTTGATCGATCATCTTGTCGCACCTAATTGACCAACCTTGGACATTTATCAACCAAGGAATGATTGCATGTGATATAGTTCTAATCGACCAATGACTTTTTTGAGATCACATTAATCGACCGTCTGAGAGTCCCGGTCGGTCATATTTTGAATTCAATGTAATATCTCTTTGACAACTACTTTTAATTGATCAATTATTGTCGAAATGGTTGATTGCCTCGCTTGCTTGATCAACTTTCTTGGATTGACCGTTCAACAAGATTGCATCTTCAAGTTTGTTATCAGATTTATCTCCCATGGCCATATTTCCAAAGGTCCAATCCTACCAGTATATATAGGATGTCATACCCATTTTTTAAAGACATATCACAACTCACATCAACAAAGAAAAATCTTTGGAGTTGTTATTCTATTCTTCGGGTCCTTCAAGTTCTGAAAGTTGCTATGATTATTCCATTATGCAAAAGCTCTCAAAGTCGGCATTCGATTGACTATAGGTTCTCACACTCTTCTAGGATCAGTTAAAGATATTTTTGGTAGACATAATCACTACTGGTGGTAATTTACAAGTGATATTATATTATTCGCATGTAATGTTTTTGTCAGACTCATTATTATTACTCGTGCTTATATTGATATAACTGCTTAGCAATATATCTCTAATGTTGATAAAATAAAAAATATTATACTACTTTTTTACATAACACTCTATACAAGAAATCTTGGTGTTAGATTCAAGTTTTGTTGGCTTCTTAGACGGTCGGGTCTGACCAATCTAAGAAAGTCAGAGGACAGTCTGTCTATAATCGACATTGTCACAACATTTGATTTGTTTGTGTGATTGATGTGTTGATCCAAAGTCGTAAAGCATATTGGTGTAATCTAAAGATTTTGGAGAGGGTTGAATTATCCATGAAAACAACTCGATATAATAAAGTAGTTGATTGATTCAGCTGACAAGAAATACTAAGTTGTTGATCGAGTCATGGTTTTTACCTCTTGAGTTTCCACATAAATATCTTCATGCGATATGGTTGATTATCTATTTAAACAATGATGAGAACTAGATATTACTATACCCCTACTGTTCCAATTATGTTACAATCCATAGAAACTCTCGTTTAGTATCAGAGTGGGTTCAAGCATATAATTGTCTCAACACATACGATAGCAACAACCAGAAGCAACAATGCCTTCAAGAACCAGTTCACCACCAAGCCTCATCCCATCGATGCTACAAACTACAATTGTTGGAAGTTTGAGTATAGATTTTTCTAGAATCCTTAAACTTATATGTCTAGAATGTCACGGAGACCAAGTATACTCAGTTAGTCATCACATAAATAATATGTCATTGACCGACACTAATAAGAAGCATGCAACCTACAACTCCAAATGCATGAATGATATATTCAATGTCATTACAAAACAAGAATTCGACCATCACTCATCATGCACAACAACATATAAGATCTAAAGCAAGATTGGTGTAACCTACGAACGCACACACAAAGTCAAGGGGAACATGCTTTACAACTTTGGATCAAAAACCAAAGTTAACACCACATATATGGCACTATGGCAACATCGAGAGTATACAAGCTCCAACTATCCTTAGACTTCCTTGGATAAAGTGTACTCCACATCTAAGAACAACTTGCAAACTTTCAGATCTAACACAAAAGTTTCTACATAAAAAGGTTATAAAAACAATGAATAAATAGTATTTCACAATAATTTTCTCATCAGTATCAACATATTATTCTCAACGAATAGGCATAGTGAAATCTAAAACTAACAAGGATATTGTAGTTCATATCATGATATAACATAAGTAATTATATCTCAATTAAGAATAGTGGACTAATAATCATTTTTTGATTCTTTAATTGTAAGGTTTTTGAATGAGTTTTAAAAAATCATCTTTCCTTTAAGTTATCCCCTTAATTAATCTATTCTTTTTAATACGTTTATAGTCCCCTCCCTTTTTATTAATAAAAAGGTCAACAACATAAATAAAGAGAAAAACAAATGAAAATCTCATTAAAGGGATGGAACTAATAAAAAATGTTTATAACGCGAATGAGGTTCCACTACGATGCTTAGAAAAACATTAAGAGCTAGAAAAAAATAGGAAAGTAGAGAAAAGTCTAGAAACTCAACTCATAATCACTATCATCTGCATCATGCTGGGGTGTGGGATGAGAGCGCTTGCTTCTTCTTTTAATGACTCAGTGGGTCTCCAAGCTATAATTGAATTTGGGAGATGGTGACGGACTTCTTGTTATCGTCATTATCGTTTTCTTCTTCATCATCTTCTTTGGGCCTTGGCATCACAATCGACTTCCCACAAGAAGAAGATGAAACATCAGATAAAAGGCAAGGATGGGGTAGGAAGAGGTCTTCTAGTAGGTGGAGCAGGGCATCAAGGAGGCTTTCAAGGTCGGGGTCTGGTCGGAGGAGGCATCATGAGTAAAATATGTCATTGAACATCATCTGAGAGCTTGTAGATGACTTTGTCTTGAGAGTTAGCAAACTATGAGTAATCATTCGACCAAAGTGTCGTTAATTGATGTTGTAAGACATCATGATGTCATCATTTTCTTGGATCGTGTTAATCTCCAAAGAATGAGCATCAATCATGTCTTGCTAGAAGAAGTCATGCTCGGGGAGACATGGTAGTCCTAGTAAGCTCAGACTTTGATGGAGTACAACGATTAGGGTGGATAGGAAGAGGGACAAATCCACCGAAATGTGGAGCACGAGTGGGTATGATGGAGCTTGGTCTAGAGTGAGGAGGAGTAGGGCTATAATCAAAATCTAGATTTAAACACATAGCATCGATGTCAAAGGGCCTAACCTTCTTGACATGCTCAGGGTTATGTAGTATAGTCATGTTGAAATGGGACAGAATTTTGGGGGAATAGGATGGCTAGGGAGAGATTGATGAATATGCAATTCATCAATTTACTCTTTCATTTTGACTTGAAATCCCTAGTAGAACACATGCAAATATCATTAGTTCTCATCTCTTAACAAACTAACAACAACAATTAATATCATATTATTATAGTTATTCTAACCCAAAATGAAATAATAAAAAAAGAAAAATAAAGGATTGCATGGTGTATATATGTACCATAGATACAAAATAATCCTAACCTTGAGAGTAGATCAAGTATTGACTTAATCGATAAGAAATAAAGGTAGGGAGATGAGGCCCTTAACTTATAGAGAATCACAGAAAACCAACATCATGATGTATATATTCATCATATTTATTATGCACATATTGTATTATTTTATTTATCATCAAAACAACCTCAAATAGAAATGTTTTTTTTTGCAACTTGTATATAAATATAATCTTTAAATAATAAAAATATATAAAAGGTACAATACTCAGAAAAGCCGTAAAATGAGAACTAAACCTCAATATCTATTTCATATGAACTCAAAATGAACCAAACTCACTTCGTTGTATTAGAATCAAATTATCATTAAAATTAAGGTGTTTCCATTAAATTGGATTTAAGATACAAAAGTCGGCTTTTTGGGGTACCATCGTATATGCACATATTGTATATTACTCTTTATTTACATATTTGTATTTTAGTGCTTGTACCTTATTTTATAATAATTCTATGAAATACAAATAAAAATAGCAAAAGCCAATAGAACCAAGAATAAATAGGACTATTTACAATATACATATTATTTACCTATATAATAAAGTCATTTATTTATTTTGATTCTTTTGGATTTCGCTATTTTGATTTATGTTTTATACAATTATTATAAAATAAGGTAGAAATATAAAAATTACAGATATTTATCAAATATAAAGAATAAAAGAATGTGTAAATTATAAAAATTTCATGAACTATACACTTGATTTCAATGTCATACATGAACTTTAAAATGTAACAATGTGGTACTCCAACTTTCAAATTTGTCTTAATGTGATCCTTCACCATAGAAATTTAGTTGATTATTTCATCATTTTAACCTTAAATTTCAATAGTCAGATACCACATTGAGACAAATTTGAAAGCCCGGGTACCGCATTGTTACTTTTTAAAGTTCAAGTATGACATTGAAATACGGTATATAGTTTAGGGACTTTTTTGCTATTTACTCTAGAATAAAATAAAGAATAATATATAGTTGTATAGATATTGGTACCCAAAAAAGCTGACTTTTGCATCTTAAATCGAATTTTAATGAAACCAAATTAATTTTAAAGATAATTCTATTTCAAGTGCAATAAAAGTGAGTTTGGTTTATTTTGAGTTCATATAGAGGAGATATTGATCTTTAATTCATATTTTACAGCTTTTTCTGAGTGTTGTACCTTTTATTCTATACATGATTTATTATACAAATATTTTATTATTTAAAGAATATTTTTATGTACAAGTTTCAAAAAATATTTTGATTTGAGGTTATTCTGATGATAAATAAAACAATAAAATATATGTGCATAATGAATATGATGAATATATATTGTGATGTTGGTTTTCTGAGACTTTTTATAAGGTAGGGACTCTAAATCTCCCTACTTTATCCCTTATTAACTAGGTCAATACTTGACCTACTCGAGTTAAGGATCGGTCTATATCTATGGTACATATATACAACCTCCAATTTTTTCTTTTCTTTTCTTCTTTATTCTTTTATTTTGGGTTAAAATAATGATAATAATACAATATTTTTAGATTGTGTTATTTTATTTAGTGATGAAGTAGAGATATTTACATGTGTTTTATTAGGGATCTCAAGCCAAAATGAAAAATAAAGATGGTGAATTATAGATTCATCATCCCCTTGTACTTTATCTTTGCTAGCCCCTTAGTAAACACTTATTAGAAGAATAAGTGCATAATGAGAAAATGAAGAAAACTTAGAACAATTTTGATTTTCAAACCATTCTTAATAAAATCAAAGTATGGAGCTTGGTCAGACCTTTAGATTATTAGTTTGGATGTTTATTAGCATTAGGATTTAAGACTCAACAATCCTCAAGTTCCACAATTCTCTATCCAGTTCACCTCAATAGTCAGGTTCAGACAAGTCTGTCATACACAAACTCTTATGACTGTGAACCTTACTTGTACATTGCATGTGAAATGTAATTCTCCACATCTATAACTAGCGAAAAAGACAACCTCTCCAACGAGGTTACCATAATTCCCTTGTCTAACTACTCTTTCCACGGGGAGCGGGGTATTTTCTTCTAAGTTCAAGTTCAACTGTCTCCAAGAAGAGGGGGTAAAGATGAGAATAGAGTGTGACTAGTGTAGTCACATCTCCCTTCGAGCTTGACAAGTGTATCCAAGTCTCCAACTATAGTCATCCTTCCAAACTTTGACTTTGAAACATGTGCATTTATTATTGATACTTTGCTCCGACAGGAGATTTTTTTATTTTTTGTCTAACTTTTTGGGTGATTTATTTCATACTTTTTTTCATACATATAAAAAAACAACATCTGCATAAGAAGTTTTTATTCTTGGGCCACCATATTATTGCTCATCTGAAACATTATTTCAACTGACAGCTCCCGTCTTTAGATGATGATTCTAGTAGACTAGGTTGGGGTGGACTTCTCTTTACGGAGACTACAACTACCTCATCAAGAAAGATACATCTGCATGCATTCCAAGATTAGAGAATTCTACCCTCCCCCTGCCCCAAATGACTTGAGCTGCATGCATAGTGTTTGTCTAAGTTCGGACAATGTCTAAAAGGGTCTTACATGTGTCATGAAATAATCTAGTTAGACCAATCAAGATGGCATGTGAACACAATATTTTTTTATTATTTTATTTTGGGTTAAAATAACGAACTTTCATTTAGAGTTGTAATATTTCTGTAATATCTACTCTAAGGATCCTAAGATTTCCTTTATTTGCACTTCACTCCAATCCATGTCACCTTGTGCATGTGAGGGGGTAGGAATTTTTATTGGATACCCTGTCAGGTTTGTGCATTTCATTTTGGTCCAAAAACTTTGAATATTAGTGTATTTATTTTTGGTAAAATTGCATGCTTGGCCATGTCGTTTGAATTAATTGCATTTATATCCTTTATAGTGTGGAATATATTTTAATTGTAAAAAAATTCATGTATGCCCCTGGATTTGCTTAAATTGTTATTAAATCTCTGATACTACTTGAAAATTGTAATTAAGTCCTTGTGCTAGAAATTTAATTTTGTAGTTGTATTTTAATTATTACTACTGTCATTTTATATCTAAAAAGTATAGGAAAATTATCTTGAATGCCTAGAATCATATTATGTCACATAGATTTTTCTCAATACATTTAAAATCATTTTATTATTTATAAAAATACAAAAATATTGTATTTTCCCTATTTAAAATTTAAAATCCATAAAAATTTGAAAAGGTTTTGAAAAACTCTAAAAATTTCATGTGCATTTATTTAATTATATTTGATTTTCTGACCAAGTATTTCTATATAAGATTAAATAAAACTCCTAAAAATTGAAAAAACTTAAAAAAATCTCATAAAAAGTCTAAAAATTTACAAAAAATCACAAAAATATGTTCTAAGTTTTTTATTTTTTAGATTACGTAGTATTTAGGAAATTTAATTTAGACTAAATCTGATTTGAGAGATATTTGTTAAGCCCATTTCAAGTTCCTTGATTTAATGCTTTTATTTTGTGTATTTCCTTATTTAAATATCCATAAAAATTCTCAAAAATTATTTTAAAATACAAAAAAAAGTTTATGAAACCCAAAAATATTTTATTTTTGAAATTATGAGTTTCTTTATTATATTTAAAAATCCAAAAACATCTCTTTTATCCTTTCTTTATATATTATATATAATTATCTATTAAATATTAATCTTTATTTTATTTTAAAACCAAAATTAAAATTTTACATAATTAACAAATAAAAAATATAAAAATTAAAAACCCACAGAAATATTTAAAAAACTAAAATACAAAAAGTTTATAAGTTGTCTACTTCATTTTTGTTGCTCTACCTCGTGTGCTCCTTTGTGGTTCGACCCTTACTGCTTGCATTCTATACACATTTTATAGGATATAATAAAATCTAGCTCTCCTACATTTCTTGCTTAATTATTGTTGTGGATTAATTATAGAGATTACCCTTGAGTTGATTGTCGAGAGGCGAGAGATGCATCGATACAACGATTGTTGGATTAGACTTGTCAAAAACCACATGCCCTCGAAGACTATACGTTAGACACATCGAGTCTCATGTATTTTAGAGCATGAAAACTCCCTAGTTAACTAATGTGAATTACATTGCAGATTGACACTCAAGAGAGTCGATCGGAATCGCATGAATCATCTCTATGAAGAGGTGCGACTAATGTTTCTTTGTTTATTCTGGGTAATCATAGGTTCGACTTAAGGAGGCATGCCTAATCAGTGCTTCTCTATGTCAGACAATTGGTTGGATCGGTTTCTACCTCAATGGGGTTAACTTGGTGAATGCATGGTATTTTTGTCAATCTTATGCAAGTTAAAACACACTACAAAAAGTATGATAATAAACAGAATTAAGACACAAAATACTTATAGAATTGGTACTTAAAATCAAGCTCTCATTTAATTAAAATCAATCTCGGAACAAAAAGATACTCCAATTTCAATAAGACAACAAGTGTATTCAAGTTCCTAAAATCTAAATCATTTAACTAACTTAGAACTTAAAATAATGGAGTCAAAATCCTCAATCGGGAAATAAGACCTAACATAAAAATCTAGGTGATTCAAGCTTTATTTGGCATATTCATTTTCATTATTTAGACAAGTGTGCAATTTAATACTAATAGAACAAGTTAAACAAAATCAAGGGACTAGTTTGATTAACATTTAATTTTCCTAAAACCAATCAAAGCATACAATATGTCAATATTTAGAGAATCAAAAGACATTTAAAGTAATACAATTTCGTTTAATATTGTGTTCACGAACTCAATATTTTCATAAATAAATTCATTGTCATAAATGCAATAAAAACTATTTTAAAGAAAATTGAAAACTAGTTAAAAACAAAATAAAAGGGATTATATGCCATAAAAACAACCGGAAGGGGTCTTTTGTAAATTTTCAAAGCGTGTAGGGGTGGAAATGCAACTTTCAAAACCCGACGAGACTTGGATGCAAGTTGTCCGAATGAGGCCATGTGTCAAACATCAAGGAAGGACCTGGTCAAAATTTCCAGGACCCAACAGGTGGGCTGCAAATTATCCACCCATGTGTCACCTACATGTGAGGGGTCACTTCAAGTGAGGATGGGGTCTAGGGCCCCATGTGGGGATGCTGGATGACTTGGGCAAGGCTTGGTGGACCTGAGCTTAATGAGGTGGCGACGAGGCTTGGAGCATGGACTAGGATCATTTGATCATGAGATCCTATAATTGTGATCAGGTCTGGAGGGAGGGAGCATGGATGCATTCCCACATGCGTATTGAACATCGGTGAAGAGAAATCATGAGGATCGTTGGATCGATAGAGATTCAATGGTAGCCACTCTCCTCCTATGTTACTTCTCTTCCATAGTTGGTGTCGGAAGAGCGGAGCTCTATCGAGTAGACATGGGCTCCTCCATGGCTTGATCTCATGTATGAAGGTCCTCCAAGGTCCGAAGGTTAGTGGAGAAGACTGTAACAACTAGGTGGAGATACTGTGGTAGCTGAAATGGAAGGTGGAGGAGATCTCATCAAAGACAGAGGTGGAGATCGAAGGGGCATTCCTACGTCTAATCAATGAAGTGTGAGGGTTACCTTTAGGGTTAGAAATATAAAACAGAATGAAATGGGGGTGAATGGAAGTCCAACAAAGGTGGTTGGAATGGGACCCCACGGGTTCCAGGTCTATGAAAACACTAGAGGCATATCAGGAGGATGATATCGTGGAGAAGAGAATGGCGATCGTTGAGGTATGCACGAAGATGGTGGGAGTGTAGAGGAATTGAGGAGGTGGTTTGATGGACCTAAGGTGGACGGAGTAAGGCAAATAATTTAGGAGACAAACAAAAGATGCAGAGATTAAAAGCTACATGTACAGAGAAGAAGAAGAATTATGGAAGAAGGGGTGCATGGGATGGAGAGTGAAGTGCTTCTGTCTTCACTCGAGGTGTACGACAAGCTCATCAAGCTCGAGCGACTCCTAGGCAGGCAGTGTGATGGTGGCGATGACCACTTGGTCTCGTAGGAGTGGAGGTCATCTTTGTTCGACCCTGGACTCTCTTAATTGTCACCTAGAGGGAAGGGAGCTGAGACTCATTCATGAATTGCCGGATCGGAGGTGGGATGGTGTAGCGGTTTTGAGGAGGTGTTCGACTAATGGGTGCATGGTTTGGAAAGCATGGAGTGAGATGGAGATGAGTCATGGCTGTTGACCGAGCAGTTCACGAGAGAGGAGAGTGATGGGAGTTGTCATGTGAGGGGATTGGGAGGTGGTCAAATGACTTAGGGAAAAAGTGAAGAAGGGTTTTGGAGGATTTGGAGATTGTAGGAGAGAGAGGGTCATCGGACGGAGAAGAAGAACAACGATTGATTGATCAAGTGACCTAATGGTCGTGATGAGGTCAAGTTCAAAGCATGACAATGAGGTTGGGGCGCCATTGGATCAAATGATCCAAAGGTGCATGGCGAGGCACTACGAGATGAAAGAGTCCAATGATGTTAAAGAGTGGCATGTGAAGACAAAGGGCCAGGATATGTGGTGCACCCAAAGGCGACCGTGTGACCCAATAGGAAAATTCCAAAATAAAAATAAAAGAAAAATCATAATAAAATATTATGTTACCTCAAATAAATTTGTGTTTAACATGAAATTGTTCATGTCAATGAGATCTACAACTTTCATAAAGAACAAACATGCAAAATACCTCATTTATGCATTCTTGTATTTTTTTGTTGATATCCAATGTATGATGAACACCAATTTTTGTGATTTTTATATTTTATATTTTAATAAGGATTATATACACAAGATTGAAAAATGAGAGAATGGGAGTCGCTAACTAATGGCCTGACAAATCAGGCTCACTATCGCTAACACGATTACTCCAACTCTCTCATTGTTTCAATAATTAACACATACAAATAATTAAGAAATTAAAAGCAAGAGTTAAAATTTATTATACCTACTAAAAATGTATAATAGAAAGCGAGTAGGGTCGAATACAGGAAACAAAGGAATAGAACATGCGAGATATGAAATCAAAGCACAAATTATCACTCAATTACTTAGCCAAGATGTAATTTTGTGGGTTTTTAATTTTTTAATTTTTTATTTTATTTTTTATTTTATAGTTTTTATTTTTAATTTTCTATTTTTCTATTTCTATATTTTTATATTTTTATATTTCTTTTTCTTTTTAATTTATATATAAAGTTATGTATAGGATACATATACAACACATGCTAGGGTAGATATAAATGATAATAAAAATGATAAAAATACAGAAAATATAGTATTTTTAGGGTTTCAAATATTTTTACTATTTTTATGATTTTTTAGGATTTTTTTGCTAATTTTTATATATATTTGAAGTAAAAAATACCCTATCAGGGTTTAGATTAAATACCCATTAAAATGAAGAATAAAAATAGCAAACAAAAATCAAAATTCTCCGTATTAGTTTTCATATATTAATAATAATATAAAGAAATCACATTTTTTAGAATTTTTAGGAATTTTATAAATTTTATAAAGTTTTTCAGGATTTTTCTATTTTTATGAATTTTCTTTTATAATTTTAGTGATTTTGTCTGAAGGCTAGAAGTTCCTAAACAAATAAACTATTTTTTGGGCATTTTTTGGAAATGTTTTTATATTTTTTTATGGGTTTTCTATCGCAAACATGGATAAAAAAGGGTGTTTTTTATTTTTAGTAAATAATAAAAACTCCTAAAATTACAAATTAAAATATCTTGTAAAAATACAATGCAACATTAGTCTATGGCTATTTTTTTGGTTTTTTGTTTTTAATTGCTATTTTAAATAAATACAAAAAACAAAGAGATATTACATCACTAGCAAGGTCTTTTGTGCAATAAAAGCTATGTCCATGGGCCTACTTGCAATTTTCACCAAAAGTTATAACTAGAATCAACTTTTAATGTACTGATATGGAAATACAAAAAGTAGCAGGGTTTTGTCTGCAAAATTGCCACACTCACGTTTTTATACACAGGACCCTGCTAGTGGGGACCCACACACAAGTACAATAAAGGTCGAGGGCCTACTAGCAATTGTTCCAAAAATATATAACATAATTAAAGAGTTCATGGATGAAACAGAAATAAACAAAAGCTGCAGGGGTCCGCTTGCAAAATCACCACCTTACGTGGGGGGGGGGTCACGTGAGGTGACGTGGCGTGAACCAACTGGTAATTAAACCAAAGTTTAGGGGGTTGATTACAATTATTACAAAACTCTAATAACATCCTAAGAAAGTTCCGGTGATGAGAATTAAATGCAATAACTCTTTGGGTGAAAGTGTAAAATACCTAAAGTAAAGGCGATGGTGGATTGTTGCGATGGAGTTACTTGCCAGGTGTCGACGCCAGAGTTCGTGATACCCCCTCGCATTGGACTCTTCAGATTAGATCTCCCATGGGGCGATCAACGGTCGAGGCCTGACACATCCAATGTTTGTTGCCATACCTGGAGAGGGGCCTTGATCAGACGGCTTGGAGATGATGTGGAAGAACAATGAAAGAACACGCCTTGGCAAAATTCGATACAATCTTCCTTCGTCGTCCGTCGTCCCTAGGAGCTTAGAAATGGCTTAAAACATTCCTGGGGTTCTTCCACACCGACTAAGGGACTTGGGAGGGGCCGACGAGTTCCAGTAGGGGGAGACGAAGGAACATCACCTGCAGGGTGTATTAAGGTGCGAGGAGGTCCAGATTGACCCCTTATCTTGTATTTTCCTGCAGATGCTAGTCGCAAAAAGAATGGTGGGGAGATAAGTGGACGTAGGAGGCAGAATGAGCGGAATGTGAGGTGGATGGCTTCCTCCGATGAGCGACGGTGAAGGAGGAAGGTGGTTGGTGTTTTGTGCAAGAACACCTTGAGCGGGAATGAGTCGGGCAGAGAGAAGTTGAAGGGGAAGGAAATGAGGTGCTTTGATGAGGTGGACGATGTCGAATACGATCGGGCCGGACGACGATCTTGGAATTTATGCTAAGTTTACAAAAACCAATGGGAATGAGCTACATACCTAAGCTACTGCTACACTAGGAAATGAAAAGGGCATAAAAATAAAGAGGAAAGCTCACCGGGGCTCGCCTGGAACAAAGCTCGGGGTGGAGACGACGATAGAGTTGAACTGACCTCGATTCAACACCAAAGCCACGTGAATGCCTGCTAGGTCCTCCTGTTGTCACCAGGAAGAGGGAGATGGTCCTAGGACTAAGTACAGAAGGTGGAAGAAGGATCAAATTTCAAATTTGGTTGAAGGGTATACTTTATACCAGTGACCCAAGCGATGAGAAGATCGAGGTGCATCATGCGCCTCAGTAATCCATAGCCCAAGGAGAGCTACTCGCGTGAATCGTCAAAGATCGAGGAAGAAAAAGTCACAACAAATACAAACCAAAGGATGCATAGATCTTCGAGGAAAAAATAGAGAAATAGAAGTCAAACCTAGGTCTGACAGTTGTAGGGGGTGGGTCAGAGAGTTGACCCGCGGTCAACCCTCCGCGCCACATGGTTGGTCCATATGGACCAACCAAGAAAAAACTCCTGGAAATTAATTAGAAAATCAATAAAAAATAATTCATTTTATTAATTTTAGGTAATAAAATAAAAAATATTTATTATTTTTCAAAGTATTTTATTAGATTTTGGAAATTTATTTAGACTGTATTTTGTACACTATATATTATTTTTATGTGAAATAAGTTTTGTATTTTTCTATATTTTATTATCTACAACTTTCATGTAAAAAGTTTTTTCATTTGAGGTATAAAAGGTGAAACTAAAAATAGGTCCCAAAATGAATAAAGAATGAATAAAATAAAGTGAATTTTATTGTATTTTGGACCCTTGTCACCCCTACTTTATTCCTTGTCGACCTAGTCATTGAGATGCCAAGGTCTTGAGGTTTAGGATCATAAAATATCTACGATATTTTATTCTTTTTCTTTTCTTTTCTTTATTTTATAATTTCGACGTTAAAAATTGTATTTTATACACTATTTACACAACAATGCATGAATGCTAAAATGCATGAATTAAGGGTATTTACACGCATTTACTAGGATTTTTAAGGCCAAAATGATAGAATAAAGGTGATGAAACGGAGATTCATCAAAGACCCAAAAACACAATAACATGTTTTTATGGGATTTTTCATGAATTGAAATTTTCATGGACTGAAAACAAATAGAAAAGGTATATCAATGTATAATATATATAAGAGAAAAATGGTTTAATTTATAGACAACAATTAATCCTAAGTATGTACAACACATCCGTTTTTATTTGTATATTTAGGGCTTCATGGAGTTGAACTGCCTTACAAATTGAGCTAATATCAAGGAATAAGGTAACTGAATTGTGGCTTCATCACCATCCATACTTAACCATTAATCATCACTGAGAAATTAATTATTTAATAGCACAACTTTGGTTAAATCCCCAACTGCATAAGTGATGGGACAAGGTTTACTAATCAGGTCACAAGTTTTTGGATGATCTTATGACTCTAAGTCACTGTCAATCATACTCAAAAGGAACTCAACTTCTATGATTTTTTCAACTCTCTCAAATACCTATAGTATAACATTTATAACTTTGAGGGATGATTACAAGTTCAAATACACAATCTTTATTTTTTCCAAGTATCTAGTCTAAGAGGATGGTTTAGGAACTCAATCCTTGAATCTAGTTTCACAGTCGGGTTTCCCATCAACACACCATCTCTTTAGTAGACATACTTAAAAGTTGCAAATATGGAAGACCACTTACGAAGCAAGTAGAATTGTGTATTATTCTTTTCTCCTTTCATTGGACAATGAATCATTCAGGTGCTAAAACACACTTTGTATATTTTTAGTATGGATTAGTATGCATGTCAAGAAGTTCAAACTTCCTGCACTTGTTATTATGGAATGCCCTAAGGTGTGTCATTTGTGAATATCTACCATACAGTTCAACATCCAATATTGTAGCATTTATGATTTAGGGACACTCCTTTATGCTCATTGATTCTTATTTGGTGGCCTAGTAGCATTAGAAGAGGTGATATTGTGGCTTACTTCCACTTGGTTCAAGTGAACTCACAAAAGGTTGGGTGCGCTCGCCGGTTATTCTCATGCTCTTTTTGTTGGAAATTTTCTGAAACTTTGATCTTTTTCTTTTTCAAAATTTTAAAGCTTAATGATGGGTTTGGCTATCTCCTTAGTTCATACCAAGTTGGTGCATACTGATCCATAAAATTTCAAATTTTTACATATACAGGTACTTAGTTCAATTCAAGTTAGTACATGGATGATAAATCCCTAATCTATTAGGTTACTTATTGATTATTATATCTTTAGTTGGACTCTTTTATCAAATTAATAGTTAATTAGTTATAATTAGTAATTCAAACTCTGTAAATAATTAACATTAATTATTGATTCCAATTAATTATACTCTGTGTTGTATATGTATACCTATATATTCTTATTATTTTATGTATTTTATTATCATTAAAATTCCATAAAATTAATAGAATTTTGTAGATATTAATATGTACATTATTTCATATTTAAAATACCAGAAAATTAACAAAATAAAATAAAAATAAAGTGTTTTTATTCTTTAAAAATACTTATAAAAATATTAGTATGTTTATATGATGTATTTTCTCTTTGAGTTCTACATGCTTTCATGTTGAACACTTTTTCTAATTCAGTTTCTAAGTAATTTATTTGGATTTTATTTGATTTAAAGATTTCTTTGAATTTTCATTGGGCCATGTCGTGCCACCTCTTTCACCCACATGGCCCAGTCATATATTCCAGATAGCCTCCCCTTTGGGTTGGTTGATCATCTTGATCAGACGATCATTATTGGCCCATGCCTGCATACATCAGAACCCTCTGATCAATATGATCAAAGAGGATAAGGGATACCCACTTCCGCCTTAATCTCAACACTTGGATTGCTCCACCCAACAGCTTTGGAGCATCGTCAACCTCTAGCTTGTTGTTACCCAAGTGAAGCAAATCATCTAACTTTCCAACTTCTTCCATTTTCTCCAACCTCTTCAAGCAACTTCTCCACCAACCAACACTACCAAGTGATGAGTCTGCATTTCATCATCATTATTCATTTATTTTAGCTTAACATCCTTATAAAAAACCTATATATTAATAAATCCATATTCTTACTAACCTACCGATGAATGAGAAAATCGCCTCTTTAATAGTCGAAAATTGTAGTATAGGAGACGATCTTCGGTCAATCAAAAATCACAATCTTTGAATGTTATGGAAAAAATTTTGCTTGGGAATTCTACCAAAATTGAACACAAGAAACAATGATTTTTAGTTGCATGGTTCAAAATTAATTTAAATAATTAATTAATTGCTAATGTAATTTTTGTGTCGGAAAATAAAGAGAAAATATGATGATGCAATGCGAAGAAAAATAAATAGAGTGGATGATAGAGCACAGGATCTGTGATTTTATATGAATTAAATCTTCAATGATATAATCAATAAATCCTCAAAATTAATCACAGATCAAAAGATGCAGTTTCAAGAGAAATATTCAAATTAATCCAAGACTGTTGGCAAGAAGATTAATTGATACTCTTAATAATTTTGAAGCAGAATATCGGTCCTCAAAATATCTGTGATTTAGCTCCTCAAATAATATACAATAATATTAAAGGATTGAATCTTAATTAAGCTCCTGTCGAACTTAAGTCCTTAATAATAGTACGGAATTAAATCTCATAATTTGTCATTGATTGAGTCTCGAAAAATAATTAATAAGATTTGTCAGAAAATAAATTTCATCTCATAGATTGTGAATTCATTCTCCTAATTAATGCTCTTACAAATTTCTCAAAGAGTATTATTAGTTATCTAAGAGAAGTAATCAAATCCAAATTCATGTAATCAAGTCCTTGTAAATATCAATCAATAGATCTCTCAATAAATTATTGAACAAATAAGTCATAATGCAGCATGCATAGATAAAAAAGTTCATCAAATAATTATCATTAATAATGAACGTTAGATCTTTCCATAAACTATGCCAAATGATAGAGCATGAAAATAGCTTCAAAACAACATATTATGCGCTCAAAACAGAGTTCATATGAGAAAGTTATCATGAGTTGAAATGATAGGGATTAAAATGTAATAAAAATAAATATTTTCTTCACAAAATAGCCCCAAAGGACTTATCTACAATATCCAAAACTTGAGGTGCATTTAATGTAAATTTTCCATTGTACCATGTGTGTAGCACATGATGTTGACGTCAGCGAGAACGAGGGTGCTTTGTGATTTCTGAAACTAGCAAGGGATTTCTACTAGTTGCCTCTTTCTCCACGTGCTTCTTACGTTAGGGGGCTTTAGGAGACGGGGGCTGCTGCAATCACGGCTTCCTCGGCAGGCGGAGTGGCTGCACACGACAGCTAGGGCATCGAGCGAGTCGACGTAGGGTGCTACTAGTGTGGTGGGGCACCGCCCAAGGCAAAGGTGATGGGATGGCATCGAATGATCATGGGTCTCCACAGTGGCAAATGACTAACACAGTAGGGGTGCGAGGGACTCGCGACTAGCTGGAAGGTGAGCTGCGAGCTGGAAGGTGACGACATGTAGGAAGGTGACGACGAAGGCTAGGGCTGCTGAAGGTGCAGGTCAAAGTTGTTGTGGCTCCAGGAGGCGATGGTGAAGAGGAGCGTATGAAGAACCTGGGATGGGCGTGTTTGCTTGCAAAGAGGAAGGAGCGGGGGCTCGCTTCCAGGTGATCGCTGGTGGTCGTGGGCGGAGCACGACATAACTCTACAACGTTGTGAAGAGCTGCTACGCAGTGAGGTGCACTGTGGATCGCACCTGGAGGTCTCTGTCGTCAAGGTGGGGCCACTATCATTGGCCTGAACTCGAGCTATCTCTCTCCCTCCTGTAGATATGGAGGTGGCGGATGTCGAGCATGGAGATGGAGGAGCAACTTTATAGAGGCATATCGGCGGGCATTACATGGACAGCTAGGCTCCACATTAGTTTCTTTAATTTCATTCTTGGTATAGTTTTGGATTTTTATGATAAAAATTTCATCAAATAACATAAATAAAGAAGGAATAAAATAAAAAGAGTTAATTATGTACATAAAAACTCAGGTCAAAAATGACAAAATGGTAAAATGCGCAAAAGAGACCCAAAATCCAACTTTTATATATGAGCTCTGAATTTATGAGAATGATCTTATTTTGAAGGTATTTGAAAATGGAGTACTTTAAAAGTGAGTAGACCAAATTGGATGTTGTATGAGGGAGAAATGCACATTTTAGTCCATCAGATGTGAATTTAGGTTTTAGGTTTATTTGACACTATTTGAGTTAACAATTTTTTCGTATATTTTATTATTCTTGTTAATAATATCTACACAATGGAGGTGTTTTGGGTCAATCGGATTTAGGATGAATTAATGAAAAATATGGGAAGTTAGCAGCTTATTAGGTCAATTTACACTTGGATTTTTGGGTTCCTTATTTTATGTAATTGTGCATGATGAAATGCGGATATTATTAACACATGTATGAATGCCAATGACGTTATACTAATTATTAAACGCATATGAATTTTGGGGAACATGGCCTAATTGATCAATGTTAGCATGTTGAATATGAGATTCATCATACCCATATACTTAAGCCATGCTCGTCCCTAAACACCAACGAATGAATGGTTTAGTTGGATAAATCCCTGACTGTGCATGTGAATTTTTGAGACTCAATTCATCAACGTCCCTTAATGTGAGTGATCCTAAAATTCTAGGCTCAACCATGCTTTAATCAAAAGGAATCCAACTTCTCTATTTATCAGACTCCTTGTTCATACATATAATATAAGGATATGAATTTTAGTGTACTACAATCATGAGAGTCAAGTCAAGATGTCACCCAAGGTTCCAGTCGAGGAGATTCTCCTCTAAACCTACTCCTCAACACTAGGGAATAAGTCGGTTCTTGCTTCAATTAAGCGTCTCTTTAGTTTGTTAGACTTGAAACTGTAGATAGACATACATATGATGGAGGGCATATGACTGTGTATATTTTTGTCTTCCTCACATTGAATAAGGGGGCCTCTCGAGTGTCGTATTACTCAATACATGTATTTTTTGTTTGTTGATCAATCTGAATGTCTAATAATTCAGAGTCGTCTACAATTATTTTTTTGGGAGTACACCGGGGTGTGTCTCTTTTGAGTATCTAAGATACCTTTGACACCCATAATTGTATCACTATACGATGCAAAGACCTTTTATGGTGCTAGCCTGACTCCTTGGTCCTAATAGAATTTGGTCCAAGTGGACACTTTGAAATGGTTGGGAGCGCCCACCTTTGGGTGGAAGCTAATGATAAAGCTTTTTCTTGATATGAGAGAACTTTTCTTAAATTTTCATTTCATTTGTTTTTTAGCTCCACTGCTTTTACCCATACACTGATCAACAATTAAATTAGTTTCATCACACCCTGGCACATATGTTAATATCAAGTGATTGTATGCGAACTTGTTCACATACTGGCTAGGGTTTTGCTGACACTCAGGTTTCTTGAAGCCTTCATTGACTTTATCCTATCCTCGAGTATCATTAGATTGGGTATAGACTCAAATCACCAGCCCTAGTTCCTCAAGTGATATCTCAGCTCGTCACATCAATCATGCACTTGTTTTCTCAAGTGATATCTCAACTCTTCTCATCAATCATGCAGTTGTGAAAGTGATGTGCTGATCAAATTCTTTAGAAGCTAGAGATGAAGATTACAATATAGTGCTCAAATCTTTCAAACTAGGGAAGTGTGGATTATTAAGTTCAAACCCTAATGACTAAGGCTGGCTAACTCAGACTCTCGAGATCTCAGAAATCAAGTGTCCTCAAAATTCTTAAGCCTTGAGTGATAGTGAATGTATCAGGAATGCACCAACTAAAGAATGCATGAGATGCTTAGTGAAATACAAGAATGTGAGTGATTTTTTCTTCTTTTTTATGCATTTTTTTGTATTTTATTGTTTTTTATTTTTTTTGAAAATCAGGTATTATTTATAGAAAGAATTTAGTATAATATACATAACATAGTAACTTGTACCCATCCTCGATTTTAGATGAAAACAATTAAAGTACAAGCTACGGATAAAGTACAACACACCCCCTATACTTAGCTTGTGATATGTCCTCATGACACAAAGTGAAATGTAGACATAGATCGTACTAAGTATAAATGAGGAAAAAAAATAAAAGAAGTCAACATGCCCGTCTATGAGACTTTTGAGGGACCAAGCATAGCAGAAAAGCATGAAATGAGGCGATCGAGGGTGAGCCGAAAGAATAGAAGCGATGAATACACAATGGTACTGGTCCCCATATACTCAGGCTTAGGTCAGCCAAAGTATGATCGGATAATTACACATGGGGATCCAAGTAGATTTACAGATGTACAAGATCAAGGAGGTTTGCGACAGACCTTCTTGTAGGAGTGGGGTGGAAGATAGTATGGAGATGTGGAGGAAGAGGGGGAGGGTGAAGAGGACCAACCATCGTCAGAGTCTTCGTAGAAGTAGTCATACACAGATGATCTCCAACTACTGTCAATCAGGGGTAAGTGCCCTTGGATCAAAGATGTACTTATCACACTTACCTCATGAACAACTTCATGACCATACGAGGACTCTGTAGATATCACCTATTTTCTAAGGTCAAAGGTGACTTTCTTGGTCGGTTTGTTCCCATGAGAAGCATTGTGAGGAATAGGGAGACTCTTCGTCTCCCTTTCTTGAGTAATCGGTGTGACATTTATGAGTTCCTCGTCAGATGAATCCCCGTAAAGTTGACCAATTCTTGTAGAGTCATATGCAGCTTCGGGCAAGGGAGCATGTTCCTGGTGGCTTTGTGATTGCTGGTTGGGGATGCTTATGTCACTTCCCGATATTCTTGAATTTCGGTGACATTGGAGGTTTCCTGAGTTGGTTCCTTTTATGGTTCAAATATCTCACGAATTACTACCGACTCAAAAATTAGTCCACTCAAATAATTGTGATGTTCATAAGAAACATGGTCCAATTCATTATAAGCTCCAAAATCTTGGTTCCTTGTATGGTTGAAGTATCTCATAAATTACTCCCAACTCAAAAATTGGAACACTCAAATAATCATGATGTTCATAAGAAACATGGTCCAATTCATCATAAGCTCCAAAATCTTGATTCCCCAAAGGAACTGTATTAGAGTGAGAATTAGAGGTTTGTCCAATAGTCAGTCTCTCAGGTGACTCTCCTAGGGTTTGTGTCTGTGTTTCTTGAGGAGAGTTCTGATCATGCGATGTGGTTGTCTCTTGATCACGACTATCAATTTCAAGTTGAGTTTCTTCAGAGCAGGTCGTATTATTGAGGGTTTGTTCATTGTGGTCCGAGTTCAGAAACTTGATGTCCTGCGTATCACAATCAACAATTGCCTTAGCAGAGGTTAAGAACGACTTTCCTAAAATGATAGGAGACCCGGACAACTTTTCAGGACGCTCAATGTCAAGTACAATAAAGTCCACTTTATGTCTGTCACCCCAGAAATTTAGGATGACTGAAATGATCCCTCACGGACTTTTGGTAGATCGACCAGGTAATTAAACAGTCACCCTTGTCTTTTTGAGTTGTCCAAGTTTAAGTTGGTCAAAAATGGACTTGGGGAGGATGATGAGCGTAGAGTCATCGTCTAGCCAAACATGAGTGAATAAGGTATCCTTGATTTCGCATGTGATTGAGTCAACCGCTTGACTTTTGATTTTATGATTCATCACCAATGCCATAGATATGTCATATTTAGTCCTTGATCGTTTCTTGCCTGTCTTTTTAGGTTTTAGTCGACTCTTCACAAATCTCTTAAGATCAGGTACATATTCTATGGCCTTGATCAATGAAAGCTCTAAGATTAGACTCTTGCAAAATGATTCCATTTCAGAGTTGTCTAATTTTTTAAATTTTCTATTTTTTTCAATTTTTTGGTATTTTCTATGATATGGTCAGTAGGGGGTCAGAGGTCAGTGGTGGTTGTGCCTGATTTTGAGTCGCATGATGATTTTCTGGTTCGTAAGGTGGTGGACTCACTTCCTCTGGATTCCGCATAAACTGGATGAGATCATATATTTTCTCAGTCAAAGTATTTGCTCTATGATTGGTCCGAGCAATCTCATCTTCAAACATCTCATGACTTGTGATTGAATAATCATTCTCCATATGTCATGATTCTGGCATGTAACCTTGAGTAGAGTATTGATTGTTCATAGTCGTTACGATCTGGTCATTAGTTACAATCCCTTGACTCTAGTTTTCTCGTGAACTGTTGAAGGAAAATTTGTCGAACTAAAAAAGAGAGTCAACTTGAGTAGGGGATGGTTCAAGAGGTTGTGAGCTCATAGCAATCGGAACTCGTGATTCACTATCAATATTGGTTACTCTATTTTTCGTCCTCAATTCTTCTCACTCTCTCATGTCCATAAGATTGCCATAATGTGAAAGAGGTCTATTCCATGAAGAAGAGTGGACATAGGGTGGGATATATGGGAGGGAAGAGAATGATGGATGAGGGGGACCATGTTTGAAGAGAGGGTTCCCCTAAAGCGAGTGAGAAAAAGGATGTCGGGACATAGTCACGGGGATTGAGTAGGAAGATCAATGTGCTGACATCTTTTCAAGAGAGGGATGGAATTATTTGCGAACCACGATCTGCTTGTAATTGCAAGGTCTTTGACGCACACAATTCAAACACAAAACAAATACCTAGATTCACCCACTCGACACTCATAGAGGCATATCAGGGTTCGGCCCCTTATCTTTTCAATTTTAATTTAATGATCAAATAATCTTGAAGATTAAGAGAAGCTGTTAGGTGCTGAAATATTTCAAAAAGATTGTGTCGAGTTCATACAACTAGTTTCATCTACTTTCAACCAGTATGGGTGTAAGTACGGACCGTTAGACAGCTACCCATGTTACTTGAGGATGAAGCCTTACATGGTGTCCTCTAAACCAACCACTCTGCTAAGGGAGTCGGACTATAAAACGGCTATCTGAAACCCTCACTGAGAAATAGATAATTGTTTTTAAAAACAGTAGTCCGAATGAAAATTTCAAAGTTTTGGCTCTACCCTAAGTATTCGATGATGCCCTTACAAACAATGAGTGTATTATTCTCCACCAAACACAAGGGTTAATTTTATGTCAATTTTATTTATAGTCGCCTTGATTAGCAGTCCCGATTTTAGAATAAGGTGATCACTGAAGTTTAAATCTTCATAGAAATTCATACCTAATGAGAAATCTCAATTCCTTTGATTCCCAAGTTGTAAAACTGAGGAAGGAGAATAAAAAAAAGCTAATGTAAGCGTAAATCAATGATGCATGCTGAAGAGGAAGACTTACAGTGATTCCTCGCATTCTTCACGTGGGATGCAATACAATGAACTTTTCAAGTTTACACTAAATGATATGCACATATGAAATCACCCTAAGTAGATAGTTATATTAGCGAGAAAGAATTGATTAAAATTTTGACTAAGTTGAACGATCTACTAGAGCGTATAGTTAGTGAAAAATGTGTGTCCTAAAATTTACAAGTACAGGAAAAAATAATTCTAATCTAGCATATGTGCTCCTAAATTCTACGCAACACAATGGAGAAGTCCTGTCCAAATTATTACAAATTATCAGGGTTCAAAGATAGAGGGACCCTGTGAATAATACGGAGAATTAAATCCAAACTAACTCTCTTATACAAAAATAAAATTCGATCTTTGTCTTCGTAGATCCTTGATTTATATCTGAAAATTAATCTAAGTAATTTGCGAAGAGAGAAATTGTGGTTAGTATCAGAAGTGAGAGAAAAATGCAAAATGAAATGCAGAAAATAAAATACACAAAAATGACATAGATACTAATTTCATAAAAATTAATTACATAAATAATTTAAAACTCTAAAAATATGTCATTCCCCGGCAATGACACCATTTGATGAACTCGGAAATTGCCTCTTTAATAGTCAAAAATTATAGTATAGGAGACGATCTTCAATCAATAAAAAACCACAATCTTTGAATGTTGTGGAAAATTTTTACTTGGCAAGTCTACCAAGGACGAATACAAGGAACACTGATTTTTAGTTGTGTGGTTTAAAATTAATTTAAATACTTAATTATTGCTAAGATAATTTCTATGTCAGAAAATAAAAAGAAAATATGATGATGAAGATGCAACGCATAGAAAAATAAACAGAACGGGTGATAGAGCACATGATCTGTGATTTTATACAAATTATATCCTCAATGATATGATCAATAAATTCTATAATTAATCCCAGATCAAAAGATGCAGTTTCAAGAGAAATGTTCAAATTAATCCAAGACTACATGCAAGAAGATTAATTAATACTCATAATAATTTTGAAGCAGAATATCAATCCTCAAAATTTCTGCGATTTAATTCCTCAAATAATAGACAATAATATTAAAGAATTGAATCTTAATTAAGCTTCTGCCAAAGTTAAATCCTCAATAATAGTACAGACAAAAATCTCACAATCTATCATTGATTAAATCTTGAAAAATAATCAATAAAATTCATCAAAAAAATAAATTTCATCTCATAAGTTGTGAATCAATTCCTCCAAAGTAATGCTCCTATAAATTTCTCAAAGAGTATTATCATTTATAGAAGAGAAGTAATCAAATTCAAATTCATGTAATCAAGTCCCTGCAAATATCAGTCAATATATCTCTCAATAAATTATTGCAGAAATAAGTCATAATTTAACCTACATATATCAAAGAGGTTCATCAAATATTTATCATCAATAATGAGCTTCAGATTTTTCCATAAACTATGTAAAATGATAGAGCATGAAAGTATCTTCAAAACGACATATTATGCGCTAAAAACGGAATTCATATGAGAAAGTTATGATGAGTTGAAATGTCAGGGACTGAAATGTAATAAAAATATTCCCTAGAGGAGTTGAAGGGCTTTTAATGCAATTTTTTTGGTGTACCGCGTGAGTGACACATGATGCTAACATTAGCGAGAATGGGAGGGTTTGTGATTTCTGAAACTAGCAGGGGCTTTCTGCTATTTTCCCCCTACCACACGTGCTTGTCACATGAGAGGGCTCTGGGTGGCAGGGGCTGTTGCGGCTACGACTTCCAAGGTAGGAAGAGCGACTAGGGTGTTGGGCGGGGTGGCACGAGGTGCTACTCGTGTGGTGGGGCACCGCCCAAGGCGGATGCGATGAGCTGGCGACGAATGTCTAGGAATCTTCACAGCGGCGAACGATTAGCACAGTAGGGGTGCGAGGGACTCACGACTAGGGGAAGGTGAGCTATGGACTGGAAGGTGACAGTAAGCGGGAAGGTGATGGTAAAGGTGAGGGTTGTTGGAGGTGCAAGTCGGAGTTGTTGTGGCCCCAGGAGGCAGTGATGAAGAGGAGCGTATGAATAACCCGGGATGGGTGTGTTTGCCTCGATGGAAGAAGGAGCAGTGGCTCGCTTTTAGGTGATCGCCGACGATCGTGGGTGGAGCATGACGTGACTCTGCAACATTGTGAAGAGCTGCTACGTGGTGAGGCTCACCACATATCATGCCTGGAGGTCTCTACCGTCGAGGGTTGGTGTCGCTGTCACTGGCCCTGACTCGAGCTATCTCTCTCCCTCCTGTAGATATGGAGATGGAAGATGTATAGCATGGAGATGGAGGAGCAACTTTAGAGAGGTGTGTCAACGGGCATTACGTGGGGAGGAAGGCTCCACAATGGTGGTCGTTATGTGATGGAGGGGAGGAGATGTGTAACGACAAGGGGGAGGAGCGGGCGGCACGGAGATGTTGCGGGAAGGGGAAGAAGAGGCGAGTCACGTGCTAAGCACATGACTGGGGGGTAGGAGAGAGAAGGAGAGGGGGTGAGAGGGTGGGTGCCATGTGGCACGCCTAGGGACTACCACATGGCAGTCCAAAAAAATTTCAAATTCAAAAGGAATGAAAAATAGAAAAGAAATAGAACGATACCTTGTATCGAAAAAATTTCTATACGAAAGTTGTTCATCTGGATGAGATCTACAACTTTCATGCAGGGGCGGGAGTAAAAGAGGTCATCTGTACAAAGTTGTATTTTTGGTGGTCTCCATGTGTATAGAAAACCTGCTTTTTGAGGTTTTGTATTTTTTTGGTGGTTTTAAAAGAGGATAAAAATATAGAAAAATATGATATAATATAATATATACATTAATCTATTTTTTGGATTTTTAATAAGGAAATATGAAAATAAAATAAAAGTACTAAACACGAGATTTTTGTACAGACTCGCAGAGGACACTCAAACACATTCAGTTTCTTTGATTTCAGTCTTGATCTAGAATTGGATTTTTATGCCGATTGATAAAGCCTTCATCAAAGAATACAAATAAAGAAGGAACAAAATAAAAATAGTTAATTATGTACATAAAAACTCAGGTCAAAAATCACAAAAATGTAAAATACGCAAAAGAGGCCCAGACTCCAACTTTCACATATGAGCTCTGAATTTTATGAAATTTGGTCTTGTTTTGAAGATATTTAAAAATGGAGTACTTTAAAAGTAAATAGACCAAAATCAGACACCGTGTGAGGGAGATATGCGCATTTTAGTCCGTTAGTTGTGAAATCAGTTTTAGGTTTATTTGATACTTATTTGTTTTAGCTTTTTTTTTATATTTTTATTTATTCTTGTTAGTAATATCTACACAATGGAGGTGTTTTCAGGTCAATCGGAGTTAGGATGAATTAATGATAAATATGGGTAGTTAACATCTTATTAGGTCAATTTAAACTTGGATTTTTGGGTTCCTTATTTTATGCAATTATGCATTATGAAGTGCAGATATTTTTAGCACATGAATGAATGCCAATGATACTATATTAATTATTAAATACATATGAATTTTGGGGAGCCTAATTAACTAATGTTAGCATGTTGAATATGAGATTCATCACATGCATTTGTGTGTAATTATTATACATATATTATTATTTTAATCTAAAATATAAAAATAAAGAAAAAAGATTGTATCAATATGAAATACATACAGGCTGACCCGAACCCCAAGAAAATTCAAGACTTGACCTGATTGACCAAGAATAAAGTGCGAGGAGATAGAGTCTTTACTTAGAAAATTCAAAAAATATCTTGTAAATAATTTTGAACTTATTGTGTATATTTGTATAAAACTTACACTATTTATTTTCCTATAAATTAACCTCAAATTAAATAATTTTCTCAACGGAAATTGTAAATAAAAATATTGTCTAAATAACAAAAATAATTGCAAAATAAAATCATGTACAAAATAAAAGTAATCGCATTAAAAAAACAATAATTGAAAGATAAATTATGGCTCTATCTGAACCTGAATTAAATCAAATTACTTTCATTGATCTCTAAATTAAATTATCTTTCAAATGACAATGGTTTCATAATTTTTGGAGTTACAGTTTGAAAGATCGGTTTCTGAGTGGTTTTTGTAATTTTACTATTTATTTATTGCATATATTTATTCATATTTATTTTTACATAAAATGTATTTTTTAATAATTGTAATATTTTTAAATAATTAAATAAAAAAAGTAAAATTGTTTAAAAACATAAAATAACATAATTTCCTTACTTAACTATCTGTATAATGTACGATATGTATATATTATATGTATATAATTAATTTCTTTAAATAACCACACTAAAAAATAAATAATTCACTTTTATAATATAAATTAATAAAGTGATAGAATTAATTAATTATTTAATTTAATTATGTAAATAATATACCATGTGTATATAATGTAATAAATTCCTTATTAACCGACCATTAAGGTGGCTCTTAAAGTTGTTCATATCTATTATTATTTTAAAAATTTCGAAAATTACTTTATTTATAAATTTAATTAATTTAATTCCACCACTAACCTCCTTCCTTATTTTTCTCTCCATTCAAAATTTTATTTCTATTTATTTGGCTCCTCCTTCCTTCTAACTTGTTCAATCCTTTGGAGAGGAGCCTAATCTCCAAGAACCATCTTGTTATAGAAAGGCACCCAGCCTATGATTCGTCTGGTGACAGCGAGGCGATCATTGTGGCCATAATGATATTCATACACTCAACGGTAAGATCCATTCCATTTTATTCTCAATCTTTTATTTAGATAATTTTAGGTCTAGTTTTCATCTTTAAATTTGTTGTTAACATTTAAATCTTAATTCGTAAACCTCAATCATAGTTTTTTAATCAATTGACAAATTTGAATCCCATCCAATTTTCCATCTCATACTCTCGATCTAACCACATTCACGTCCTACCTCACGCAAGCACTCATCTCCGGCCACACACGGTGGTCAGAGATCCGGATCCATCCATCCACCACATTGCAACTGCTTTTCCATTACCATTTTCTGTCAATAATTTTTGTATATAGTCGTCATGCTCAAGTTTATTGCAGGAACATAGTAAAAAAAAAGGAAAAAATATATCTATTGTTTTCCAAAAAAATAAAAAAATAAAAAATCTGGACGACATCCTCAATAACACTACCACCGCTGCCCAGCTAGAGTAGCACCGCCATCACCCTGTTCATCCTCCATGGCACACGTTTCTCCATCCACAGCAGCTGCCCTCGGCCATGTGTCGGTTCATGCGTGACTCCATCATCTGCTAGGAGCTCCGCCATCACCTCCAGCTTCCGTCATCGCTTGGAGTCCCCTTCTCTCGCAATCGTCCTCCACCGACACCAACCTCCTACGCCACCTCCATCTGCTGACCAGAGGACGTATGTCGCCCACCTTCTTCACTGTCGTGCCAGGAGCTCGAAGATACACCACCGCTGCACAGAGGGCATGCGTCACTCTTCTCCACGCCATCTCCTACCCAGAAGGGAAGACCATCACCTTCTGCCGCAACCTCCTCCGCGACACCACGAAGAATCTGCCTTGCTCGCCCTCGATGCCGCATCACCATCTACCTGTGCAAGTCACCGACCCACTCCACCGACCACCATATTCTCGACTCCACCGAACATCGTTCATCCACAAACATGCCTCCTCCAGCCACCATATCACCATCCACCTGCGCGAGCATCCAACCTCTTCGAGCAACTTCTCCACCAACCAACACTACCAAGACATAGCCCTAATGTTCACCATCCTCTCCAAACTCTCCCTAATATATGTCCATATCAGAATCTGCTTCAAAGCGGTGATTTAAACCACTGCTTGGGCATAACCTCCTGCAACTCCTCTTCCATCAAAACACGTCCTTCGCCCACCAAAACTACCAACTGCCCTTAGTGTGAGTACCTTCCGAGCATCGTCTACCTTTGACTAACAAATAGAGGGTTATAACATAAGCTATGATGGAAGAATACTCAAGCGAGATCCTCAACTGAAAAAACTTTTGCATCAAGTTAAACTGGTTGCTTGAGCTTGGTTCTTTAGCTAAGAACTTTAAGCAAAGATTTGGAGACATTGAAGCTCCAATTTTAGCCAAGATTCATACATGATTTCATCATCTTCTTCATTCCATCTCCAGGTAAGTTTCCAATTTTTTGTTTCCTTCTATATTTCTCTATCCTATTCACCTTCAACCACACACTCAATTCATCATATGAGATCCCCGTAACCTTAACCTCGCTTCATTGATTCACGCATGCACTCTAATGATTTCTCTCCGATTCTCCATCATCGTGACCATGTCGATCCCTTCGTGGTCTTGAAGAGACCAAGAACCCAAATAGGGTTCAGTTCCGACAACCATTAGAACCCGGCGTTCCATCCCCTTTAGTACCCAATAGGTTTCTTTTGGCCAGTTGCATGTGCTAACATTTGCATGTGCAAGGATGAGCTTCAATGATCAGACTCTTTAAGGAGGGTTGTTAAACCTCTCCGCCGCATATGAGAAGCCTTCGACCCCACAAGCCAGGAGCATCTGGACCTTACTACTACCTCCATCATCTTCACTAGAGCCTTGGGAAGGTCTGAAAGCCTTCAGCCATAGCGAAGGAGCAAGGTGGAGCACAGAGGACTTCACCAGAGCACAACTCAAGCTCTATGGCATGTAGAGGAGTTATCTTGAGGATGAAAAGTAGTGACAATCAGATTAAGCTTGGGGGTAATCACACGGTCTAGAGGATACCACATCATCCCTACCGAAGCAATCTTGGAGTGGCTTGAACCAGCGCTGAAGTACTAGAAAGAGACACATCACCCAAGCATGCATCTACACCGAGCCTAGTCCCCACGTTCCTTAGCTCACATGATGGGGGGATTTTGTAGAACCTGCCCTAATGTTATTCAAATTTGCATTCCAACCCTTCCGCAATCGATGTAGAGCATGTGCCGACTTGGAAAAATTGTAAGCTAAGCCTAGCCAACTTGTTTATATTTTATTTATGCTGCTACACGTGGTTTATAGTTTATCAGACGACATCGTTGCAAGGGACACGATTCTTTAATTTATTTGTTTTAGGTTTAGATATTTATTTTTAGTGATTTTAGTGTATTTATGGTTAAGTTGTAGTGTTTTTTTCATTTATTGTTTTGTTTTATGTGTCCATCTATTTAATAAGCTCTACTTTTCTCTTAAGAATTCTATAAACATTTTATTGTTTTGTGGAAGGGATCGCAAAGCCGATGAAGATCCAAGGAATGTGGAGGCGAGGAGCTTGTAGATTTTGCTGAAGAGTCCACATCACAAGTGAATTAGGATAAATTTTAGCTTAATTGAGTAGTGATTTGTGATGTAATAATAATAGTAATAACTAGTTAATACACTATTTTCAATCATTCTCATTTTAGATCTTGCATTTGTCAACAAAGGCCTCTTTTATTCTTTTATCTGCATGGTTGTGTCAACAGTGGTTCTCGACTTAAGCGGCAAAAATAAGTTTTAGGCCCACGAACTCAAATAGTCAAATTGAGGTCATATTGCCTTGTGCCCTTTCCATAATTTAGGCCACACAGTTGATCTCTTAAGATTCAGTGTCTTAAAAGATTCATTAATAGTGACACTTGAACTATGTTTTACTATTAAAAATTTAATCAATCTATCCCGCTAATAGAACTCATGTTTTGGTGTAGTTTTTCGACTTGCATCACATAGTTAGATTTTTAAATTTAGTTTAGCATCCACATGGAGAGTGTTGGGAAGCGCTGTTAGTATTTTTGAATGACTATATGCATAATTGATTTTCACTTGCATTCTGTTTTCTGTCTCCTTCCTCTTATTTTATCACTTAAGGATAAAGGGGGACTGAACGTTAGGTATATTTTATGTGTTCGCATTAATTTAGGTGACAACCTAACTCTTAAAATGGGGGCTGAATTATTCTAGTTGACATAAATAAACATGGAATAAAATTTACCTTGTATTACATGTAGTAATACCCTCATTAGTCACAGGTACTTACCCCAAAAAAAAGTGGGCGAGGATGAATCCCTAAGGTTCGAGACCAAATCCCTGGTCTTCCACCCTATATCTCAAGGTCTGACTCTCGCAGATTTTGGGAGTGGCAAGTGTTTGCCTTCGACCTTAGAAATACGTTTTGGTTATATACGCTTGTAAAATTATTTTAGGGTGTGATATTGAACCCAGTAACTTGGGAAGATCACTCCATTAATTGAGAGCTTAAAGGACTTCAACTAGGCATAGTAGGCGACTCCCTATATGTAATGGTTGCAAATATTATTTAATTCACTAACTTGAAGATGACCAGATAATTTGACCGAACTCTTACGACCTTCACGAGTTGTGTTGATGAAATTATCAAAAGGGTTTTCTTTGTGCTTGTTTTGTGTGAGTTGATTCCACACATTCAAGTGTTCCGTAGTACTAGTTCTTTTTAAATCTACCGTGCTTAGTTTTTATATTCTCTTGAAATAAAAGGTGTATAGTTGTCCGAAAATTTGTTCAGATTTTTTGAACTTGTCATTGAATCGTCCAAATATCACATCTTCCAAGGTCCAACCACCTTCTTCTCCTAGAAATTCTTGTATCTGAAATAACCCTTGTTTCGATTCAAAATTCCATGATTCCTTCTTAGTGAGTGTTTGCATCTTGACCGATCCCTTTCTCTCTTTAATTCTCATCAAGGAACACCATTTCCTTAGTGAGATCGACTTAATTTCAACTACCTCATCACATCTTATTTGAAACCACTTTTTGATGAAGGTATAGATTATTCATTCACGATGCCTCAAAAGAGATAGAATGGGAAGGAAGAGGAGAGTGAACACCCAATGAAGATGGTATTAGATAGGTTAGTAGAATCAACATTATTGGGAGCACAAATAGGCAAGCTTAACTGAAGGATATGGTAAGATCCTTAAGCGCATCACGGAAGCGTGAGGATCGCATCGTATGCGATCAAGAGCGACTAGTCGCACTAGTTGCTCGATGCATCGAAAATTAAATTTTTTTATGCGACGAAACCACATGATCTAAGAACACTTCTCGAATCATTTCGTCTAAACCACAAACAAGTAATAGGATTATTTCTTGAAGTGTGGTTGCGATCGAGTCTCTAAACAAAGAGACCTCCTGTCTCAAGTTCGATCCGACGGAGAAGACGCTTGTGAGTATGTTGATGAAACACATGCTTCTCGCAATCCATGTTGATGATCTAAGGGGTGGATCTCCTGATCTCGACACATGAGATCCGACGTCTTCTTCACGAGCGAGGCGTACCGAAGGAGATGGAGATCCACGAGCAAATGATTGGGCAGCATAATGACGACGCTGCGGTGATGGAGAACCTCTCTAGGGCATCCATGGTGGACGACCACATGAGAGGGAGAGAGAGTAGACATGTAGAGAGAGAAAGAGAGAGACTTATGTTCTCATGTGTGTGTGTAAAGAAGAGCAAAGGGGTGCCTCTCCTTTTATAATATTTTGGGATCCATGGATCTCAATCCCTGGACTACACAAATCCAATGGCTCTCATTGATTGTGTTTCTTTTAATGGCTAAGATTTGTGTTGGTAAAAAACCAACAATAATTAATTTAATAAAAATCAAATATATATTAAATATAATTTGATTTATATCAAATCAATCTCCATTGGAGAAATAGGAATGAGGCAAGCCTCCTTCCATGAAAGGAGTGGACGACCACCACTTTCCATGTAGGAAATGTGGCCGTCCACCCTCCCTACAAGGAAGGTGGCTTCTTCTCCTTTTATTCCATGAGATACATTATCCCATTAATTTCTCCAATATTTGCAACAACTTCTGTTACAAATTATTTCACAAAAATAAATCCAATTTATTTTGTGAACATTGCAATCATGCCATTAGAAATTTGTGAATCACATTCACAGCCCAAAATAAAATGTAAATTACATTTTCAATTTAATGTCCAATGTGAATCCAATTCACATTAACATTTAATTAACAAATGTAAATTATAAATAGCTCTCTCTTATATATTATAAATCACATTTATAATATATATAATTAATATGGATAGTGCAATCCACATTATTCATATCCTTGATGATTAAATCACATTTAATCATCTTGGATCTCTATTCTCATGTGCCCAAATAATGTGGATCACATTCACATTATTCACATCTTTGATAATCAAATCTCATTTAATTATCTAAGATAACTCTCTTTATAATATGAATCAAATTCATATTATTCATGATAATTAAATCACATTTAATTATCAATTTTCTCAATGCTCGTATACATATATCAACAATGAAATTATCTTGAACTCTTTCAAGGATAATGCACTTTCTCCGCGAATACTTAGAGATAAGGACAGGGCGATCGTATTGTTCCACGTATAGTGACTTGGATATTGAGATCATATCTCAAATCCAGATCGCGGGCCTCCCATAGATGCTTGATTAAATCAAGACCGCAAATCTAATCTTCTCATTGCATCTGAATCACATTCAGATCAATGTCCAACATTTAGACCAAGATCAGATCACTTCTCTACTGAGAGGAGTCACTAAAATACAGACCGGTTTCATCACTCCCTAGGAATGGAAGTGTCATGGTTATACAATCGTTTATGATCACATCACCCTCAAATCTTCCCAATACCTGTACATCCTGCATTCTGGAAGACTCAGAATAAATCCGAAGTATTAGATTAACTTTACATTGTCTACTTCATGGTTTTATCAATAAGTTTCTCATTTGATCATTGGAAGTTGGTATCGATCATATACTTTTGAAAAGTATATATCATACCTAGGGCTTGATTATATACTTTCCAAAAGTATATATCAAACCTACAAATTCAGTCAAGCTTCCAAAGCGAGACGACCGTGCACAAAATTTGATTCTTCCCAATATCTCATGAGTGAGCTCATGTCTTCCGGTTCATAAGTGAACCTGTATGATCCCTTTGAGAGATTGTATTACTCATATGCCCTTATATGCACACCAGCGCGTCGGTGTATAGACCTTGATTAGGTCATCAACCTATTGGTTTGCCAAATGTACATACTCAGACATATAGTAACACATTTGTCTCCGGTCAGAGGATGCGGGCCGGTATCGTGACAGCATACGATATAGGACTTCGGTTATATCGATCTCATTAAGTCAACTCTTTGACCTAACTAATCTGACACCTCTGAATCTTTATTCATATGCAGAGGACCTGCATCAAGAGGTCGGTCAGATATCAACCTATGTGAGAAAAGGATTTCCATCTCCTACTCAAACTGGAGATCATCTCTTAATAATCATTTAACGGTGCTTGATGAGTCCTCAATCTAACTCTTTAGATATTCATCCAAGCACCAGCCTCTATGGTTCAATTATTGAATCAACAACTGCATGATCATTAAGATGGCCATGGTACATAATCCTAATTGTACTAAGGGGCCTATTATGCAAATTATTTATTCTTCATTTCAGATCAGGGAATGATATGTGCAATAACATTTATTGCATAATAGCTCGTTGTGGGCTCGCATTTCCAACATTAACCTGGGGGTAGATGCACCAATGGACACGATTTACAATCCTAGGTAGTACAGAATGGGGAACTAGTTGAGTATAGTAGACAATGAAGTTGAATATGAATTAAAGTTGTACTTTTTGAATTTGTTACCTCACTTTAATGGGAATGCACGTGAGGAGACCTATGCAATCCTTGGGACTTTGAGTTAGTATGTGATAACCTTAAGCGTCCTAGGGTTAGTCAAGACTATATAAGGCTCAAAGCCCTACCTTTTGCCTTGGGAGACAAGGTAGATTGATGGATGAAGAACTTGAGGGTAGTTGTAACTACATATAGCCACTTCAAGGACTTCTTTCTCAGGAAGTTCTACCATTTGAGTAGAACCAACCTCGTGTGTTCTCGCATCATGAGTTTCTCCCAACTACCGAACAAATCATTTTGTGATACTTGGGAGAGATTCAAGGAATGAATACAAAAATGTCCTTGTCATGAACTTGAGCCTACCATTCTGGTTCAATAAGTTTATAGTCGTTTTAACCCCCTAAGGTGCAGGGATTGGTTAGAGATGTCTATGGAGGCAGTTATGAGTCATGTGGTGCGGATACCATCTAGAAGTATTTGAGAAAATGGTCAAGCTGAGTTGTGCACAAACCACTAGTAGGGCATATACATAGTCCCCCACCTCTCATCTAATGGGGGAAAGAAGTATATAGTTGACCTCTTGTAGGACCCGATTCCCAACATGGGAATCATAGCAGATAAGTTGACTGTCATTGAGAGGATTGACAAAAGAATGAATGAGTTGGGTAGCAAATTATGACAACTTCCAAAATAGATGGCAGAGCTTATAGATAAGGTACCTAGGATAAAGGAACCTTCTATGACTGCATCTACTACTCATGTTTACCGCGTACATCATGTACAGGAGCAGCAGATGTCAGGGCTACCCCAACCATGGGTAGAGGACCAGTATCTTACCCATTCCTATAAGCAACACCCTCCATCAGCTGACAAAGATATAGAGGAGCCTTTTGAGATGTGGAAAGTAAATGGTGTGTGGTACACACAAGACCCTACTAGGCAGGGAAGTATGGGGGATCGTCCACTTTACCAGCATCCTTCTACTTTTTACAACACCGATTTCACTCATGTACCTCTTCCTGCATAGCAGAGCCTCTGTCCCTATACTTCCAGCAACCGAGGTAGCATCAACAACACACCAACAATTGATGTACCATTCATGCCATCAAGGCCCATCTTTTCACCAGCAAACCCCATAACAACCGTTTCAGGTCCATCAAGGCCAATCTTCATGTTTTTCTTCCTCTTCTTCTTAGTAATAGTCATCTTCATCAAGAATCGCAGATTTTCAGAGTCAGATACTCGAGGAGCTTCATTCCTACAGGAATGAGATACATGATATGCGGTGTGACATCAACCACTTATCCTATTGGCAAGATGAGCAGTTTGCACCTTCAACATCTATTCCCTTATAAATTCAGGCTAATCCCAACATCCTGAACAAGATGCATAATAGTATGGTTAGGTATATTGCTCAGAACCACTCCAAACTGAGCATTAGATCTTTACATTTGAATGTAATCATATGTCACTCTGGAGCAGAAGGATCGTGGTCGTACCTGATCGCATGAGGGACATGGACGGAGCCATTTTTAAAGTTCTACCTGCGGATTCTTTAGAAGATGAGGAGGATATGCATTAGCATCAACAACCCATTCAGAGAAGGAAGGAATCTATCAAGGTCAAAGAGAGAAGGAGGAGTACAAGAGCACATCCTTAGCATGGAGAAAATTTCAGAGTCTATAGAGGACATTGCACCTTCGGTTGAGGAGAATGTACCAACAACAGACATCCCTCAACCTTTAGTAGACACTACTGGTTTAAATTCCAAGTTTCATGTAAAAGATTCATGTATGAAGAACATTGATTCTAAGAGTAAAAAGAATCATGTTTCAGTTTATGATTCAAGTTCTTCATCTTCTGATTGTTCAATCCCTTTCCCTCATGCTCTAACTTCAGGAAATCTCATCGTTAAAAACATTCAGAAAGATGATCCAAAAATGGCATTATTTTGTAAAGATAATATTATGGTTAAAGTACCATTTGATGAGCATGTGGCCAACCATCCTGCTTTCCAGAATACTTGAAGATGTGTTTCACACCTACTAGGATCAGTAGGAAGAAGCTGAACATCTATGTAAGACACATGTCTTATCAGTTGCACAACATCTTGCCTCAAGAATCAAGAACTACCATGGAAGAATAGAGGCATGGGTGTGCATTATGTGGGGGTCATATTGATGACATAGTGTTTGCACACACTCTCCTCAATAATGGTTCTTCAATTAATTTACTACCCATATCTTTGTATATAAAACTGGAGTTGGGACCATTATGCAAATCAAGAACATTACTCTAGTTTGCGGACAAGTATATGAAAAAAGATAAACGTGAATTTAATAATGTCATCAGTAAGATTGAGGGACAAGATTATAGAGTTGACTTCACTATCCTTGATATGGATATCCCTAATCATTGGAGATATTTACAGATCATCCTTGGGTAGCCTTTCCTTAGGACTGTTGGCGCTTCCTTTGATTATCAGATAGGAATGATAAAGTTCCATTATCTAAACAGAGAAGTGGAACTTAATATGAAGCAGATAAAATGGCAGCGACCTGACTTAGAATCTAGCACATAGTTCTCGTCATCTTTAGAAGCAGATTACGGAGTCATGAGCATGGTTGGGATATGGAAACAAAATCTGACAGAACTGAGTAAGTCCCTCTTATTTGGAGAGGAAAGTACGCACGCTCAAGTTTTTGAGGTGTTGTTAGAGTTCTTGAGTTATGGATCATTATCCTCATATTCCTTTGATAACTCAGAGATAACATCAGATATATTAGCTCCTTCTTCTTCGGGATAGTCAATGGATAGAGATTACTAGTCATACATGGCTTTCGTCGAATTATTACATATCTTTGGCAATTCGACTCCTTACACTACAGAGTTGGTGGAAAGAAAAAATGAGTTAGTTCCACCTTCATGCAGCACAGAATCGGATTCAGAGATGGTTCATCCATATTTGATTGATGATACTACTTCACCAGAACTGAAGTCGTTACCTACTACACTGAAGTACGCATTTCTTGTGGGAACCAAAGATAGATTCCATGGCATCATTAGTTTTAAGCTGACTGTAGAACAAGAGTCTATGTTGTTACAAGTCTTATAAAATAACCACAAGGCTATAGGTTGGATTGTGCCGGATATCATGGGTATAAACCCCACACCGTGTTCACACTACATTTATGTTGAGGATAATGTCAGGCCTTCCCGTGAGTTCCAAAGAAGATTAAACCCTAATCTATGAGAAGTAGTTAAGAAAGAGATATAGAAGTGGTGTGGAGCAAGTTTTATTTACCCAATCTCAAACTCCAAGCGGGTGGCCCCCCTTCATGTTGTCCTGAAGAAGTCAGAATCAGATGGTCACCAACAACGAGGGAGTTGAGATCATGACACGAGTACCCACATTATGGCGTATCTATGTAGATTACGTACGTCTAAATGCCATGACTAAGAAGACCACTTTCCCTTAACATTTATCGATCAAATTTTGGAGAGACTAGTAAAGAGTTCTTCTGTTTCTTGATGGGTAGTTAGGCTACAATCATGTAGCCATCGCCCTTCAATATAAGGAAAAGACTATGTTTACAAGTCCTTTCAGCACGTACGCATTTAGACACATGGCATTTAGGCGTTGCAATGTCTCGTGCACTTTTCAGCGATACATGATCATCGCATTTGCCGAGATAGTGGGGGATTTCCTGGAGGTCTTTATGGATGATTTCGTGATATGTGGTGATTCATTCGATTCATGTTTAGTGTGCTGGACATGCGAGCCCACAGAGAGCCATTATGCAATAAATGTTATAGCAAATATCATACCCTGATCTAAAACGAAGAATAATTGATTTGCATAAAAAGGTCCCTCAGTACAATTAGGGTTATGTACCATGGCCATCTTAATGATCATACAACTATTGATTCAATAAATGAATCATAGAGGCTGATGCTTGGATGAATATCTAAAGAGTTATATTCATAACTCATCGAGCATCGTCAAATGATTATTAAGAGATGATCTCCAGCTTGAGAAGAGATGGCAATCCTCTCTCTGGAGGTTGATATCTAACCGACCTCTTGATGCAGGTCCTCTGTATAGGAATAGAGATTCAGAGGTGTTAGATAAGTTAGGTCAAAGAGTTGACTTAAAGAGATCGAGATAACCGAAGTCCTATGTCGTATGCTGTCACGATATAGGCACACATCCTTTGACTAGAGACAGGTGTGCTACTATATGTCAAAGTATGTACATTTTACAGACCAATAGATTGATGACCTAATCAAGGTCTATATACCGGCGCGCTGGTGTACATACAAGGGTATATAAGTAATACGATCTCTCAAAGGGATCATACAAGTTCAGTTACTGAACTAGAAGACATGTGTTCATTCATGAGATATTGGGAAGAATCAAATTCTGTACACAATCATCTCGCTTTGGAAGCTTGACTGAATTTGTAGGTTTGATATATACATTTGGAAAGTATATGATCATGACCTAGGTATGACATATGCTCTTGGAAAGTATATGATCGATACCTACCCCTAATGAAAAAATGAGAAACTTAAAGATAAAACCATGAAGTACATAATGTAAAATTGATCTAATACTTCAGGTTTATTCTAAGCCTTCCAGTATGTAGGATGTACAAGTATTGGGAATACCTGAGGGAGATGTAATCATAAATGATTGTATAACCATGATGCTTACATTCCTAGGGAGTGATGAAATGGGTCTGGATTTAGTGACTCCTCCAGTAGAGAAGTAATCTGATCTTGGTCCAAAAGTTGGACGTTGATCTGAATGTGATTCGGATGTAATGAGAAGATTAGATTTGCGGTCTTGGATTAATCAAGCATCTATGTGAGGCCTGAGAACTGGATTTGAGATGTGATCTCAATATGTAAGTCACTATAAGTGGAACAATACGATTACTTTCCAAGTATATGCGGATAAAGTGCATTATCCTTGAAAGAGTTCAGGATAATTTCGTTGTTGATATATGTATCCGAGCATTGAGAAAATTGATAATTAAATGTAATTTAATATCATGAATAATATGAATTTGATTCATATTATAAAGAGATTTATTTGATATAATTAAATATGATTTAATTATCAAAGATGTAAATAATGTGAATGTAATTCATATTATTTGGGTACATGAGAATAGAGATACAAGATGATTAAATGTGATTTAATTATCATGGATATGGAAATTGTGGATAGCACTATCCATATTAATCATATATATTATAAATGTGATTTATAATATATAAGAGAGTGTTAATTGTAATTTATATTTGCTAATTAATTGTTGATGTGAATTGGATTCACATTGGACAATTAATTGAAAATATAATTTACATATTATTTTGAGTTGTGAATGTGATTCACATATTTCCAATGGTAAGATTGCAATATTCTCAAAAATAATTATGAATTATTTTTGTAGAATAATTTACAACAAGTGTTGTTGTAAATAAAGGAAGTTTTCATGGAATAATGTAATCTCATGAGATTACATAAGATTCCCACCAACTCCCATTAGGAAAGGGTGAGGCAATCTCCTTTCCAATATCTTCAAGTTTGATTGATTTAATTTTAGGATTAAATCATATTGATTTATCAATACATATTTAATCTAAATTAAATTAATTATTGTTGTGTTTTTCCAACAAAATCTTGGCCATTGAAAGAAGCACAAATCAATCTCATCTATTGATTTTATGTAGTCCATGGATTGTGATCCATGGATTCCCAAAACCCTATATAAGAAGAGGCACTCCTTGCTCTTCTAATTTACAACAACAACTCCATATTCTCTCTCTCATTCTCTACATGCCATTTCTCTCTCTCTCTCATTGTGGTCGTCCACCATGGAGACCTAGAGAGAGTTGCTCTCGTTGCAGCATTGTCGTTTGCTGCCGGACTGTTTGCTCGTGAATCTCTGTCTCCTTCAGTGTGCCTCATTCCTGAAGAAGACACTGGATCTCATGTGACAAGATCAGGAGATTCGTCGCTTGGATCATCAACATAGATTGCGAGAAGCACATGTTTCATCAGCGCGCTCGCAAGCGCCTCCTCTGATGGAACAAACTTGAGACAGGAGGTCTCTTCGTTTAGAGACTCTATAGAAACCACACTTCAAGAGGTAACTCTAATATTTTTTGTGGTTTAGACAAAATCATCCGAGAAGTGTTCTTGGATCATGTGCTTTTGTCACATGAATTTTTTTTTTAATTTCCGCTGCCTCGAGCTACTAGTGCGACTAGTCGCTCCCGATCGCATATGATGCGATCCTCATGCTTATGTGTTGTGCTTAAGGATATTACCATATCCTTCAATAGGTATAGAGACTTAGATCAAAGATTTTGGATGTGATCCATAAACCTAGGAAAACTTGAGTTCGTTAGGGTTTGCGAAAATTTTGTCACATTTTATTTTTGTATATATGTTTAGTGATTTTTCGGCCCTATTTAAAACGTTTAAGCATGAAAATAACACTTGGATTATGTTCTCCATTAAATAAGTAAACTGTAGGATGTGAGTTTGTGTGATTTCAAATCCGTTTGCTCAAGTTATGATCATTTTAGTGAACATGTAACCACTATTTCAGGAACTACGAATCATGACGTAATTAAGGAGTTAATTACTGATTTGAAACACCTGAAAATAGTACAAATCACATAGGTTCTGTTGTAAATCAAATTAGTAAACTTTATAGACTTATTTTGCATGATTTGGATTTAAATTGATCCAGATATGCTAATTTTAGTATGTAAGGGTCACTGCCATAAATTACTTTCCTAATCAAGAACCTTATGATTGTCATTTAATCAATTAGTGGAACTAAATGATTTAATTTCCTGGAATAGTTATGGATAAAAATTTGTGAATTATTTCATGATAATTATTTCCTTATATTACATTGCATTAACCAATAATTGGTTAGATATGATCTAGATCATAAATTGGTTACATGATCTACATGAACTACTTTCCAACAAACATAGTTGCTTGAATAGGATTGGGAATTTGTTTAGCCAAATTTCCTTATAATATTAATAAAAAATATTTTGATTATTATTATATGGTACAACTTTGGTTGAAATACCGATTATCATCTCAAGTACACAATGATCAATTTATCATTATCCTTTCTTGAGGTGGATACGGTGTCTAGTCGGGGAGCGTTGGGGTAGCAGGTTGCACCGTGTGCGATTTGTCCCACTCCTGTCGATACTGGCCATGACAATGGGTAGGGACTCGATAATGCAGGAGAGATCACGGTGTATTTTTTTAATTATTAAAATTTGAAATAATACATATTTGAGATAATACCATATTTCGAATGACAATAAAGAATGTTTGTTGGATATTAATTGGATCATTAATTTAATATGATTAGATTAATTGGAATCCAATTAAAATTAAAACACTATTATGAATAGAGTTATTATTTATCTTGGAAGAATTAACCATAATGAATATGATTCATGATGATTAATTAGAATTTGACCACCATATAGAGGATCGCATAAGTGACACCCATGGTCTCCCGTCAAGGCGAAGGGTTCCGTCGCCATGGATTGTATGTAGGAGATGCCTGTCCGAAGTGACAGCTCCTATATGCAAGTACATCTAGATCGGGCTCTTTGCTTCTCGAAAGAGTAAGGTCGTATGCGTAGTGACCCCAACATCGAGTTCTCGTATTATTAGGGTGATATTGGATTATGCATAGCGAGTATTAATCATGTTGACAGTTGGTTCAATTAACGACGGGTCAACATCACCTTACAGGTGGTGGGCCTGGGTGTTAAAGACTGAATTGGGAATGCAAGTTGGACTTGCAAGGAAGAATGTGTTCCCGCTTATTTTTATCGAAGTTACAAGTTCTCGTATTATTGGGATGTGACAAAGATAAGGAATGAGATCTCAGATCTTGCTTGAGATATAATGGTAAGTATATCTTTTACATTAAAGTGATTAAGGGAATGAACTTTCAGTATTAACAAAGCAAGAAAATTTTGATATAAAAATTCCTAAATCAAATATTTTTTTATATTTATGCAAATGTATTATTTCAGATAATGCTTCATTAAACCCACTCAATACTATACTCAATAATAACCAGTAAAATATAGTGGATTGGATCCATTATCGTTCTTGCAGTTGAACACATAATGTATGTGATTACAATGTGCAAGTTTCCTCGTATGAATGAGGAATGACAATTAAATAGACAATAGGTCTACAACCCTAGGATTTATATGTCTCCATAGTCTTGATCTCTCATCGAATGTACTTTGGAAATAATATGTTGATGATGATTTGTCAAATAATCCTTATAAAATCTAAGAAGATGTTTTGGCATGCATATGTGCTCGAAACATTTAATCATGAATGACATGGTTCACTGCATCATGCAGAATAGTTGCTCTATAAGGGGCGATGTATTCAAAATGTTTGAATACCTACCCGAACCATTGTTTCAAGAGTTTAGATGGATGTAGATACGATGAGTGTTATCATTCTGCTATCTATACTCTAGTCATTCATGAAGCTTCATAATATTCACATTGTATGAATTGAATGAAGCATGTATAACTGTTGAAATACTCTTATATTGAAATCTTTTGAATTCAACATAAGAGACCATTTGTCTTAAGCAATGGTTGTTTATATATAAAGGGAAGTCAGTGGAAGCATGGGTCAGACCCAAGATGACGTGTTGATGGTGTGACCATCAAGACTATCTAAAATCCTTAGAGAAGGACTCGGATAGTGCATCGGAATAATCTATATGTAATCGTTGAAATTGGCTTTCTTATTTGATAAGATCGAAGTCTATTAATTGTATCTCAATCTTCTAATAACACTTGCAATTGGTTGCATATGTTTTAGAAGACTGGAAAATTTGATCTTAAGGTTTAATAATCATCCATGGATATTGATGCAATGGTTGCAACAATCTCTATTGGACAAATAAACTTGATAATTTCAATGGGAGCCCTTAGTCTTAGAGAATGTCTCTATGACCTGGATATTAGAATATACTTATAGTTTATTTCTAAATGTTGGAAATAAACATGAATTATGAAATAAAACTATCATAGAGAGTTATGATGGACATATTTCAGATAGTAATCTAACATCTAGTGGACTCTACTAAATAAAAAATTAATGAATGGTTCATTAAGATTTCTAATATAGAAAATTAAACCTTTAAAAATAGATAGGAGTATGAAGATCATTTGACAATGATCAGACATCAAACCTTGGACATATGTCCATTGATGATATCAATAGATTAGTAAGAGATGAAAATTTAGAATGTCTAAAATTTTAAAATTTACATACTTATGAATATTGTATCCAAAGTAAAAATGTCCAATACACCCTTCTCTTGGAATGGTGTTAGATGTCGAGGTATTCAAGATCTCAAACATATTGATGTATGTGGATCATCTATATTATGATTAACATTGATGATATGTGATATCATTTGATGATTATTTATGATATGAGATTTCTTTCCTTCACCTTAGAAACCTTTGAATTGTTCAAATATTTCACAATTTGGTTTAGAACCAAAGTTTGAAGGAAGATTAAATGAATTTGATCTAACCAAGGTAGCAAGTACCCATCAGATGAATTCATGGAATACCTTATGGAGAAAGGAATATCATTCCAATCTCACTCCTCCTAATTTATCTTAACTCAATGGAGTTGTAGGGAGATACAATTGGATCATGTATGACATGATTTGATTAATGATGAGTATTAGCATAATGCCTCTTAGTTTCAAGGTATATATGTAGTAGAGACTACAATATATATATATATCATTGATAAAGTTCCATGCAAGTGAGCTGGAATTTAGCACTTGAGAGTTCTACTTCATTAGGAAAATAAAGGACGGTATTGTATACCTACTTTATGACCTTGAGATTCTTAAAAGATTTCATCTCTAAGAATATGATTCTTAGAGGATGACTCTCTTGAGAATCAAGATGAAAATGAAGTGAAGGAACTCATTTAATCTTGAGAAGATAATGAGGCTCCTGAAATTGGAAACTAAAAGGACCATTAAAGGATGAAACACTAATACCTCTTCAAATGAGTTTTAGGATGTATTCCATGTGTCAAAGAAATCTGAGAATGATCGAACTTCATGTGATGAAGCTTTTAAGGATCATGACATGGAAAGATGGATGTTAGCAATAAAGTCTAAAGTAGATTTCATATACATGTCTTGTATATGGACCCTCGAGGATCCACCTATAAGGTAAAACCCGTTAGGTGTAAATGGATCTTCAAGAGAAAAGGGAACCTGATGGGAAGGTAGAGACCTTCAAAGAACGGATCGTAGCCATGAGCTACACATCGAACAGAAGACATCGCTTGCGATGAGACTTGCTCTCCAGAGACCATGCTTAAACCCATCAGAATATTGCTAACTATAGATACACAACTTGAGTTTTACATCTTCATGATGGAAGTCAATATTGTATTCCTCTATGAATACCTCTCTGAGGATATTCATATGAAATAGCCCTAGGGCTTCATGGTTGAGGAAAGCAAGGTGTGCAAGCTAAAGAAATCCATCTATTGACTCAAATAAGCTTCTTGTAGTTGGAATATAAGATTTGATGAAATTATTAATGTTATGATTTTAGATAGAATCTTGAAGAACCATGTGAAGCTCAGTGGGAGTACTATTGTGTTCATCATGCTAAATGACAATATCCTAATCATTTGGAATTATATAAGGATGATAAAAAGTATTTTATAATATGGCTATTCCATACCTTGAGATATGATCTCAAGGATACCTCTTGGATCTAAGTTCTGAAGTTGTTCAGAAGCAAAGAAAGGAGGGTGTTGGGACTGTTACATTTATAGTACACCTTGGACATATTCTATTTTCTGGAAAAATTCCAAGAAAGACTTCTTTTTTCCTCAAGAAATGGTACTGACCTATCTGAAGGGATACCACCTCAAAGAGTTGAGGAACTGAATGCTAAAATAATTGCCCTTGTGCATCAGTTACGAGAAGTCGAGTGTATGCTAAATGTGTACGAACGCTAGATGTCTACCATGCAGTGGGAGTAGTAAATTGTTACTAATCCTACTACAGATATAAAATACTTGGTTGCAGTAATGACAATATATTCAAAGATGACGAAACTTAGAGATAGTGATCTTAAAGTCTTATCTTCAAAAGTCTAAAACCTTGTAGATAGTGATATATAAGGGTCTTAACTGTAGATACCATTGGAGATAGAGATATCCAGGAATAAAGGTATTCTGATAAGGATTATGGGAATACTTGTAATAATAATTATTGAGCAATAGTGTCAAGGACACTATAATTTCTTTAACAAGATTGAGTATTGGTTGCATAAGATGCAACATTCGCATTGGATGCGAGCACTGTTACTAGGAGACATGCAAGTGCTGTAAAAGGACTTGACATAGTCTTTTGGGAACATAGTGATTGATCAGCTTATCTAGATATTTTTCTAAATAGCCTATGATTGTAACATAAGTGCCGGTTTAAATGATTAGCCCATTAATAGCCTTTGGTATAGTGGAAGATTGTTGGACATGCGAGCCCACGATGAGCCATTATGCAATAAATGTTATCGCAAATATCATTCCCTGATCTGAAATGAAGAATAATTAATTTGTATGATAGGTCCCTTAGTATAATAAGGATTATGTACCATGACCATCTTAATGATCATACAGTTGTTGAGTCAATAATTGAATCATAGAGGCCGGTGCTTGGATGAATATCTAAAGAGTTAGATTGATGACTCATCGAGCATCATCAAATGATTATTAAGAGATGATCTCCAGCCCGAGGAGGAGATGACAACCCTTTCTCTAGAGCTTGATACCAAACCTGCCTCTTGATGCAGGTCCTCTGCATAGGAATAGAGATTCAGAGGTGTTAGATAGGTCAAAGAGTTGACTTAACGAGATTGAGATAACCAAAGTCCTATCTCGTATGTTGTCACGATATAGGCACACATCCTATGACCAGAAACAAATGTGTTATTATATGTCTAAATATGTACATTTGGCAGACCAATAGGTTGATGACCTAATCAAGGTCTATACACTAACACGCCGGTGTGCATACAAGGGCATATAAGTAATACGATCTCTTAAAGGGATCATACAGGTTCATTTACTGAACCAGAAGACATGAGCTCACTCATGAGACATTGGGAAGAATCAAATTCTATGCACGGGCGTCTCACTTTGGAAGCTTTACTGAATTTGTAGGTTTGATATATACTTTTGGAAAGTATATGATCAAGACCTAGGTATGATATATGATTTTGGAACGTATATGATCGATACCTACTTCCAATGATCAAATGAGAAATGTAATGATAAAATCATGTAGACAGTGTAAAATTGATCTAATACTTCAGGTTTATTCTGAGTCTTCCAGTATGCAGGATGTACAACTATTGGGAATACATAAGGGTGATGTGATCATAAACGATTATATAACCATGACGCTTCCATTCCTAGAGAGTGATGAAACATATCTGGATTTTAGTGACTCCTCTAGTAGAGAAGTAATCTGATCTTGGTCCAAATGTTAGACGTTGATCTGAATGTGATTCAGATGTAATGAGAAGATTAGATTTGCAATCTTGATTTAATCAAGCATCTATGAGAGGCCCAAGATCTGGATTTGAGATGTGATCTCAATATTCGAGTCACTATACGTGGAACAATACAATCGCCTTATCCTTATCTCCAAGTATCTGCGGAGAAAGCGCATTATCTCTGAAAGAGTTCAGGATAATTTCATTGTTGATATATGTATTCGAGCATTGAGGAAATTGATAATTAAATGTGATTTAATTATCATGAATAATATGAATTTGATTCCTATCATAAAGAGAGTTATCTAAGATAAGTAATTGTGATTTAATTATCAAAGATGTAAATAATGTGAATGTGATTCATATTATTTGGGTACATGAGAATAGAGATCCAAGATGATTAAATGTGATTTAATTATCATGGATATGAATAATATGGATAACACTATCCATATTAATCATATATATTATAAATATGACTTATAATATATAAGAGAAAGGTAATTGTAATTTATATTTGCTAATTAATTGTTGATGTGAACTGGATTCACATTGGACAATTAATTGAAAATGTAATTTGCATTTTATTTAGGGTTGTGAATGTGATTCACATATTTCCAATGGCAAGATTGCAATATTTTAAAAAATAATTATGAATTATTTTTGTATGATAATTTACAATAAGTGTTGTTGTAAATATTGGAAATTCCATGGAATAATGTAATCTCATGAGATTACATAAAATTCCCACCAACTCCCATTAGGAAAGGATGAGCCAATCTCCTTTCCAATATCTCCAAGTTTGATTGATTTAATTTTTAGATTAAATTATATTGCTTTATCAATACATGTTTAATCTAAATTAAATTAATTGTTGTTGTGTTTTTCCAACAAAATCTTGGCCATTAAAAGAAGCACAATTCAATCTCATCCATTGATTTTGTGGAGTCCATGGATTGTGATCCATGGACTCCAAAAACCCTATATAAGAAGAGGCACCCCTTGCTCTTCTAATTTGCAACAACTACTCCATGTGCTCTCTCTCTCTCACACACTCATTCTCTACACTCCATCTCTCTCTCGTTGTGGTCGTCCACCGTGGAGACCTAGAGAGAGTTGCCCTTGCCACAACGTCGTTGTTATGCTGCCAGACTGTTTGCTCGTGGATCTCTGTTTCCTTCGGTGTGCCTCGCTCGTGAAGAAGACACCGGATCTCATGTGACGAGATCAGGAGATTCATCACTTGGATCATCAACATGGATTGCAAGAAGCACGCGTTTCATCGATGCGCTTGCAAGCGTCTCCTCCGATGGATCAGACTTGAGACAGGAGGTCTCTTCATTTAGGGACTTGATCACAACCACGCCTCATGAGGTAACCCTAATACTTGTTTGTGGTTTAGAAAAAATGATCCAAGAAGTGTTCTTGGATCATGTGATTTTGTCACATGAAAATTTTTTAATTTTTGCTGCCTCGAGCAACTAGCGAGACTAGTTGCTCTTGATCGCATACGATGCGATCCTCACGCTTCTGTGATGTGCTTAAGGATCTTACCAAACCCTTCATAGTGTACATGGACCGAGTACTTCAATGGTGTAGGTAGGTGAATCTAGTATTCTCTTGGGAAAAAGAGTCATTTTATGGTAAAAAAGAGTATCGTGCTGAGGAACATCATCTCCACGAAGGGAATGGAGGTTGACCCTGCCAAGATAGATGTAATCAAGAAACCTAATACACCAACCAACGCTAAGTCAGTAGAGTCATTTCTGAGGCATGTTGGATTTTATAGACGATTTATTCGGGATTTTTCTAAGATTGCTTGACCTTTGACTGAGATTTTAGGAAAAGACATAGAGTTCATTGTAGATCACATGTGTCTTATGGTCTTTGAGCTCTTGAAAAAAAAAGATTTGTGACTTGCTAATTTTGCAACCTCCTGATTGGTCTCTTCCCTTTAAGATAATGACTGATGCTTCGTATTCTACTATAGGAGTTGTATTAGATCAATGGTGATAGGGGATAGAATTTACTATTCACTACACGAGCAAATTTTTAGATCAATCACAGAAAAATCATGCAGTTACTGAAAAGAAAATGTTCACGATAGTTTGGACCCTTGAGAAGTTTAGGTTGTACATTTTGGGCTCTAAGGTGACGATTTATATAGATCATACAACCATTAATTATATCCCCCCCAACCTTGCCCCCTTCCCCCAAAATATGGAAAATGACACGAAGACGTGTCTTCTTAGGTGGATCTTGTTACTTCAGGAATTTGATTTGGAGATTAAGGATAAATCTGGAGTTAAAAACATAGTGGCTGATCATTTATCTCGCTTGGATATGAAGGATTCCCCTAACTCAATGCCCGTCAGAGAAACCTTTCCATATGAGTTGATTTGTGTTGTCAATTCACTTCCGTAGTATGCCAACATGGTGAACTATCTTGTATCAAATTAAGTTCCCCATGGTTGGACTAGGAGCAATATTAACCGACTGAAGTCAGATTAGAGGAGATACCACTGGGAGGATCCATTCCTTTTCTTTGAAGGGCATGATTGTATCTGGATAAGATGTATTCCAAAGGAGGAATACCATAATATCATCACATATTGCCATTCATTAGAAGTAGGAGGAGAAAAAGAACCGCTTACAAGGTACTTCAATGTGGATTGTATTGGTCAACCTTGTTTAGAGATGTTATGGATTTTGTATGGTTGTGCCTTATTTGTCAAAGGATGGGAGGGAATGTTGGTTATAGAGATGATATGCCCATGCAATCGGTGATTTTCTGATGTTTTTGATGCATGGAGCATAGATATCTTGGGCCTCTTTCCCGACAGTAATGGATTTGAGTACATCTTATTTGCGATGGATTATTTGTCAAGACAGATGGAGGCTATCCCAACCCAAGCTGCAAACAGTAGAACTGTCTGTAAGTTCATAAAGGATCATATTATTTTGTGGTTTGGGTTCCTAAAGTTTTGTTTTTGATCGAGATAGTCATTTTGTGAATAGAGATATGAAGCCTGTAGCTAAGGTCTACAAGTTTGAACACAGAGTTACTAGTCCTTACCACCCACAGTCGAAAGACATGGTAGGGGTTTCAAATAAGGTGGATTAGAGTATTCTTAGGAAGTTAGTTTGTCCTGATAGGAAGAATTGATCCCGTCTACTGGACCTAGTTCTTTAGGCCTATAGGATGGCCTACAAGACTCCACTTGGTACTTCTCCTTTTAGAATGATTTATGCCAAGACATGTCATTTGCCCGCTGAATTGATTCATAAGTTTGAATGGGAAATAAAGAAATAAATTGCACTTGTCACCTAGGGGAACTATGCCGAGACTTGAACCTCAATGAGCCAGTGGAAACCAGAAACGCACATGACAATAGTTTCATCTATAAGGATAAAGTTAAGAAGTGGCATCATTTTCATATTAGATACAAGAATTTTCTCCCTGGACAAAAGATATAGTTGCGCAATGCTAAGTTAAAGATTAAGAAATTGAGTCAAAGTAGACAGGTCCCTATATAGTGAAGGAAGTGCACAATAATGGAATTGTAGAGATTGTTGGTCTCATAGATGGTATATATTCTTTTCTGATCAATGGACAATTGTTGAAGCATTCATCGAAACTAAAGAATAATTGATTACGATTGAAATGGTTGACTTCAGGCCGATTGAATATCACAAACACTTCAGATACAACATGAAGCCACAACTTGTAGATTTAGATTTGACAGATTCAACATCTTGCAGATTCATTCTATTCTTTTAACTAACACTTGATTTATTCTTTTAGGGTTTAGTTTCTTCCCTTTTTAGCATGTACTCCTAACTTAGGATATTTAAGCCTAAATATAGGGGGGAATTAGCCCTACTTTGGTATATTTTTCGACGTTATCGTTTGTCATCTCCTCTGTTCTTCTATCCTTCATTCAAATCTTTATACTTAGGCTATTTTCAGCCTAAGTATAGGGGGATACCAAAACCATGTTCTTCTTTGCCATTATATTTCCATCTCTATTCTTTTGTACTCAGTTTCTGTGTCCTCCAACCATACTCTTAGGCTATTTAAAGCCTAATTATGGAAGAGGTCTGTTTGGTTTTCTTATCCTTGCCATGTTTTCCTCTTTATGCTTAGTACGTCCTATGTCTTTCATTTCACTTTGTACCATGAGGACATAACACATGTTAAGTATAGGTGTGTCTATGTGTGTATTGCATATATACTTTTATTCGTAGCTTGTGCTTTGAAAATATTTTGTTTATTTGTTATGGGACATGGGTATGATGATTTGAAAATGTTTGTAAAAAATGTTTGTAAAATATTTGGAAAATTTTTATATTTATTTGATATGGTTTGCAAAACTATTTGAAAAGGATACAAATTGTTTTGATACTATAATGCATTGTTTTTTGTATATATATATATACTTACATATTCTTATTTAAGATAAAAAGCATGATGAAAAATATAAACAATATAAATAAATAATGTACCTTACTGCAGTCTCTCAATAGACTTTTAAATTTATGAAGGGGTGCCTTTGGAGTAACGGTTACTTTTTGAACCATTGGAGTCTTTAGGTTATAAAAGCTTGCCTAGTTTTAATCCTTTTATAGAGTAAAGCATGGAGGAGAGTTTAGATGTGAACTCTATATTTTGGAAGATCAAATTCATAAAGAGTTCTTTAAAAGAGTGATGCCTATTGAGGAAGATAATCTGTTTTTGAAGGAGTTGAATATGGAGGAGCCTGCACCTTTCCTTGATGATATTCGAAAGCCTAAAGATCGTGTCTCTTGTAAGTTAGGCCATCCTCGTAAGTTTAGCTTTTCTCTTTTAAGATAAACCCATAGATCTATTGCATAAAATAAGGGTTGGATATGTCTTCCTTACATTTTAGAGAACTTTATAAGTCTACCCATGTTAATATGGATATTACTTCTGAGGAAGAATGGCATCCTTCTACGTGCTTAATCTTTCAAGTCAATGAAGATATTTCCTATTCCGATTCTTTCTAATGTTTACTCTAAGAGAAAGAAGAAAGTGAAGTTTGGTGGTTTGGTGATTTTAAACTCCGTGGATCAAGTCTGATGTTTGACGTTGAGAAGTTAAAGTTTGGTAGTGTTGTGCTGATACCCTTGTGTTGTTACTGTAGTGTTTAACCGATCCTTTATGTTGTGTTCTATTTGTTATGTATTTCTTATCTTTTGATGGTACCTATTTTAAATTCTTTATTAATAAAATTCTTTAAATAAAAATCTCTAACTAATTAACTTACTAACTAATAAGTTTTTGTTTCCCTGACACTTACACATTCACTTAAGACATGCTGAGATTCATAGAACTTAGTTTATGAGGTCAAAAAATTCAGAGTTAACCTGTCTTAATAATTAGGGTCTTAGACTTAATAATTGACACTTCCCTAGCTAGAAAGACTTGTGTCTTATATTGCATGCTTCATCTAATGCTTAAAATAATATGACCAACACTCACTTGCACGATTGTATTTATAATGATATGAGTTGGGGTTCCGCTTGAGGGACTAGGACTTGGGATTTGAGTTCGGACCTGATCATATGATGCTCGATGATGTGATAAAATTAATGAAAGCTTTATGAAACCTGAGTGTTCTTAGCCAATACGATAACTTGGTTCATATACTAATATCTTGATACGAACCTAAGTGTCAGGGTGTGATGAAACATAAATAAAAAGTGGATCATCATGTACCAACTTGGTAAAAGCAATGGGGCTAGCCAAAAATAAAGAGAAAAAATATACGTATGAAAATAAAATCTCCCATATTCCCCGATAAAAATTAAAAAGAACTTAAATTAGTGGCGAGTGCTCGCAACCATTTCAAAGTATCCACTTGGACGAAAGCTAATTAGGTCATAGGAGTCGGTTGAGCACGAAAAAAGGGCTCTACATCATAAAGTCTACAAGTTTGGGTGTATGGTACATTACGTACTAAGAAAAGGTGCACCTCAGTGTACCCCAGAAAAATAAGTGTATATGACTCCAAAAATTCTTGAAGACATGATGATTCACACTAAAAATATATTTGTTGAGTTAATATGGTAATTGAGAGAACTCTTGTTCCAATGAGAGGGAGAGAAGAAAATGCGCATTAAGTCTAACAACTGAAGGGACTGTGGATAGAGTGCTAGAATATATTTAATCCCTGGTGTTGAGGATTAGGTCTTTAGGAGAGTCTCTTGTACTGGAACTTTGGATGAGGTCTCAACTTTACTCTTGTGAATGCAGTCAACACTTAAAGTCATACATCTTATATATATGTACATTCAGAGAGTCTAATGATTAGAGAAGTTGAGTTCCTTTTGATTAAGACCCAGTTAAGCTTAATATTTTAGGATCTTTAATACCGAGTACTCTAGATCCATCAAGTCTTGTCTCTACACTTGCATAGTCAAGGAATCAACTAACTCACTAATAATTCCTTATTTATTTTCTCAAGGACGAGCAAAGCTTAAGTATAGGGGGTGATAAATACCTCATTTATGAGGTTATATATTTATTATTATTTCTTTAGCTTGAGTTCTTTCATCTTATTAATAATTGATTAGTTATAATTGATAATTCTAACTTTGTAAATAATTAACGTTAATTATTGATTCTAATTAATTAATCTTTGTATTGTATATATATACATATATATTGTTCTATTATTTTATGCATTTTCTTATCATTAAAAATTCCATAAAAATAATATATTTTTTAAACATTAATATGTATAGTATTTAATATTCATAATACCAAAAAATTAACAAAATAAAATAAAAAGAAAGTGTTTTATTCTTTAAAAATACTTATAAAAATAATAGTACATTCATATGATGTATTTTCTCTTTGAGTTCTACATGAAAGTTGTAGATCTCATTGATATCTGGAGCTTTCGTGTTGAACACTTTTTCTAATTCATTTGAAGTATTTTATTTGGATTTTATTTGATTTAAATCATTTCTTTGAATTTTCATTGGGCCATGTGGCTTCGCCGCTTTTGCCCACGTGTCATGGCCTTATATATCAGATTGCATCCCCTTTGGGTCATCTGATCATCTCGGTCAGATGACGTCATTGGACCGTGCTCGCATTCATCAGAACCCTATGATCAATCTAATTATAGAGGATCATGGTCGCCCACTTTCTCCTTAATCTCAGAACTTGTATTGCTCCATCCAACTTCTTTGGAGCATCACCAACTTCCAGCTTGTTGTTACCCAAGCGACACAAATCTTCCAACTACCCAACTTCTTCCATTTTCTCCAACCTCTTCGAGCAACTTCTCCACCAACCAACACTACTAAGATGTAGCCCTAATGTTCACCATCATTGCCAAACTCTCTCTAACCTATGTCCATATCAGAATATGTTTCAAAGTGGTGGTTGAAACCACTGCTCGGGCATAACCTCATGCAACTCATCTTCCATCAAAACTCGTCCTTCGCCCATTAAAACCTCCATATGCCCTTTGTGTGAGTACCTTCTGAGCATCATCTACCTTCGAGTAACAGAGAGAGGGTTAGAACATAAGCTACAACTGAAGGATTACTCCACCGAGATCTCGACATAAGAGTATTTTGCAGCAAGTTAAATCAGTTTCTCGAGCTTGGTTCTTTAGCCAAGGACTTTAAATGAAGATCTGAAGACATTGAACTCTAATTTTTGCCAAGATTCATACCTGATTTCATCATCTTCTTCATTCCATCTCTAGGTAAGTTTCCAATTTTGTGTTTCCTTCTTTGTTTCTCTATTTTATTCACCTTCATCCACACACTGAATTCATCATCTGAGATCATTGTAATCTTAACCTCGCTCCACTGATTCATGCATGCACTCTAGTTATTTCTCTTCTCTTCTCTGTCACCATGACCATGTCGATCCCTTCTTTGTCTCGTAAAGACCAAGAATCTAAATAGGGTTCGGTTCCTACAACCATTAGAACCCTCCATTCCATCCCCTTTAGTACCCAATAGGTTTCTTTTGGTCCATTGTATGTGATAACATTTGCAGGTGCAAGGATGAGCTTTAATGATCGGAATTTTCAAGGAGGGTTGTTGAACCTCTCTGCCACATACGAGTAGCCTTCGACCCGACATGTCAGGAGTATATGCACCTTACTACTACCGCCATCTTCTTCGCTAGAGCATTGGTAAGGTCTGAAAGCCTTCAACCATAGCAGAGGAGCGAAGTAGAGCATGAAGGACTTCACCGGAGCACAGCTCAAGCTCTACCACATGCAGAGGAGTTATCTTGAGGATGAGAAGCAACGACCATTAAATTAAGCTCTATTGGGCAAAATCTATGGTTTGAGGATACCACGTCATCGACACTGAAGCAACACTTCATAACCTCAGCCTTGGAGTGACATGAACCAACGTTGAAGGACTAGGAAGCAACACGTCACCTGAGCCTGCACCTACACCGAGCCTAGCACCCACGTACCTTAGCTCACGTGACATGAGGATTTTGCAGAACCTACCCTTATCTTGTTCAAATTGCATTTCAATCCTTCTGCAGCTGATGTAGAGCACATGCCCACCTGGAAATTTGCAAGTTAAGCCCAACTAACTTTTTTATAGTTTATTTATGCCCGTATACATGGGTTTAATTGCATGTTGTCCCCCAGAGAGTTTTGTTTATTGCATTTAGGTCCTTTTTGGAGTATTTTTACGATAAAAATGTTTAGTTTTCTTTACATTTATGCCCTTATGTTATTTCTTGAATAAATGGTGAACCATTTATCCAAATTTAATGAAATTAGTGTTGTTTTAAAGATAATTTTACGCTCTTTTGGATTGTGTGATTTATTTGTCGATTGGGTCTATTATTCGCTCATTAAAATTTAGAGTGTATAAATTTTCTTATCAGCCTTGATATTAAATTGAAAGTAATTCTATTGTGTCTTATTAATTTATTGAATACCCTAGTTTTCATTGAGTCTCTATAAAGTGCACAATGGTTTGATTAAATAATCATGAGCTTATTTAGTGTGTTGTGCATTGTCATTCGTGTAGAATTGCATCATCATATTGTTCACTTAATACAATTGCATAAAAATGACATAAAAATTCATTCATTGCATTCGATCTGCATAGCTTGACCTAGTTTACTGATTCATCATTTAAATAGATATTTAACACCTAGGATAAATTGAGTAATTGTTCATGTCCCTGTGTTCAACCTTGGACTTGCCCAGAATAGATTTAAACCGGATCCTTTTTTGTAGAGATCATTCTATTCGGTTCTGATTGAGTGTTAATTAGACATACTATAAAGTAGTTATTAACATTACTAGTTAGTTGTTTATCAATGGATCTGTGTTCCCATACTATAATGCTACTTTATACCTAATGAAGTTTGTGAGTTTCTTAAAGTTTTTATTTGATCTTGTTTGTGATCTTCTTAATTATGACCAAATGGGGGAGAAAAGATTAAAAAAGACTAAAAAAGTTTAAGTTTTCTGGCTCTTAGCTTAGGGGGGGAGTTTAATCAAGTTTGATTACGAGTTCATTAAAGTTTTAATCAAGTTATGTTTAAAAATTTATCTGCAAAAGTTTTTCAAGTTTAAAGTATGCCATTTTAAAAAGGAGGGATAGTTAGAATCTTATTTGTTCTTGATTTAAAGCCGGCACACACATTAGATATATTTGCATTTATGTATCGATTTTACAAGATCTTCAGACAAAGTTCAAAACCTCAAGAGAAGCTCTTTAGACGTTTTTCTTTCATTTTTTGTGTTGTCTTTAAGTATTAAACTTTGTACTTATTGTGTAATCATCGATTGTGCTCTAAAAAACATTTAAAATTGTATATCTGATGATCTACATGGGAGTCAATCTTGTTACTGGTCAAGTCAAGCTTATGCAGTGAAGTCAAACTTCAAGTTGATTGCGCATTGCATTTCTGCTAATTGATCACTATATGATCTCTCATTGACATCAACCTGATCAATCATATGTAGCTACATAAATAACACCTTGAACTGATCGATCACTCTAGTTGCTCGGTAATATCGTATGACTGGTAAGTTTGTTTCCTTGATTGATCCTTATTTGGACATCATATTCAAATAACCACTTCAATTCATTGATCGGTAAGAGTACTATTATGATCACTCATTTATTTGAATTTTGAATATTAGAATAGACCTTATTATTGATCATGGTACCTTGTCTAATCGATCATTAGAGCACCAGTCGAACATTGTCTCATTGTTGATTAATCATTCCAGATTTGGAACTTAGTATTTTTGGCTTCAAAGATAACATTCTACGTTCATTATAAAAAGAGACCCATACCTCCTCATTTCAACACACAACACATTGGAGTATCTCTTCCTCTCTCTCACTCACTCACTCTTGAGTGTTCATCTTTCAAGAGAGTAGAATTTTGAGTTGAAAGCTAGTCCCGATTCATAGCAAGCTCCTTAACTCTTTTTGTGCAGTCAGAGATCCTCTTGAAGCTACTTAAGAAAAATTAGGCGATATTTTTCAATTACATAGATTTCATATGCTTTAGAGATATATCTGTTTGAATCAAGTATTATAATATCTTATTGTTATAATCTCTCTGCTAATTTGATTATTTGATCAGACTGTTATATTTTATATTATCTTATCATCTCAGGTAATTGTTTATGTTGTTTAGCTAACATTGTTCTGTATATACTCGTGGAGTTCTCTCTATAGGAAGCTCGAGGTGAATCCTAAAGTGATGCTACAACTACTCAGTTGTTATGGTGACTTTGGCATTTTGATCCAAAGTTGTGACTTCGGTTTGTTATCCAAATTTGTAAGCTACATGCTTGTAATGGGTTGAGATATCTATCTAAAAATATCAAGATATAGTGGATTAGTTGGTTGGCTCAACTAGTTGTAATGGTCGCTCTCCTGGCAGCCAAAGATTCAGATGCCTACTCAAATGAGGCCTTCATGGTGATAACAAGGAAATTCAAGAAATTCCTTAAAAATAGAGAACAAAAGAAAGATAAGGATCTGACATGCTACAATTGCATGAGAAAATGACACTTCAAGAAGGACTCTCCCATTCTCAAAAGAAGTCAAATGCTAGAAATCAAGAAGATCGAGCTTTGTGAAGAGAAGAAGAGTTTCTGCCCAAAAACGTTTCACATAAAGCACATGAAGAAAGCTCTCAATGTCACTTGGGATGATTCTTCAGACTCTTCCAGTAATCCAGGAAGTGACTAAGACACATCCAACAATGAAGAAACTCTTGTATGTCTCATGTCCCGAAATGATTATGTAACATATAATGGAAATTATATTGATGGGTTAGAAGAATTTATATCCAAATTGCATGGTTTAGTTATTAAACTCAAGAGATAAAACAAAACTCTTAAGCAAAATGCACACACTACACTAGAGAATCATGCATCACAAGTAGAAGTTTTCGAGGAACACATATTTGAGATCACTAATAGTTTATTTGCTTTTGAAAAATAGCATGAAATAGAAATAAAGTCTCTTAAAACAAACATATATAACTTAGATATAACTATTACTGAATTAAAGAAGAAAACTATCAACTTTGTTAATGATAATGCTAAGTTCACAAAGGAAAAGAAAACCCAGACAAACTATTAGATGGTAATTATCAAAGCACAACCAAGTATGGTTTAGGTTACGATAGTTGTTAGGCTAGTACTTCTAACTATGCTATTCCTACTCAAGTCTTGCTTAGCCAAAAAACCATCAAAAAGGGTATCAAAATCAAAGAGAAATCCTTGGAACCAAGCTAACAAGATAAGGACCCGAAAGATATGAATACCAACGAACTATATTCATCGTTTTGCAGAAGTAAAGAAATAAGCTTATCCTCATCAAAAATTTACAAAGCCATATTTCCAAGGAACAAGGAAATGGAAATAAAACCCTGAAGTGGATAGTGTAAAGTTGATCTAATACTTCGGGTTTATTGCGAGTCTTCCAGTATGCAGTATGTACAAGTATTGGGAATACCTGAGGGTGATGTGATCATAAACGATTGTATAACATGACGCTTCCATTCCTAGGGAGTGATGAAACGGGTCTGGATTTTAGTGACTCCTCTCAGTAGAGAAGTAATCTGATCTTGGTCCAAATGTTGGACATTGATCTGAATTTGATTCAGATGCAATGAGAAGATTAGATTTGCGGTCTTGATTTAGTCAAGCATCTATGGAGGGTCCGCGATCTGTATTTGAGATATGATCTCAATATCCAAGTCACAATACGTGGAACAATACAATCGCCCTGTCCTTATCTCCAAGTATCCGTAGAGAAAGCGCATTATCCTTGAAAAGTTCATAATAATTTCATTGTTGATATGAGTATCTGAGCATTGAGAAAATTGATAATTAAATGTTGATTTAATTATCATGAATAATATGAATTTGATTCTTATTATAAGGAGAGTTATCTAAGATAATTAAATGTAATTTAATTATCAAAGATGTGAATAATGTGAATGCGATTCATATTATTTGGGCACACGAGAATAGATATCCAAGATGATTAAATGTGATTTATTTATCATGGATATGAATAATGTGGATAGCAATATACATATTAGTCATATATATTATAAATGTGATTTATAATATATAACAGAAAGCCATTTGTAATTTACATTTGTTAATTAAATGTTGATTTGAATTGGATTCACATTGGACAATTAATTGAAAATGTAATTCACATTTTATTTTGGATCATAAATGTAATTCACAATTTTCTAATGACAGGATTGCAATATTCACAAAATAATTATAACTATTTTTGTAGAATAATTTACAACAAGTGTTGTTGTAAATCTTGGAGATTTCCATGGAATAATGTAATCTCATGAGATCTCATGAGATTGCATGAGATTGCCACCAAATCCAATATTATGGAAGGAGGCAATCTTCATTCCATAATCTCCATGCTTGATTGATTTAATTTGATATTGATTTATATTTATCAATATAGATTTAATCTAAATTAAATTAATTGTTGTTGATTTTTACCTACACAAATCTTAGCCATTAAAAGAAACACAAATCAATGAGAGCCATTGGATTTGTATTGCCCATGGATTAAGATTCATGGATCCTAAAATATTATAAATAGAAGGGCATCCCTTTACTCTTCTTGAAACACAATGAGAACATAAGTCTCTCTCTCTCTCTTTCTCTCTACCCATCAGCCCTCTCTCTTCCTCTCTCATAGCCGTCCACCATGGATGCCCTAGAGCAAGTCTCCATCGCCCAGTGTTGTCGTTATGTTGCTCGATCGTTTGCTCGTGGATCTCCGTCTCCTTCGGTGCACCTCGTCGTGAAGAAGACGTCGGATCTCGTGTGACGAGATCAGGAGATCCGCCACTTGGATCATCAACATGGATTGCGAGAAGCACGCGATTCATCCCCGTGCTCGCAAGCGTCTCCTCCGTCGAATCGGACTTGAGACAGGAGGTCTCTTCGTTTAGAGACTCGATCGCAACCACGCTTCACGCGTAAATTTTATTACTTGTTTGTGGTTTAGATGAAACAATCCAAGAAGTGTTCTTAGATCATGTGGTTTCATCACATGAAAAAATAATAATTTCCGCTGCATCGAGCAACTAGTGCAAACAGTCGCTCCCGATCGCATACGATGAGATCGTCACGCTTCCGTGATGCTCTTAAGGATCTAACCATATCCTTCAAGCGGTATCAGAGCCTTAGGTCGGTGGTTTTGGTTGCGTTCCATAAACCTAAGACGACTTGGGTTCATTATGGTTTGCTAAAGTTTTCTTGCATTTCATTTTCGCATCTCTGTTTTGAGATTATTTTCGGCACTGTTTAAATTGTTTAAACACGAAAATAATAATTTTATTTTGTTCCCCATTAAATAAGGAAACCGTAGGATCTGAGTTTACGTAATTTCGATTCCGTTTCCTCAAGTTATGCTCATTTTAATGAACATGTATCCACAGTTTCGAGGACTGCGAATCTTAACTCTGTTAGTTGCGGCTTTGATACGCCTTGATATGCGTGAAAATCACTTATTCTGTTGTGAATCAAATTAGCAAACTTCAGGAACTTACTTTGCTTAATTTGGATTTAAATTTATTGAGATATGGTATTTTTAGTAAGTGAGGGTCACTGCTCGAAATACTTTCCTAATCAAGAACTTAGTGATTGTCATTTAATCAATTAGTGAAATTAAATTATTTAATTTCCTGGAATAATTGTGCATAAATATTTGTGAAATATTTGATGATAATTATTTCCTTAAATGGCATTGCTTTAACCAATAATTGATTAGATATGATGTAGATCACTAATTGGTTACATGATCTACATTCCAACAAACATCTTGCTTGAATAGGATTTGGGATTTGTTTAGCAAATCTCACTAAAATGTTAATCAAAATTGTTTTGATTATTACTATATGGTATAATTTCAGTTGAAGAACCGATGATCATCTCAAGTACAAATTGATCTATTTGGCATTATCCTTTCCAGAGGTGGATATGGTGTTTAGTCGGAGAGCATTGGGGTAGCGGGTTGCAACGTATGTGGTCTGTCCCACTCTCGTCGGTACTGGCCATGACAGCGGGTAGGGACTCGATAATGCCGGAGAAATCAATATGTATTTTTCGAATTATTAAAATTCGAATTAATACGTACTTTGAGATAATACCATATATATATTCAAGTAAAACAATCAAATTTGTTGATTGAATTGGATTGATAATTAATTTAATATGATTAAATAAATTATATCCAATTAAAAATACTATATTATGAATAGATGTATATTTCCCTTGGAATAATTAATTATATGAATATGATTCATGATAATTAATTAAAATTTGAATATGAGGTGGAAGATCACATAAGTGACATCCATGGTCTCCCGTCAAGGCGAAGGGTTCCGTCGCCAGAGATTGTATGTCGGAGACGCCTGTCCGAAGTGACAGCTCCTGCGTACAAGCCTTTTGGATCGGGCTCTTCGCTTCTCTAAAGAGTAAGGACATATGCGTAGTGACCCCAATATCGGATCCTCATATTATTGAGGCGATATTGGATTGCGCATAGCGAGTTGTATTCCAGTTGATGGTTGGTTCAATTAATGACGGGTCAACATCACCTTAGGGGTGGTGGGCCCGAGTTCGAATTTGTCCAATTGGTACACCTGGGATAAAGACCGAATTGGGAGATGCAAGTTGGACTTGTAAGACGGAATGTGTTTCCGCTTCTTTTTATCCGAGTTGCAGATTCTCATATTATTGGGATGAAACAAAGATAACGAAGGAGATCCCAGATTTTGCTGAGATATGATGGTAAGTATATCTCTTACATTGAAAGTGATTAAGGGAATGAACTTTCAGTGTTGACAAGACAAGACAACATTGATATAAAAATCCTAAATCAAAGTAAAATATATATTTATATATTTATGCAAATTTCTTATTTCAGATAATCCTTTATTAAAACCACTCAATAATAATCAGTAAAATATCATGGATTGGACTCATGATCCCGATATTGTACTTGCAGTTGGACACATAATGTATGTGGTTGCAAAGTGCAAGTTCCCTCATAATAATGAGGAATAACAATTAAATAGGACTACAACCCTAGGGTTTGTATGTCTCTATAGTATTGATCTCTCATCAGATGTACTTTGGAAGTGACATGTCGATGATGATCGCAATTGTCAAATAATCCTTATAAAATCAATGAAGATATTCTAGCATACATATGTGCTCTTGACATTTATCATGTATGACATGGTTCACTGCATCATGCAGAATGATAGCTCTATAAAAGATGATGTATTCAAAATGTTTGAATACCTACCTGAACCAATGTTTCAAGAGTTTAGATGGATGTCGATACGATGAGTGTCATCGTTCTACTGTCTATACTCTAGTCATTCATGAAGCTTCATAATATTCATATTGTATGAATTTCATTAGGCATGTATAAATGTTGAAATGCTCTTACATTGAATTCTTTTGAATTTAACGTAAGAGATCCTTAGTCTTAAGCAATGGTTGTTTATAGATGAAGGGAGCGTAGTGGAAGCATGGGTCGGACCCAAGTAAGAAGGAAAGTCAAAGAGTTGACCTACTTCTGTGACTTCCATATGGCATCCAGATAGTTGGATGAATACCAATACTGCAATGAGTCGATGTATTGATAGTATGACTATCTGGACTATCTAGGATTCTTAGTGAAGGACTCAGATAGAGCATCAGAATAATCTACATATAATCATTGACTTTGACTTACTTATTTGATAAGATAAAGTCTAATAATTATATCTCAATCTTCTAACAACACTTGCAATAGGTTGCATATGTTTTAGAAGACTAAAAAATTTGATCTTAAGGTTTATAGTTATCCACATGGATATTGATGCAAATGTTGCAACAATCTCTGTTGGATTAATAGACTTGTTAATTTCAGTGGGAGAGCCCTTAGTCTTAGAGAATGTCTCTATGACCTAGATATAAGAATATACTCATTGTTTGTTTCTAAATGTTGGAATAAACATGAATTATGAGATAGAACTATCATAAATAGTTATGACGGATATATTTCAGATAGTAATCTAACATCTAGTGGACCCCACAAAATTAGAAAATTAAAGAATGGTTCATTAAGATTTCTAATACTGAAAACTAAAACCTTTATAAGATCAATTGGAGGATGAAGATCATTTGACAATGATCTGGCATCAAGTTATGAACATATGTCTGTTGATGAAATCAATGGACTATTGAGAGATGAAACTTTAGATTGTCTAAAGGTTCAAATCTTGCATACTTGTGAATATTGTATTCAAAAAGTAAAAATTTCCAATACACCCTTCCTTGGGAAATGTGTAAGATGTCAAGGTATTCATGATCTCATACATATTGATGTATGCGGATCATCTATATCATAGTAAACATTATGGATATGTGATATCTGTTGATGATTATGTATGATATGAGATTTCTTCTCTTCACCTAAGAAACCTTTTAAAATGTTCAAAGATTTCATTATTTTTTGTTTAGAATCAAAGTTTGAAGGAAGATAAAATGAATTTCATCTAATCTAGGTAGCAAGTACCTGCTAGATAAATTCAAAGAATACCTTATGGAGATATGAATATCATCTCTATCTCAATCCTCCTAATACACCTTGACTCAATTGAGTTATAAGGAGATACAATTGGATCATGTGTGACATGATTTGATCAACGATGAATTTTAGCATAATTTCCTCTTAGTTTCCAAGTATATATGTAGTAGAGACTACATTATATATCCTTAATGAGATTTCATGCAAGTGAGCTGCAATTGAGCACTAGAAAGTGCAGCTTCATTAGGAAAATAAAGGATGGTATTGGATACCTACTTTGTGACCTTGAGATTCTTAAAAGATCTCATCTCTAAGAATATGATTCTTAAAGGATGGCTCTCTTGAGAATCAAGAAGAAGATGAAGTGTAGGAACTCATTTAATCTTGAGAAGATAATGAGGCTCCTGAGATAGGGAACTAAAAGGACACTTAAAGATGAAACACTAATACTTCTTCAAATGAGTTTGAGGATGTATTCCATATATTGATTAAATCTGACAAATGATCGGACTTCATGTGGTGAAGCTCCGAAGGATGATGACATGGAAAGATGGATGAAAGCTAAGGAATCAATCTATGGACTCATATAAGCTTCTTGAAGTTGGACCATAAGATTTGATGAAATTATAAATGTTATGATTTCAGATAGAATTTGGATGAGCCATGTAAAGCTCAGTGGGAGTGCGTTTGTGTTCATCATGCTAAATGTAGATGATATCCTAATCATTTAAAATGATATAAGGATAATGATAAGTGTTTTCTAATCTGGTTGTTCCATAACTTGAGATATGATCTCAAGGATACCTCTTGGATCGTAGTTCTGAAGGTGTTCAGAAGCAAAGAGAAGAGGTTATTGAGACTGTCACAGTAGTGGTACACCTTGAACATATTCAATTTTTGGGAAATTCCATTAAAGGCTTCCATCCCTTAAGATGTAGTACTGACCTATCTAAAGGGATAGCACCTCAAAGAGTTGAGGAAGTGAATGCTATAACTGCTTGCACTTGTGCATCAGTTACGAGAAGCTGAGAGTATGCTAGATGTGAAAAAAGCCAGATATCTGCCACGTAGTGGGAGTAGAAAACTGTTACTAATCCTAATATGGAGAGAAAACACTTGATCGCAGTAATAACAATATTTTCATAGAGGACAAGATTTTTTTGAGATAGTGGTCTCAAAGTCCTATCTTCAAAAACTTAAGACTTTATAGATAGAGATATAAAAGGTCTTAACTGTGGATACCTTAGGAGATAGAGATCTCCAGGAATAAGGGTATTCTGATAAGTATTATGGAAATACTTGTTATGATAATTATTTCGCATTAGATGCGAGCACTGTTACTGGGGATATGCAAGTGCAGTAAAAGGACTTGGCATAGTCTAGCAGGAACAGATGGACTGATCAGCTTACCTAGGTATTTTCTAAATAGCCTATGATTGTCACATGAGTGTGGGTTTAAGTGATTAGCCCATTAATGGCTCTTTGGGCTAATGGGAGGTTGTTGGACATGCGAGCCCATGGCGAGCCATTATGCAATAAATGTTATTGCACAAATCATTCCCTGATCTGAAATGAAGAATGAATAAGTTGCATAATAGGTCCCTTAGTACAATTAGGCTTATGTATCATGGTCATCTTAATGATCATACAACTGTTGATTCAATAATTGAATCATAGAGGATGGTGCTTGGATGAATATCTAAGGAGTTAGATTGAGGACTCATCAAGCACCGTCAAATGATTGTTAAGAGATGATCTCCAGCCGGAGTAGGAGATGGCAATCCATTCTCATTTAGGCTGATATCTAACCGACCTCTTGATGCAAGTCCTCTGCATAGGAATAGAGATTCGGAGGTTTTAGATAAGTTAAGTCAAAGAGTTGACTTAACGAGATCGAGATAACCAAAGTCCTGTATCGTATGCTGTCACGATATAGGAGCGTATCCTCTAACCGAAGACAGATGTGTTACTATATGTCTGAGTATGTATATTTGGCAGACCAATAGGTTGATGACATAATCAAGGTCTATACACCGGCACGCTGGTGTGCATATGAGGGCATATGAGTAATACGATCTCTCAAAGGGATCATACAGATTCATTTACTGAACCGGAAGGTATGAGCTCACTCATAAGATATTGGGAAGAATCAAATTCCGTACACGGTCGTCTCGCTTTGGAAGCTTGACTGAATTTGTAGGTTTGATATATACTTTTGGAAAGTATATGATCAAGACCTAGGTATGATATATGCTTTTGGAAAGTATATGATCGATGCCAACTCCCAATGATCGAATGAGAAACTTACTGATAAAACCCTGAAGTAGACAGTGTAAAGTTGATCTAATACTTCGGGTTTATTCTGAATCTTTCAGTATGCAGGATGTACAGGTATTGAATACCTGAGGGTGATGTGATCATAAACGATTGTATAACCATGACGCTTCCATTCCTAGGGAGTGATGAAACGGGTCTGGATTTTAGTGACTCCTCTCAGTAGAGAAGTAATTGATCTCGGTCCAAATGTTGGACATTGATCTCAATGTGATTCAGATGCAATGAGAAGATTAGATTTGCGGTCTTGATTTAGGCAAGCATCTATGGAAGGCCCACGATCTGGGTTTGAGATATGATCTCAATATCCAAGTCACTATACGTGGAATAATATAATCACCCTGTCCTTATCTCCAAGTATCCGCGGAGAAAGCGCATTATCCTTGAAAGAGTTCAGGATAATTTCATTATTGATATGTGTATCCGAGCATTGAGAAAATTTATAATTAAATGTGATTTAATTATCACGAATAATATTTTGATTCATATTATAAGGAGAGTTATCTAAGATAATTAAATGTGATTTAATTATCAAAGATGTGAATAATTTCAATGCGATTCATATTATTTGGGCACACGAGAATAGAGATCCAAGATGATTAAATGTGATTTAATTATCATGTATATAAATAATATGGATAGCAATATCCATATTAGACATATATATATTATAAATGTGATTTATAATATATAAGAGAGAGATATTTGTAATTTACATATGTTAATTAAATGTTGATGTGAATTGGATTCACATTGGACAATTAATTGAAAATGTAATTCACATTTTATTTTAGGTTGTGAATGTGATTCACAATTTTCCAAATGGCAAGATTGCAATATTCACAAAATAATTATGAATTAATTTTGTAGAATAATTTACAACAAGTGTTGTTGTAAATCTTGGAGATTTCCATGGAATAATGTAATCTCATGATATTTCATGAGATTGCATGAGATTGCCACCAAATCCAATATTATGGAAGGAGGTAATCTTCATTCCATAATCTCCATGCTTGATAGATTTAATTTAGGATTGATTTATATTTATCAATATAGATTTAATCTAAATTAAATTAATTATTGTTGGTTTTTACCAACACAAATCTTAGCCATTAAAAGAAACACAAATCAATGAGAGCCATTGAATTTGTGTTGCCTATGGATTGAGGTCCACGGATCCCAAAATATTATAAATAGAAGGGCATCCCTTTGCTCTTCTTGAAACACAATGAGAACATAAGTCTCTCTCTCTTTCTCTCTACACGTCAGCCCTCTCTCTTCCTCTCTCATGGTCGTCCACCATGGATGCCCTAGAGCAACTCTTCATCGTCGCAGCGTCGTCGTTATGTTTCCTGATCGTTTGCTCATGAATCTCCATCTCCTTCAGTGCAACTCGCTCGTGAAGAAGACGTCGGATCTCGTGTGACGAGATCAGGAGATCCGCCACTTGGATCATCAACATGGATTGCGAGAAGCACACGATTCATCCCCGCGCTTGCAAGTGTCTCCTCCATCGGATCGGACTTGAGACAGGAGATCTCTTAGTTTAGAGACTCGATCGCAACCACACTTCAAAAGGTAATCCTATTACTTGTTTTTGGTTTAGACGAAATGATCCGAGAAGTGTTCTTGGATCATGTGGTTTTGTCACATGAAAAAACAATAATTTCCGTTACATCGAGCAACTAGTGTGACTAGTCGCTCCCGATCGCATACGATGCGATCCTCACGCTTCTGTGATGCTCTTAAGGATCTAACCATATCCTTCAAGTGGTATCAGAGCCTTAGGGTGGTGGTTTTGGATGCGTTCCAGAAACCTAAGACGACTTGAGTTCATTAGGGTTTGCGAAAGTTTTATTGCAGTTCATTTTCATATCTCTGTTTTGAGATTATTTCCGACACTGTTTAAATTATTTAAACACGAAAATAATAATTGGATTTTTTTTCCCCATTAAATAAGGAAACCGTAGGGTCTGAGTTACGTGATTTCGATTCCTTGCTCAAGTTATGCTCATTTTAGTGAACATGTATCCACAGTTTCGGAGACTGCGAATCTTAGCGTAATTAAGATGTTAATTACGGATTTGAAATGCCTTGAAATATGTGAAATCACTTAGGTTCTGTTGTAAATCAAATTAAAAAACTTTAGGAACTTACTTTGCTTAATTTGGATTTAAATTGATTGAGATATGGTATTTTTAGTAAGTGAGTGTCACTGCTGGAAATACTTTCCTAATCCAGAACCTAGTGATTGTACTTTAATCAATTAGTAAAATTAAATTGTTTGATTTCCTAGAATAATTGTGCATAAATATTTGTGAAATATTTGATGATAATTATTTCCTTAAATGGCATTGCCTTAACTAACAATTGATTAGATGTGATCTAGATCACTAATTGGTTACATGATCTACATTCCAACAAACATATTGCTTGAATAGGATTTGGGATTTGTTTAGCAAATCTCATTGAAATTTTAATCAAAATTGTTTTTATTATAATTATATGGTATAATTTCGGTTGAAGAACCAATGATCATCTCAAGTACAAATTGATCTATTTGGCATTATCCTTTCCTGAGGTGGATATGGTGTCTAGTCGGAAATCATTGGGGTAGTGGGTTGCAACGTATGTGGTCCGTCCCACTCTCGTCGGCACTGGCCATGACAGTGGGTAGGGACTCTATAATGCCAGAGAAATCAAGATATATTTTTCTAATTATTAAAATTCGAATTAATACTTACTTTGAGATAATACCATATATATATTCAAGTTAAACAATCAAGTTTGTTGATTGAATTGGACTGATAATTAATTTAATATGATTGAATTAATTATATCCAATTAAAAATACTCTATTATGAATAGATGTGTATTTCCCTTGGAAGAATTAATTATGTGAATATGATTCATGATAATTAATTAAAATTTGAATATGAGGTGGAAGATCACATAAGTGACATCCATGGTCTCCCGTCAAGGCGAAGGGTTCCGTCGCCAGAGATTGTATGTCGGAGACGCCTGTCCGAAGTGACAGCTCCTGCGTAAAAGCCTTTTGGATCGGGCTCTTTGCTTCTCGAAAGAGTAAGGACTTATGCGTAGTGACCCCAATATCGGATCCTCATATTATTGGGGCGATATTGGATTGCGCATAGCGAGTTGTATTCCAGTTGACGGTTGTTTCAATTAATGACGGGTCAACATCACCTTAGGAGTGGTGGGCCCGGGTGTTAAAGACCGAATTGGGAGATGCAAGTAGGACTTGCAAGACGGAATGTGTTTCTGCTTCTTTTTATCCGAGTTGCAGATTCTCATATTATTGGGATGTAACAAAGATAAGGAAGGAGATCCCAGATCTTGTTGAGATATGATGGTAAGTATATCTCTTACATTGAAAGTGACTAAGGGAATGAACTTTCAGTGTTGACAAGGCAAGACAAGTTTGATATGAAAATTCCTAAATCAAAGTAAAATATATATATTTATATATTTATGTAAATTTCTTATTTCAGATAATCCTTTATTAAACCCACTCAATAATATACTCAATGATAACGAGCAAAATATCATGGATTGGACTCATGATCTCGATATTGTACTTGCAGTTGGACACATAATGTATGTGGTTGCAATGTGCAAGTTCCCTCATAATAATGAGGTATGACAATTAAATTGGGCAACAACCCTGGGGTTTGTATGTCTCTATAGTCTTGATCTCTCATTGGATGTACTTTGGAAGCGACATGTCGATGATGATCGCAATTGTCAAATAATCCTTATAAAATCAATGAAGATATCCTGGTATACATATGTGCTCTTGACATTTATCATGTATGACATGGTTCACTGCATCATGAAGAATGGTAGCTCTATAAGAGATGATGTATTCAAAATGTTTGAATACCTACCTGAACCAATGTTTCAAGAGTTTAGATGGATGTCGATACGATGAGGGTTATCGTTCTACTGTCTATACTCTAGTCATTCATGAAGCTTCATAATATTAATATTGTACGAATTTGATGAAGCATGTATAAATGTTGAAATGCTCTTACATTGAATTCTTTTGAATTTAACGTAAGAGATCCTTAGTCTTAAGCAATGGTTGTTTATAGATGAAGGGAGCGCAATGGAAGCATGGGACGGATCCAAGTAAGAAGGAAAGTCAAAGAGTTGACCTACTTTGTGACTTCCATATGGCATCCAGATAGTTGGATGAATACCAATACTGCAATGAGTCGATGTATTGATAGTATGACTATCTGGACTATCTAGGATCCTTAGTGAAGGACTCGGGTAGAGCATCAGAATAATCTACATATAATCATTGACTTTGACTTAACTATTTGATAAGATAAAGTCTAATAATTGTATCTCAATCTTCTAACAACACTTGCAATAGGTTGCATATGTTTGAGAAGACTGGAAAATTTGATCTTAAGGTTTATAGTTATCCACATGGATATTGATGCAATTGTTGCAACAATCTCTGTTGGCTTGATAGACTTGTTAATTTCAGTGGGAGAGCCCTTAGTCTTGGAGAATGTCTCTATGACCTAGATATAAGAATATACTCATTGTTTGTTTCTAAATGTTGGAAATAAACATGAATTCTGAGATAGAACTATCATAAAGAATTATGATGGATATATTTCAGATAGTAATCTAACATCTAGTGGACCCTACAAAATTAGAAAATTAATGAACGGTTCATTAAGATTTCTAATACTGAAAATTAAAACCTTTATAAGATCAATTGGAGGATGAAGATCATTTGATAGTGATCTGGCATCAAATTTTGGACATATGTCTGTTGATGAGATCAATGGACTAGTGAGAGATGAAACTTTAGATTGTATAAAGGTTCAAATCTTACATACTTATGAAATTGTATTCAAAAAATAAAAATGTCCAATACACCCTTCCTTTGGAAAGGTGTAAGATGTCAAGGTATTCAGATCTCATACATATTGATGTATGCGGATCATCTATATCATAGTAAACATTATGGATATGTGATATCTGTTGATGATTATGTATGATATGAGATTTCTTCTCTTCACCTAAGAAACCTTTGAAATGTTCAAAGATTTCATTATTTTTTGTTTAGAACCAAAGTTTGAAGGAAGATAAAATGAATTTCATCTAATCTAGGTAGCAAGTACCTGCTAGATAAATTCAAAGAATACCTTATGGAGATATGAATATCATTTCTATCTCAATCCTCCTAATACACCTTGACTCAATTGAGTTATAGGGAGATACAATTGGATCATGTGTGACATGATTTGATCAACAATGAATTTTAGCATAATTTCCTCTTAGCTTCCAGGTATATATGTAGTAAAGACTACATTATATATCTGATGAATCTCCATTTCATCACCTTTATTCTATCATTTTGGCCTAAAAAACAAGCAAATGCATGTAAATAGTATCAATTTATCTATAATAGCATTCATCATTTATTGTATTAAGTGTACATAAAATAAGGTTTTTTTAATGCCAAAATTATTGAATAAAGGGGAGAAAAGAAAAAGGAATAAAATATTGCAAATATTTTATGAACCGAACCCCAATACCAAGTCAAGAATTGGTGTGGTCGACAAGGAATAAAGTAGGGGGAGATAAGGGTCAATAATAGAATAAATCCCTCATGTATTTATTCATTCATTTGTGCATTTTTCACACCTATTTTGTATATAATTATTTATTCATTAAATAGAAATATGTTATACATGAACGTTGTAGATAATAATGTAAATAAAAATATAAAATTAAGTTTGTGCAAAAATAATATACAAGGTACATTTTATACACAGAATAAAAAGCCAGAATCTCAACTTCACAGACCAATATCTTGCAAATAAAAACTCAAAATCCACCAAAATCACCTTTAATTGTATATAACTTTTCAAGAGCTATTTAATAAAATTTGGTTCATAATTTTTGGAGTTCATATGTGAAAGTTAGGTGTTTGGCCCTCATTGTACAGTTTACCGATTAAAATATTCAATTTATTCATTACTTATTATTTTTACAAATTCATATTATTATAATTTTGTAAATATTATTTATAAAATATGTGTTCATTAAAAATTATAATTAAACCTAAAATAAAAAGGAGAATAAAATAAAACTATGCTAAAACATAGATGAAATACCTAGGTTCTATATGTGTCTAAATAAAAGGGGTACATTCTTTAATTATTTTATTCTTTCATATTTTTATAATACTGTAAAGATTACATATAATATATTAAAAATATATAATCCAAAATAAAACCCAATAAAATTCATAAAATAAATAAAATGTATATAAAATATAGGTAAAATACCTATAAGTATACCTACATATTATGCACCTATTTATTAAAATATGCAAATAAACTCATTAAAATCAAATAAAAATATATTTATACTCATAAAAATAAGTTATAAATTTATAAAATAATATAATAAATTAATAAAATAAAACACACAAAATAAAAATAAATTATACAAAATGCATATAAATATACCTATAAATACACTATTAAAATAAACTCATAATAAAATACATCAAAAAAATAAATAAAAATCATAATAAAATATTACATAATTAATAAACATTTTTTACTTTATATTCGAAAAAATAATAAAATCATTTACTAATTTAAAATAATTAATCTATATTAATCCATACTGTTTTGTCTTCTAGCGGCCTGCGTGGACCAATCGCAGGCCTCCAAGGGTTGACTGCGGGTCAACTCTTCATACCCTAGCCTGACGCCTCTGACAGGTCACGAGGGCTCTGTTTCTCCAAATTTTCATGCAATTTGTGTAGCTCGAGAACGATAGGACTCTTCATGAAGATTGTTCCTTGTACATCCTAGATACACGCCCTATCCCATGCTCCCTTGTACATAGCCCCGATTCTTCGAGATTCACTGACCAATAAGGGTACCCCTATTGTTCATAAATAAGAAACCTTCATCTCCTCTTCCTTTTTGGTCTATTTTTTACCCTCTTCCCTTCCTCGTATTCGGTCCTGGAGGTCCCCTCGTGACAAGAGGAGGCTTTTGGCGCCTTGAATCAGTCGGAGGAGGTGGGAGCTGCACCCACGGTGGAGCTCCGGCGACGCCACGCTCCCTGGTCCCCCACCAGGTATTCGAGCACCTTTTCTTGCTTTATTAGATAGATCTTAATTCTAGGTTTTATTTCCCGCGTTTAGTTTAATTTTTAGATAAGTAAATCACCTCGCCTCGGTCGAGTCGTAGTTCACCGGAGCTCCACTCCGACGACGAGTCCTGAACTCTCTAGTTCGCCTCCGATGCTCGTATCACCCCCATCTCGTTCCCTGTCACCTTCTCCATCATTCGCACACCTCTGATCAACCGGAACCCTCATGGTTCCGTGAATCGAGGTTCCCCTCCGCCGCTCACCGGAACCTCGCCACCCAGTCCATTTTTGCGCACAAGCTTCAAACCCCAGGTCGAGGGTGAAGCCCTCGAGCCGCTGGTTCTTCCTGTGCAGGTCTTGGCACACAAGAAGCCCTCTTGAGCTTGATCAATTCCAGGAAGAGGTTCCTGGAGGTCCCTTCCTTCCTCGAGCTCGCCTGAACGTCTGGGACCTCCAGGGCCGAGAGGAGACCATCATTCGATGCGGGGAGCTTCCAGGCACGTGTAGAGACCACCGGAGGAGAAGGAGGAGGCCGGAGGCACCAACTGTTCACGATCGAAGCTCGCCGCACGCGAGCTTCGTCCCTGTTCTTCCACCCTACTCCATCACCGTCCGATGAAGATGAAGCTCCCAGGCGTAGCAGCTGTCGTTGGATGCAAAGCCTCACGACTGTCCGATCTCATCAGGAGATCTAATCTCAACCATCCAACCCCGAACCGCCATCGTCACACCAGAGGCCGACGCGTGTCAAGTGGATGAAGCCCAGCCATTGGATCGCGTGCCTTGAGGGGTAATTTGCATTTTAAGCCCCCTACCTTTTTGTATTTATTATTTACTCCATTAAGTATTATGTAACGTTTAAAATAAAGTGGGTATTTTTGCAAAGCGGCCCTTGGGTTTTTGGTATTTACATCATGGTCCATTCCATGTCAGATCACATGATGCCCCACGTGCGTTGAAAATATTTCATGTATGCCCCTGCATGTCCTTGTATTTCATAAAGATACATTAAATAAAATTTGCAGTGTTACATTTTTGAGAAAATTGCACGCAGGCTCCTTATATTTTACGATATTGCATTTGGTCCCTGTGCGTGTAAGTCACATGTAGCACCACGTGATTAGAAAAATTGCTCAGAACCCCCTGGACTTTATCTTATTTGCAAAAATGCCCCTGCTAGTGTTAGAATTTCTTTGTGTTTCCCCTATTTATTGCATACATCTCTAAAATTCCAAAAATCACCAAAAAATTAATATAGATCCCTGTTGTATTGTATTATTACTCTATATTTTTATTTTACATTTTTATTGCATTATCATATTTAAAAAAAATTCAAAAACATGCATTTTTGCTACTGTTTGCATTATAAAATCCCAAAAAAAATATAAAAACCTCTGGAAAATTATTAAAAAAATATATGTTGTGCTTTTTAGTGTGCTTATTTTTAGAACAAAAATCACAAAAAAATTAAAAAGAAAAAGCATAAAAATAACAAAACCCTGAAAATCTCTATAAAAATATTAAAAATCCATAAAAAATCACAAAAATACAATTCTTGTCTCTAAATTTTCTCTATTATATTCTCTATATATTAAAATTAATTTGGAGGATTTTTTCTACTGTTTAATATTACTTACCTCTATTTTATTATCAGATATTTATTATACTCATTATTTTGAGTGTTTTTGACTTTAAAAATATATAAAAATTAGCAAAAATTCTTGAAAAATCACAAAAACATTAGAGAAATATAAAAACCCTAAAAACACTATATTTTCTATATTTGCCCTATTTTATCTTATTTATATACCTCTCTCCTCTCTTATATATATTTTCTCTAGATAGCTACATATATATATGTATACATATACATATTAAAAGAAAAAGGAAATATAAAAATGCAAAATATAAAAAATATAAAACCAGAAATAAAAAACCAAAATACAAAAATATAAAACAAAAAAATATGTAATTATAATAAATTAAAAACCCACCAAAAGAGGATTCTTTTAAGGATGGCTAGAGTGTACATAAATACCTATAGGCTACCTATTTTTTTTGCTCTCTGTGGTTCGACCTCTACACGCTTATACACTATGCATTTTATGGTAGAGTTAATAAATTTTAATTCACATTTTGGACTTAATTGACTTATTATGTATTGTGGGTTAATTGTTGCTTAGCAGGATTTTAGTGAGTGGTCACGTCAACGACTTCGTCCCCACCTTGTGTTGGGCGTATTTAGACCCTTGCCAAATACATGGTTAACAATATCCTTAATGAGATTTCATGCAAGTGAGCTGGAATTGAGCACTAGAAAGTGCAGCTTCATTAGGAAAATAAAGGATGGTATTGGATACCTACTTTGTGACCTTGAGATTCTTAACAGATCTCATCTCTAAGAATATGATTCTTAAAGGATGGCTCTCTTGAGAATCAAGAAGAAGATGAAATGTAGGAACTCATTTAATCTTGAGAAGGTAATGAGGCTCCTGAGATAGGGAACTAAAAGGAAAATTAAAGATGAAATACTAATACTTCTTCAAATGAGTTTGAGGATGTATTCCATATGTTGATTAAATCTGACAAATGATCGGACTTCATGTGATGAAGCTCCTAAGGATGATGACATGGAAAGATGGATGAAAGCTAAGGAATCCATCTATGGACTCATATAAGCTTCTTGAAGTTGGACCATAAGATTTGATGAAATTATAAATGTTATGATTTCAGATAGAATCTGGATGAGCCATGTGAAGATTAGTGGGAGTGCCTTTGTTTTCATCATGCTAAATGTAGATGATATCCTAATCATTTAAAATGATATAAGGATAATGATAAGTGTTTTCTAATCTGGTTGTTCCATAACTTGAGATATGATCTCAAGGATACCTCTTGGATCTTAGTTCTGAAAGTGTTCAGAAGCAAAGAGAAGCGGGTATTGAGACTGTCACGGTAGTGGTACACCTTGAACATATTCATTTTTTTGGAAAATTCCATTAAAGGCTTCCATCCCTTAAGATGTTGTAATGACCTATTGATGAAACTCGATTTCATCATCTTTATTTCTCATTTTTAACCCCCTTGCTTAAGCTGAGTGACAATAAAACCCAGTTAAAGTTTTGTAATTAACAGAGTCTTAAATAAATTAAAATCACAAAAAATGATAAAATAAAAATTCGTAGTATTTTTAGACCCAAAAATACCCTCAAAAATATTTTATGGCTTCAGGTTATCTCATCTCAAGTTTTTGCCACCATGAAACTTGTAGATCTCATCAAGATTTACAACTTTCATGTTTTGAGTTTTCTCAAAATCGATCATCTAGCCCTTCAAAAATCAACTAAAATGACTGAATAATCTGATTGGGCCACGTGGCCCATTCTGGGGGCGCCACGTGGCCCGCTTCCCTTATCTTTATCCGCCCTCGCTCCGAGCCGTTGGATCTGCTTCTGATCCAACGGTCCAATCCTCTCCACGCCCCGCTTCAACCCTCAGCCGTTTGATCTTCCTCTGCCTTCAATCCGTCCGCTCGTTCGCGCCTTAAGCAGAGCACGCCACGTGGCGCATCATAGGCCGCTTGATGGCACTTCAGATCTTCCATCTCAGCCGCCTCTTCTAAGCGCGCGCCTCAGCCCTTCGATCACGTCCTCTCTAAATCTTCACCGCACGTTAGCGCGCAATCCTCCGCTCGACGCGTGGCGATCACGTGGGCCCTCTGATCGTGCCGCCATCAATCTAATCGCGACCGTTCCCTCTGCGCCTCAACGACAGCCGTTGGATCTCCAGATCCAACGGCTACAGGTCGTCGTCAACCTCCAGCAGCCTCCCTCTCTCCCACGATCCTGCTCGACGACCACTCCCCCTTTCCATTTTCACCGCCACTTCCGTGGACTTCTTCCTTCGCCAACCGTCCCACGGTCTTCCCCTGTCATCCACCTCCTCCGCGCATCACTCCACTACCCACGACCACCTTCCAGTCGACCCATTTCGCCCTCGAAACCCACGACCATCACCTCCTGCACAGCCGGCTTCCCCTTTAAAAACCTCGCCTCCCCCTCCATTCCAGGCTGTCCATCTTTACGCGGGGAGGGGCCCAGCCCTCCTCCACCTCCCTGTGACAGGGGGAGGCGAAGGATCGAGCGAAGACGACTCATCCCCCGGTGAGACCCTCCACCTTGAATGGCGGAGCTGCGGTGCCTCCTTGCGACCGCCCGAGCTGCGTCGAGTGGCTGACGACGTCCAGCGACGACCAGAGCTTAACTTCGAGCTCGCCCCCAAGCTCCGCTCCGCCCCATCGCCGGTAAGTTCTCTTCTTCCTCTTCTCTCGCATTTTCTCTTAATTTCGTTTGATTTTCTAGGTCGCTTAATCCCCTTTCTCGCTCCGATGACCCCCCTCTTAGCTTCACCATCACTCACCCTCTCACGCGCACGCTTCCGCTCACCTTCTCCCTCCTCCAAACCCCTGTATCACCTCCGACCCACCTCCTCCGCCCTCGCGGCGGAGGAGCTCTGAGCTCTCCCGCCTTCTCCGACCCCTCCGAGCTCCCATTTCACTCACATACCTGCTATATACGTTTCGGTTGTAGACTTAACACTGCAGGTCCTTGGACTCGCAATGGTCGGATCGCTCGTCGGAGCAAACTTCTTCGCATCCGTCCTCGACTGCAGAAGGCTGATGGACTGAGCCACAAGGCCAGACACCTCCCCGGAGCTCCGAGCTTCATCGACATAGATACAACGAGCTCCGGGGAGGCCTACAGAGATGGAACTCCAGCGGCGGAGGAAGGGCACCTTCGCCGGAGCTCTGACTCCGCCGTCCGCCTTTGGCCGAAGGAGGAGATACAGTAACCGTTAGATGGTCCTCGCCCAGCGACCATCTAACGGTCCCGATGCCGACACGCCACCAGCCAGATCCTTCTCCAGATGCCGTTGGATGCGCATGATCCAATGTCCCAGATTCGACCACGCACGTCTTCTCCAGCAACCTTTGAATCGCCACGATCCAAGGGCCGACATTCAGCCACGTGGCGACGCCAGAGGCTTCGCCGAGCCTCAGCCACCGAGCCTCCAGGCTTGGGACTTCCGAGCCTTCACGAGCCTGCACCGAGCCCAAGCCAACGCCCGAGCCAGCCGAAGCAACCCCCGAGCCTCTGCCGACTCCGAGCCTGAATCCAAGCCTGGATAGCACGTGCATCGCACGTGCTACTCTGGGTAATTTGCAGAGCAGCCCACGGATTTCTTCAAATTTGCAAAAAGGTCCCCGCGCATATGGATAATTTACAGGGAAGGCCTCGTACTTTATTTTTATTGCATTTCAGTCCTTTCCAGGGACCTTTTTATAGTTATCTTTTCATGTTTCTTTTCAGTTATGCCCTTGTTTTCATTTTAGCATATCTTGAGCTACGTACATCCGATTGAGATGATTTCAGTTTCGTTTTAAAGCTGGTTTGATGATCTTTCAAATGGCATGCTTAATTATGGTTTTGGACACAATGATTTTGTTATGTATTATTTTATATCAATGTGTCTATTTGAGCTAGAAATGATGCCTTACTTGAAATTGTTCATCACAGCCGCCATTTTAATTAAACTTGAAATTAACTTTTAGTTTTGCTCATCATTTGTTTTTACCTTGAGCATAGTTGCATTGCATTTCTCTGCATTTATTTGCATGATAAAAATGGATAAAAAAATGCATGTTTACTTTATTGTTATTGCATCGTTGTGTACCTGCATGATTTGACCTATATGCCTCAACATTTAATTAAATAAACTTAAATCCGATTAATACTAGAAAGGCTCGTGTCCCTGAGTTCGACCTTGGTTTCTTGCCAAGTAAAATAAAAATTAATGACCGTCGCATTCTTATTTGACATGTATCAATGAGATGGTCTCTTTGATGACCAAAATCGGCCCGACTACGATGATGATTCCAAGTGCTAAAAACACTCTATTAAAGGGCCAATTTTGCGGTTCATCAAATGGCGCCGTTGCCGGGGACACGGCTCATTTCTTATATTTTTGGGTTTTTGTGTGTTTAATTTAGTGTTCCTTTTTATAGGTCAAATGATCACATATTTTGCATATAAAATTTTTCTTTCTTATTTGATATCTAACCATTGTTTTTGTGGCAGGGCCCTTGATGGATCAAGGAGACGAGGAGCATGACGCTCCCCGCTGCGAGGAGCCGCAGGAGCATGCTTGGAGCCTATAAGGAAAAAAATTGTGTTGCATTTTATTGTAATAATTCGTCTTTTACAGCGGTCTTCGATTGTAGACTCGCGATTGTAATCGAACGATCATGGTTGTGTGGGGATCGTCCCCACTTGAGTGTCGACCTAGGACTAGGCACGCGGCTCTCCGAGCTCATTTTTCATATTTTACGTGCTTGATCGTAGGTAGGACACGCTAAATTCTATACGCACATAATCTCGCATCACTTAGCTAAAATTAATGAAAATCAATCACCGCTAATAGATGCATGATTAGGTGCGGCTTTTTCGACTTGCATACATGTTGGATTTGGTTTTCAAAACAGCCCCAGTTTTTCACGTGTTTTTGTCAAATCACTGCATGATTTCTCGCTTAACCCAGATCGCGGTTTTTATCGAATACATGTTTTTCTCAGTTTCGTTTTCCTAGCTTGATCACCTAGGTTAAATGGAAAAAGGGAATGACCGGTAGACGATGACTTCTTGATTTTGTGCTAACCATAATCAGTGAAAACCTAAAATAAAATTGGGACTGTTAATTGCAAGTCAACCTAAAATGGAGTAAAATTCGGTTTTGAGAGAGCAATACCCTCGCTTACGCAATGATTTTCACTTCAAATATTTTCTTTGCGTAAAAATCTAACGTTTTATCACCAATAAAATCGACAAGATAATAAATCAACCTTGGTTGGTTTCATGTGTGAGTTGGTGAAACTAAGGGTTTGCTTGCTTGATTGAGCCATGCTTGTTGCGATACACACCCCAAAAACGTAGGTCTCTCCATTTTCATCTCCGAAGATTCAACCGCTCACTTGTATATCCATCATTCTTCTTCGTTCACCTTGGGTCTCTCCCCACATCAATTCCCATCTTTATACTTAGGCTAATCTCAGCCTAAGTATAGGGGAGACCCGAGTCCCTGTGATTTCTCTACTCATCTTTTCTTGCCTTTATACTTAGGTTATTTCTAACCTAAGTATAGGGGGAGCCCCTCTTAGCTCCCGTATATTTCTCTGTACTTAAATGGACCTATGGACTTGTATCATCTAGTGCTATGAGGACATAGCAAAGTTTAAGGATAGGGGGTATACCGTTTACTTACTTTAGCTAATACCTGAAAATTTTGAAAAATTTAAAACTTTTTGGCAAAAGTAAAATTCTTTGGACTAAGAGAACTCAAATGATTTCACGGCTTTTCTATACTATGTTACACTATTTTGATAAAAATATTTTCGAAAACGATTTGAAAATGAGTTTTTCTTGTTTTGAAAAATCTTTTTGAAAAATGTTTTGAAAATCTTTTATTTGTGTGACATGATTTTGAAAATCTTTTATCAAGGAAAGTTGAGTCTAACCTGTGTTTTAACTTTAAAAACTAAAATCCATAAAAAAATGAGAAAAATTCAAAAAAATGTTGTTGAATGAAGGAGTTGGATTAAACCTCTACACTTACACTTTCACCCAGGATCTAAAATGTTCAAGGAAGCTTGATTTTTGAGGTCTTTGAGATTTGCGGTTAACCAGCCTTAGCCATCAGGGTCATTGACTTAATCATCCACATTTCTCTAGGTTTCTAGATTTGCATGTTATATTCCATGCTTAGTCTCAGACAAAAGAATATGATCAGCGCATCACATGCACGACTGCGGTTTTGATTGAGATGAGTTGACTCTTCACCTGAGGGATTGGGATGAGGGATTCGAGTCTGGATTTGATCTAATGATGCTCGAGGATGGGATAAAATCTTTGAAGGCTTCAGGAAACCTGAGTGTCAGCAATTTAGCCAGTATGAGAACTTGGTTCTTATATTAATATCTTGTTATTGACCTAAGTGCCTGGGTGTGAAATAAATAAAAAAATGTTGATCAGTGTGCGCCAACTTTTGGTAAAAGCAGTGGAGCTAGCCACAAATTATACAAGTCAAAGAATTTCAAAGAAAAGCTCTCATTCTACAAAGTCAATTATCAAAAGAGCTTCCACCAAAGGCGAGCGCTCCCAACCATTTCAAAAGTGTCCACTTGGACCACCGCTATTAGGACCAGGAGTCGGGCTTGCACCAAAAAAGGGCTCTACATCGTAAATGCTACAAGTCTGGGTGTCGAAGGTACGATAGGTACTCAAAAGAGACACACCCCGGTGTACTCCCAGGAAAACAAGTGCAGACGGCTCCAACTTCTCTTGACGGACGCACTGATCAACGCCAAAAAAATTGTGTTGCGTAAAAGGCACTAGAGAGAATCCTTGTTCCAATGAGAGGGAGAGAAGAATTGACACAATCCCATGCCCTCCATTTCTGGCCTGCCATCTACATTTTCTAAGTCTGACAACTAAAGAGACGGTGGACTGAATGCAAGATTTGATTTATTCCCTAGTGCTGAGGATTGGGTCCTTAGGAGATTTTCTCGGATCAAGATTTTGGGGGACGAATTGACTCCTCTCAGAATTGCAGTCAACACTAAATTTCATATCCTTTAACTTATACGTACATCAGAGAGAGTCTAGAGAAGTAGAGGAATTGGAAGCCTCTTGATTAAGGCTGGGTTGAACTCTAGAATTTTGGATCTCTAAAGTCGAGTCGACATGATCAGATTGGATCCTGTATTCACATGCACAAGGGGGTTAATCCAACTTAGTCATTCTTTTTGATGCTCGAGGACGAGCATAGTTTAAGTATAGGGGGGTGATGAAACTCGATTTCATCATCTTTATTTCTCATTTTTAACCCCCTTGCTTAAGCTGAGTGACAATAAAACCAGTTAAAGTTTTGTAATTAACAGAGTCCTAAATAAATTAAAATCACAAAAAAATGACAAAATAAAAATTCGTGGTATTTTTAGACCCAAAAATACCCTCAAAAATATTTTATGGCTTCAGGTGATCTCATCTCAAGTTTTTGTCAACATGAAACTTGTAGATCTCATCAAGATCTACAACTTTCATGTTTTGCGTTTTCTCAAAATCGATCATCTAGCCCTTCAAAAATCAACTAAAATGATTGAATAATCTGATTGGGCCATGTGGCCCATTCTAGGGGCGCCACGTGGCCCACTTCCCTTCTCTTTATCCGCCCTCGCTCCGAGCCGTTGGATCTGCTCCTGATCCAACGGTCCAATCCTCTCCACGCCCCGCTTCAACCCTCAGCCGTTTGATCTTCCTCCACCTTCAATCCGTCCGCTCGTTCGCGCCTTAAGCAGAGCACGCCACGTGGCGCATCATAGGCCGCTTGATGGCGCTTCAGATCTTCCATCTCAGCTGCCTCTTCTAAGCGCACGCCTCAGCCCTTCGATCACGTCCTCTCTAAATCTTCACCGCACGTTAGCACGCAATCCTCCGCTCGACGCGTGGCGATCACGTGGGCCCTATGATCGTGCCGCCATCGATCTAATCGCGACCATTCCCTCTGCGCCTCAACGACAGCCAGATCCAACGGCTACAGGTCGTCGTCAACCTCCAGCAGCCTCCCTCTCTCCCACGATCCTGCTCGACGACCACTCCCCCTTTCCATTTTCACCGCCACTCCCGTGGACTTCTTCCTTCGCCAACCGTCCCACGATCTTCCCCTGTCATCCACCTCCTCCGCGCATCACTCCACTACCCACGACCACCTTCCAGTCGACCCATTTCGCCCTCGAAACCCACGACCATCACCTCCTGCGCCGCCGGCTTCCCCTTTAAAAACCTCGCCTCCCCCTCCATTCCAGGCTGTCCATCTTTACGCGGGGAGGGGCCCAGCCCTCCTCCACCTCCCTGTGACAGGGGGAGGCGAAGGATCGAGCGAAGACGACCCATCCCCCGGTGAGACCCTCCGCCTTGAATGGCGGAGCTGCGGCGCCTCCTTGCGACCGCCGAGCTGCGTCGAGTGGCTGACGACGTCCAGCGACGACCAGAGCTTAACTTCGAGCTCGCCCCCAAGCTCCGCTCCGCCCCATCGCCGGTAAGTTCTCTTCTTCCTCTTCTCTCGCATTTTCTCTTAATTTCGTTTGATTTTCTAGGTCGCTTAATCCCCTTTCTCGCTCCGATGACTCCCCTCTTAGCTTCGCCATCACTCACCCTCTCACGCGCACGCTTCCGCTCACCTTCTCCCTCCTCCAAACCCTTGTATCACCTCCGACCCACCTCCTCCGCCCTCGCGGCGGAGGAGCTCCGAGCTCTCCCGCCTTCTCCGACCCCTCCGAGCTCCCATTTCACTCACATACCTCCTATATATGTTTCGATTGTAGACTTAACACTGCAGGTCCTTGGACTCACAATGGTCGGATCGCTCGCCGGAGAAAACTTCTTCGCATCCGTCCTCGACTGCAGAAGGCTGATGGACTGAGCCACAAGGCCAGACACCTCCCCGGAGCTCCGAGCTTCATCGACATAGATACAACGAGCTCCGGGGAGGCCTACAGAGATGGAACTCCAGCGGCGGAGGAAGGGCACCTTCGCCAGAGCTCTGACTCCGCCGCCCGCCTTTGGCCGAAGGAGGAGATACAGTAACCGTTAGATGGTCCTCGCCTAGCGACCATCTAACGGTCCCGATGCTGATACGCCACCAGCCAGATCCTTCTCCAGATGCCGTTGGATGCGCATGATCCAATGGCCCAGATTCGACCACGCACGTCTTCTCCAGCAACCTTTGGATCGCCACGATCCAAGGGCCGACATTCAGCCACGTGGCGACGCCAGAGGCTTCGCCGAGCCTCAGCCACCGAGCCTCCAGGCTTGGGACTTCCAAGCCTTCACGAGCCTGCACCGAGCCCAAGCCAACGCTCGAGCCAGCCGAAGCAACCCCCGAGCCTCTGCCGACTCCGAGCCTGAATCCAAGCCTGGATAGCACGTGCATCGCACGTGCTACTCTGGGTAATTTGCAGAGCAGCCCACGGATTTCTTCAAATTTGCAAAAAGGCCCCGCGCATATGGATAATTTACAGGGAAGGCCCTGTACTTTATTTTTATTGCATTTCAGTCCTTTCCAGTGACCTTTTTGTAGTTATCTTTTCATGTTTCTTTTCAGTTATGCCCTTGTTTTCATTTGAGCATATCTTGAGCTACGTACATCCGATTGAGATGATTTCAGTTTCGTTTTAAAACTGGTTTGATGATCTTTCAAATGACATGCTTAATTATGGTTTTGGACACAATGATTTTGTTATGTATTATTTTATATCAATGTGTCTATTTGAGCTAGAAATGATGCCTTACTTGAAATTGTTCATCACAGCCGCCATTTTAATTAAACTTGAAATTAACTCTTAGTTTTGCTCATCATTTGTTTTTACCTTGAGCATAGTTGCATTGCATTTCTCTGCATTTATTTGCATGATAAAAATGGATAAAAAATGCATGTTTACTTTATTGTTATTGCATCGTTGTGTACCTGCATGATTTGACCTATATGCCTTTAACTCAACATTTAATTAAATAAACTTAAATCCGATTAATACTAGAAAGGCTCGTGTCCCTGAGTTCGACCTTGGTTTCTTGCCAAGTAAAATAAAAATTAACGACCATCGCATTCTTATTTGACATGTATCAATGAGATGGTCTCTTTGATGACCAAAATCGGCCCAGCTACGATGATGATTCCGAGTGCTAAAAACACTCTATTAAAGGGCCGATTTTGCAGTTCATCACCTATCTAAAGGGATAGCACCTCAAAGGGTTGAGGAAGTGAATGCTAGAACTGCTTGCACTTGTGCATCGGTTACGAGAAGCTGAATGTATGCTAGATGTGTACAAAAGCCAAATATCTGCCATGTAGTGGGAGTAGTAAACTGTTATTATTCCTAATATGGAGAGAAAACACTTGATTGCAATAATAACAATATCTTCATAGAGGACAAGATTTTTTGACATAGTGATCTCAAAGTCCTATCTTCAAAAACTTAAGACTTTATAGATAGAGATCTAAAAGGTCTTAACTATGGATACCTTAGGAGATAGAGATCTCCAGGAATAAGGGTATTCTGATAAGGATTATGGAAATACTGGTTATGATAAACATTAGGCTATAGTGTCAAGGACACTATAACCAACAAGATTGAGTATTGGTTGCATAAGATACAACATTCGCATTAGATGCAAGCTGTTACTGGGGATATGCAAGTGCAGTAAAAGGACTTGGCGTAGTCTAGCAGGAACATAGTGATTGATCAGCTTATCTAGCTATTTTCTAAATAGCCTATGATTATCACATGAGTGCGGGTTTAAATGATTAGCCCATTAATGGCTCTTTGGGCTAGTGGGAGGTTGTTGGACATGCGAGCCCACGGCGAGCCATTATGCAATAAATGTTATTGCACATATCATTCCCTGATATGAAATGAAGAATGAATAAGTTGCATAATAGGTCCCTTAGTACAATTAGGCTTATGTATCATGGCCATCTTAATGATCATATAGCTGTTGATTCAATAATTAAATCATAGAGGATGGTGCTGGGATGAATATCTAAGGAGTTAGATTGAGGACTCATCAAGCACCGTCAAATGATTGTTAAGAGATGATCTCCAGCCTGTTAGGAGATGTCAATCCTTTCTCATTTAGGTTGATATCTAACCGACCTCTTGATGCAGGTCCTCTGCATAGGAATAGAGATTCGGAGGAGTTAGATAAGTTAAGTCAAAGAGTTGAATTAACGAGATCGAGATAACCAAAGTCCTATATCGTATGCTGTCACGATATAGGCATGCATCCTCTGATCGGAGACAGATGTGTTACTATATGTCTGAGTATGTACATTTGGCAGACCAATAGGTTGATGACCTAATCAAGGTCTATACACCGGTGCGTTGGTGTGCATATGAGGGCATATGAGTAATATGATCTCTCAAAGGGATCATACAGGTTCATTTACTGAACCGGAAGGCATGAGCTCACTCATAAGATATCGGGAAGAATAAATATCCGTGCACGGTCGTCTTGCTTTGGAAGCTTGATTGAATTTGTAGGTTTGATATATACTTTTGGAAAGTATATGATCAAGACCTAGGTATGATATATGCTTTTGGAAAGTATATGATCGATACCAACTCCCAATGATCGAATGAGAAACTTACTGATAAAACCGTGAAGTAGACATTATAAAGTTGATCTAATACTTCGGGTTTATTCTGATCATAAACGATTGTATAACCATGACGCTTCCATTCCTAGGGAGTGATGAAACAGGTCTGGATTTTAGTGGCTCCTCTCAGTAGAGAAGTAATCTGATCTTGGTTTAAATGTTGGACATTGATCTGAATGTGATTCAGATGCAATGAGAAGATTAGATTTGCGGTCTTGATTTAGCCAAGCATCTATGGGAGGCCCGCGATCTGGATTTGAGATATGATCTCAATATCCAAGTCACTATACGTAGAACAATACAATCACCCGGTCCTTATCTCCAAGTATCCACGGAGAAAGCGCATTATCCTTGAAAGAGTTTATGATAATTTCATTGTTGATATGTGTATCCGAGCATTGAGAAAATTGATAATTAAATGTGATTTAATTATCATGAATAATATGAATTTGATTCATATTATAAGGAGAGTTATCTAAGATAATTAAATATGATTTAATTATCAAAGATGTGAATAATGTGAATGCGATTCATATTATTTGGGCACACGAGAATAGAGATACAAGATGATTAAATGTGATTTAATTATCATGGATATGAATAATGTGGATAGCAATATCCATATTAGTCATATATATTATAAATGTGATTTATAATATATAAGAGAGAGCTATTTGTAATTTACATATGTTAATTAAATGTTGATTTGAATTGGATTCACATTAGACAATTAATTGAAAATGTAATTCACATTTTATTTTGGGTTGTGAATGTAATTCACAATTTTTCAATTGCAAGATTGCAATATTCACAAAATAATTATGAATTATTTGTAGAATAATTTACAACAAGTGTTGTTGTAAATCTTGGAGATTTCCATGGAACAATGTAATCTCATGAGATATCATGAGATGGCATGAGATTGCCACCAAATCCAATATTATGCAAGGAGGCAATCTTCAATCCATAATCTCTGTGCTTGATTGATTTAATTTGGGATTGATTTATATTTATCAATATAGATTTAATCTAAATTAAATTAATTGTTGTTGGTTTTTACCAACACAAATCTTCGTCATTAAAAGAAACACAAATCAGTGAGAGTCATTGGATTTGTGTTGCCCATGGATTGAGATCTATGGATCCCAAAATATTATAAATAGAAGAGAATCCCCTTGCTCTTCTTGAAACACAATGAGAACATAAGTCTCTCTCTCTTTCTCTCTACACGTCAGCCCTCTCTCTTCCTCTCTCATGGTTGTCCACCATGGATGCCCTAGAGCAAGTCTATATCATCGCAGTGTCGTCGTTATGCTGCCCGATCATTTACTCGTGGATCTCCGTCTCCTTCGGTATGCCTCGCTCGTGAAGAAGACATTGGATCTCGTATGACGAGATCAGGAGATCTACCACTTGGATCATCAACATGGATTGCGAGAAGCACGTGATTCATCCCCACGCTCGCAAGCGTCTCCTCCGTCAGATCGGACTTGAGACAGGAGGTCTCTTCGTTTAGAGACTCGATCGCAACCACGCTTCAAGAGGTAATCCTATTACTTGTTTGTGGTTTAGACGAAACGATCCAAGAAGTGTTCTTGGATCATGTGGTTTTGTCACATGAAGAATCAATAATTTCTGCTGCATCGAGCGACTAGTGCAACTAGTCGCTCCGATCGCATACGAAGCGATTCTCACACTTCCGTGATGCGCTTAAGGATCTAACCATATCATTCAGAGGTAGTCCTGGGAGGATGAAGGAGAGGAGGTTGGAGGAAGAGAGGAGGAGGTGCTGGAGGATAAAGGTGAGGAGGAGGTCGGCAAGGGTGAGGGAGCTGGCTCGAGGAAGGAGAGTATGACATTATTTGTAAATAACTGTAATATAAAGGGTAAAACAACTTGACGCATACCATCATCGTTAACATAAAATTACAGGGAAGTTAACACGGGTTTATGGGTGTAAGAGTTAAGTACTATTCAGGGTTCTATGTGTAATTCGCGATTATGTGGGGTTATGAATGTAATTGTGAAATTACTCAGGGTTATAGGTGTAAAAATACCAATAAAAAATTGATGACATCCAATAGAACAAATTGATGCTCATGCCGTCCTAGGCTTATGTATCCTATCCAAAACCTCCAACCTAGACTCTGATACCACTTGAATGTTGTTCTAGAAGCACGCACATCATGGAAGCGTGAGGATCACATTGGATACAATCCAAATGCATGGTTCATCATACAAACCAATGGTATGCATAAATTTAAAAATTGAAAGCCATAGAAAAATGGAACCACGTGGATTTAGAACACTTCTATATCTATTCTATCAAAGCATGAAAAATTACCTACAAGTATGATGGATACCTCGATCCTCACAAAGAGATTCCAAGAATATAGGGCAAGAGACCTCTCGAATCAATTATCGATTCCAAGCAGTACTTTGTAGTAATGGGATGAGTCTTGAACTCCCATAATCGTCTGAGTTGTAGATGATCTTGCCCAACAAGATCAGCGTTATTTCGGTGTAGTAGTACCCAAAGTTAAAACTCCTTGACCCAAAACAACTTCCCTTGTCCAACAAGTGACTACGTGTATATATATACACGTATGAAGGGGTATAGAAAATGGAAGAAAAAGGGTATGGTGGATGTCTATGAAAGAGGGGGAGGAGAGTTCAGATCCTATCTGATCTCTCTGTCATGGAACAGATTGTCTATTTGCAGAAGGCACCATTGTCTCTCCTTAAATAGGACAATCAATGATCAGGATTAAAAACCTTGATCAAGAATGGATAGCTTGGATTGAGTTTGGTAATTTAATTAGGATAAAGTTGACAACTGTTATCCTAACCAATTATCCAACATATAAAAAACCCACTAATCAACTAACCAAATTGAATTAGTGCTAACAAATATGATCCGAGGATAAAAGGGTGGGCTACCATGGTGGAGAGACCCACTATGGACATCCCCTATAGTGGCGTATTGTGACATTTGGATCTAAATACCCAAACCCGACCCGATAAAGGGTATGCATGATCAATTTATATTCAATTAATATCGAATAAACCCAGATCGATCCATTGATTGCTGATTTAATATCATTTGGATGCCATCGACCAAAAGTCGATCGCATCGTAATGCGTGTCATTGGAAAAACCGTGACAAAAAATCAGAAACCGCAAAACAAACCGCAACCATTAGAAAATTTGATTGGATTAAATAAGATCAACAAGATCGATCATTCATCAATCGGAGGTCATTTGATAATGTAAAATCGTAAAGTTTTATCAAAAATCAAGATCGTATCCGTCAATTTCTTTATCTATCTTGGATCAAAAAATATGAAATTTATGAATAGACGGTCAAAACAAGATATTGTGCATCTGAATCCGAGACTCGAGGTGCTAATAAGTTTGACTTTGGTTTTCTTCAAATAAAAGAGAAATGTTTTTTTATAAAATAATATTTAATTTAATTCAAGTTCAATCATAGTAGCAGACAAGTTATTTCCCGTTTTAGAGAGAGAAGGTAAAATAATTCCCATTCTGGGTACGGAAATGAAATATTTCCCAGAACGGGGACTTATCGGTGAACGGTTTGCCGCTCGCCTATGTAGCACGACAAACCATTTGTCGTTCCCACATAGATCTACAGCTAATGATTTGTCATGACTTTGGGTGCGGTCGACGAAAATCGCGGTCTTCGAGGACGGACACGACTGTTGCAACATAGGAATGGCAGGCGCGTTCGGCGACCCGCCCTACATGGCAAATGGTATGCAGTGCCGCGACAAACCATTTGCCGCTGGGGGCCCTATAAATACCGCAGCCGAGACCCCATTTCCCCTCACACTCTCATTCAAACTCTCCTCATCCAAGCCCCCCGTTGCCCCTTCTTTTCCATCCAAGCCCTCTTCCTCTTTCCCCCAAGGTATGTTTTTTTTAATTTAAATTTCTTCAATTTATTAATATATTTTATTCATGTCTTTTGTTTATTTAGAAATTTTTGTAATTTCTCATTTAATTGAAAATTATAGATTTTAGAACTTGATGGTTGTTGTCTACTCTAGAATGAATAATTTAGTTTAGAATCACACATATGCACAAAGGATGAGATTAGGAAAATTAGAGGTTTACAAACTTTTTTTTCAATTTCTATAGGTCACATTTCCATTTATTCGTTAAATTAAAGGGCTACAAACTTTTTCCATTAAATTAGAAATACCCATGTTAATTAGGACTATTAATATTTAATAATTGTTATCAATAATAATTACCAATAAAATAATATTAAGTTCAAATTGTATTAAATATTTATAGTAACATTCATTATACTATTAAATTGTTATCATTAATTAAAAAGTAATAATATCTACAAGTAATCAAAATTAAATTATACTATTAAATTTCATTAACAAATAAAAGTGAATTATATTAATTACTTAAATACTAAGTTAACTAAATGATTAGTATTGATTAGTTAATATTGATTAGGAATCTTAATTATAATAATATAAATTAGGAATCTTAATTATACTATTTATATTAAAAATTAATTGAAAACTAATTAATCAAAAATAAATTATCATGACCATTAATTTAATGAACGGTCAGTAATCAGTATGCACATGTGGTTACATGCATGCCATGAGGATAATTTGCCCTCACATTATTGCGGTTTGTGGCAACGTGAATGCTAGTATCGAACATGTGAAGCTTTGAGCTGATTTTTATACATCAAATGCATTCTGGGCCACTTATGCAGCTGCCTTTGTTCCGATCCCCGATCGACAATTCTGGCCACCCTTAGAGATATCCCCATTGCTACATCCCAATGTTGTCCATGCACCTGGTCAACCAAGGAGACGACGGCTACGTGGTAGCATGGACGAGATGGGAACTGTATAAGTAAGATGTAGTCAATGTAAAGAGCATGGTCACAACAAGACAACGTGTGACCGAAGGCACCGCTAGTTTCTATGTAGTTTTTATTGTAAAATATTGTAAACTCTTTCTTGGGCAATGCACCTTCGTACAGTTGTCATTTGCAAAATTTGGATTTAGAATAATAATTTCCTTGGTATTATAAACTGATCTACTTTTCTAGCATAGCTATGGAGGAATTTGCAGGACATGCCGATGCATCGGTACTGACTAGGCAGAGGGAACATCTTTCTGCTCGGCCACTCACAGATAGTGACATGGTCACTCAACATAATACGCATCGTGATTCAAATTAATTCAATCTAAATGATGGTTTTTGTTATTCAGGCACATCGCTTTGTCGAGCATGGTCGGACACTAAATCGCATACTTGAGCAGCCACGCAGCGATGCAGTGAATCAAAAGCTGGAGGTCATTGGTTTTCATTGCATCTCCAACCTGAGATGGGCCACTATTTACCAGGTCCTTGTGAAGGCACTAGTTGAGAGGTGGTGACCGGAGACTCATAGTTTCCACCTTCGACAGGGCGAGGCATCCGTCACTTTAAAGGACGTTTCTATACTGACAGGGCTGAGAGTGGAATCGTTGCCCGTGATCGGCTTGGAAGAACACCCTCAGCTGGATTGGGGTTCATACTGCGTGGAAGTCTTTGGTGTCAATGGACGATAGCGAGGACCAGGAACTAGTGGGTGGGAAGCTTAGGCTAACGCGGATAGCCAAGACTCTATTGACGTCTACTGCTCTCCAATCGACTGATCCTGCAGAAGCCGTACGAGTTGCCCGTGCATTGATTCTGTTCCAAATTGGAACAAACCTATTACCGGACGCTAGCGCAGACAAGGTCCATCTACGCCACCTTCTAATCTTACAGGACCTCGAGAATTGTGGAAGCAGGGCTTGGGGTGTTGCTGTCCTAGCACAGATGTACTACCAGCTGGACCAGTTTGCTTTGATGAACGTTCGGAGAGCATGCGCGTTTTGGACCTTACTACAGGTAACAAATCTAAATTATGCTACTACGCATCTACACGTATATAACACAATTTCTTTCACCTCATAGTCCTGGTCTTGGGAGCATATCCACATTGGTCGCCCACGACCGTATCAACTGATAGAGGCGACTCTGCGATCAGCCCCTTACACAGCAAGGTCGAAAAAACTTCGTAACTGGTTATGGGTATTCATCTTAATGTGGACCTTACGTTAAACAGTTGTTCTTTAGGTGGATGGGCGGAAGGAGGTCACATAGAGAGAATGTGGCCATCACTCACCTTTCATTTTATCGGAATGAGTTGGATCTGCAAGAAGAACATCAGGTATGTAAGCTACATAATTGCTCATGACTCAATCAGATTCGAATAGTATTCACACCCTACTAATAACAGATGCGGTGGACACCCTACGAGGCCCAACATGTGTTGCAACTACCTGAGATTTGCCGTGAGGGCTAGGCTATCTGGCGTTCGAAGACAGTGCTTATATACTTCAACGTCGTTGTCATGCATGCACCCGATAGGGTAATGAGGCAATTCGGGATGCGACAACACATTCCGGATGCAATGTCGTAAATCTCCTCGGATGACAAACGCGCTAGAGCAAGAGACGATGAGCCCTATGATTGGTGGCTACACCACCAAGAGTGTTTGGCTTAATGGAAACATCGATTGAACGACGTAGTTGGAGAGAAGGATTTGGATAAGACACTTGCTGATGTCTTGTCTGACTACCTTATTTGGTATTGGCAGATTACACGACGTTGGATTGCTACGGCCATACCACCACCCCGCCAAGCATATGAGCCACACCGATCAGGGTGGAACCAACTGGTAATTTTCTACCTAATACTAAATATTTAAAACATAATTTCTTCATAATTTATGATTTAAACTTTTTCGTTATAGGTGAACTCCTTGTTTCGTGTGACAGAACTGATGACGGAACATCGAAGGAGTACTGAATTGTAACAATTGATTGGCTATGTTGACTATACCATCCATAATATGTCACTGGTGGATCCGGGAATACACGATGTCTCCCACATGTACACCTCATACACCGAGTCCACGACGTTTGCTTCTCAACAGTGGGGTGAACAATACACTTCCGGGGCAGACGAAGTTGGTCTGTCATATCAGGCGACACAGTCCTACACCTAGCCCTGTATTCCTCAAATGCAGCAAATGGGTTCTGCAATACCATCATTTAACTTGCTTTCCACACAGGAAGCTCAGCCTTCTCAAACGCAACATTACTTCTGGCACATGGGGCAAAGTCAAAGCCATCCCCCTTTCATTGGACTCCCAGGTTATGGCGTTGGACCAGTCACTTGGGATATGCAACCATCGGCAACGGATCTTCCTAGGGTATCCACTGAATCCTTACTGGTGATAGACCAGGAGCCACCTCATGCTTCAAACGTATTAAGTCAGAGAGAGGGTGGTAGATCTACAATCGGAAGGGAACGCTCCACCACTGTTGAACCTGAAAGAAGAACCGTTGCTAGCCATGTTAGGGGTCGGGGCAATGCGGGCAGGGGGGCAATAACGGGAAGGGGGGAGGCAGGCTCAGGGACAGGAGATCAGAGGAGGGGGAGAAAGGAAAAGCGTCTTCACCAAAGGGACCATTATCACATATTGTACACCACACGAAAAAATGGTTTCATTGATTGTACCCCGCATGTTATCCCCATTTAAGCAAAAGAATATCATGTTTTGGAATAGTTTTTCTTTAATGTTGTTATCCACTTTGCTACAAAAAGGATATTCTATTTATGATTATTGATGCCATTGATGTTGATTTTTTAATTAATTTTTCAAATTAATTAACATCCGAACAGGACATGGCAAAAATATGTTTCACAGCTTGCAAGTCGGTGCGTCTTCCCGACAACCGTTTCCTAGCAGTACGTGCTCCACCTAGTCGGGCCTCAAGCCGTGTACCATCCCACGCACCACCGTCAGTGCATTCACCGCCAACTACGGAACCAAGCAGGACACCAACCGCATCACAACCAGAGCCAGTGGAGATACTACCCCATCTTCAGACGGTCCAGTCCGATTCACAGTTCTCCCCTTATTCCCCGCAAGGCAGTTCGATTCAGAGTTCATCCCAGAGTGAGATGTCACCGCTTGCAGAACCTCGTGACGAGGAAGAAACTTTATACGCCGATTTAGCTGATCTGCATTACACTGTCGTATTAAAGTATGCACGTCTGAGTGCGCTGCGTGGAGAGCGAGTGAGGTCAGGTCGTGAGTAGAGTTACTCAATTATGTTGTCATTTTGAAATCTAGTCACATGTCTACTTTAAGGGTCTCTTGCGTATGTAGTACTGTATGTAGCTTTTATCAAGCAAATGAAATATTTCAGCTTCTATACTTTTGAGAATTTATGAATGAATATGAGTCCCATTTACATGTTAAAAATGACAACTTAATTTTACCATAGATCGAAGAACTTTTTTACTTTATATTTCCTTACATCAATTTTAAAAAAACCCACCCTTCATCTACATATAAAGATGTTTACGATACTATTACAGATATATCTAAAATAGTAATTATAAATATCGTAAGATTTATATATCAATAAATCAATATATATTACTAAAACTATATGAATTAATAATTTACATTAATTATATATGAGTAAATAATACATCATTTTATATTAATTCATTTTCAAATTTAAAATAATATGTACTATTAATTTTTAATTTCGTTGCTTACTAAATACTATATATATTTAATATATATATATTATTGGTAAATAAACCAACTCCAACCCGTTTAGCGGGAAAGGCCATTGCGCGGAAAATGGTTTGCCGTAGGCGGCAAACCATTTGTCGCAAAAGCGATGTCAGTACGGCGAACGGTTTGCCGCGTCACATAGGCTAACGGCAAACCGTTCGCCGATACGTCCTCATTCTGGGAAATATTTCATTTCCGTACCCTGAATGTGAATTATTTTACCTTCTCTCTCCAAAACGGGAAATAACTCGTAGCAGACACTTGTAATCAAGGTAGCCGTGAAAAGGCTCTTTCCTTTCCTCCATGTGGCAGATAACACAGCGTCTTCTCTCCCTATTTATATCATCTCTTTCCCTTTCATATTTTACCTACTTTTCCCCAAAACCTTTCCTTCTTTCCAGCCGAGAGGAGAGCCCATCTCCTTCTTCTTCTTGCTGTTGGAAGCTACTGCTTCCCTCCTCTTTGCTGCACAGCAGCTGAAGGGTAGCTACTATCAACAACTACTATTGTCGTTCCCATTGACCAGCAGCAGTTGTTGCTGCTCTGAGGGCCCCTACTGCTTCCCGATCTGCTGGAGTTGCACCCAATTGGAGTTGTTTCTCCTTTGTTGTTCTGGAGAAGATGCAGCCCCTCCTTCCAAATAGAGCTCCCTGCTGGAGTTGCATGCAAAGATTGATCTCCAATTTCCTAAAAGTGGTACAAATTCCCCCCCTCTTGCTACCTTCCATGAATTTTTCCATAAGTTTGCTTCCTTTAAGCTAAAACTACTATTCATCAGCTGATCAAGCAGCTGCTCCATACAAAAGCTTGATCTCCTCAAATTTGGAGATATCAAAGGTATAATAACTAGCTCTCTTGCTGCCTTCCATGTTTGCATTTAGACCCAATTTCAAGACCACTTTTATGCTTTAATTTCCTGATTAAATATGGAGAGACCATAGGTACAAGTCCAACCCTGTTACTGCCCTCCATGTAGTTTACTCATATGGTCATTATTTTAACAACTAATCTTGGTTTATGCATAACATAAATAGGGAGTTTGTATTAACTTTAGATGACCTAAGATATAAATAATATAGTATCGAATTGTTTGCTATTGCTATCTGTGAAGTGCATTCAGTGTAGCCAGTCACAATGCATAAGAATAATGGAAGAGATGTTTTCTAGGTTTCATCACACGGGACATGAATCTAGGGATTAATTACCAGAGAGGGAAGTCTATGAAATGCCCAAAGCATCCCATGTCACTCTGTCAGGGAAGAGTAAGGTCTGTTGGAGGTGCAAGGAAAAGAACACGATTTCTAAAACCATTAGAGTCTTGGGGTTTTGCTGTAAAGTATAAGTTAACTCTCTTCTTCTTAGTAAGTTGGAGATTTTAAATTCCAGATTGCGGTGGACAGTTGGAGTCACAACTTTTGCCTCACTGGAGAAGCTATTGCATCTCATGGACTCTCTTTTAATCTATGATTGCAAGTTGGCTAGGAAGTTTAAGGTATTGCTGAAAGTTAGGATATTCGTGTGCCTTTTAAGACATCACGGGTTGGGGGCTAGAGTTTACAGAAATAATATGGCTTCGGATGCAGACTTAAGCTATCCATTGTTTGGGATGGAGCATGTAGACATGGAATATGTTTTGATTGGTTGCTCCTTGGTTGAAAATGTGTGGAGTAGGAAATGAATGCAATGGTTGGATCCCTTCTAGCATACTTTTTGGACATATGTTTGAGGATAGGATGGTGGATAGCTTCTAATTACATCTAGACCCTTGGCAACAAAACACCTAGAAGGTGACTCTGACTTATTTAATTGCTAAAATTTTCATTCGGCCATTGGATTGGGCCTGAACTGCATCACCGATCCAACATGGGAAATCACACCTTCTTTTAAGTCTTTATACACAGTAGTTCCAACCTTTTCTAAGTATTTTTATGAATACCATGAAGGACATCTTACATATGAATTTGAAGATAGAAGAGGACAAGGAAGTTAGGAAACTATACTTGGTTCCCTGCTGTTGCATAGATCCATCATGTCCTAATGTGAAACACCTTTCAGTTCCTTAGAACTAACTAATTGCAAGGCTTCTGTCCAAAACAAACGTGAAATTCTATTCGGGAAGGTTCTTTACATCAACTTATCCTAAGCACGATCATATGTCTTACCATAGCGTGGCTATATAATCTTTTCATCAAAGTTATTCTGCTTTCCTATTCCTATGTAAGTGGGGCCCTTGTGGAACACCCATAGTGGAATTCCTATTGTGCATATATTGAAGAAGCTGATAGCACAACCAAGATCGACTTTTAAATGGATTTTGTAATTTCTAAGCATTGGCTTGCATATTGGGTATGGGATTCACAAGTGTGGATGAATGAGTTGTTGGGTAAGGTTGATGAGCTTATTGAATATAGTTCACATTGAGGTATAAAAGTCAGTGGGATCATGTGTACTATTATGGTGATTAATATCGAAGTGAGGTACATTGGAATACCTTCTCATTAATAAATCAGAATATGTTAAAACATATGATGATAATTAGTAGTGCCAGTTATGGTGACTTTTACATCTGACTGTGCGTGGGTGCGGTGACCCTCAACTGGATGGGAGATAGGAAGCCCGGTTAGGGTAACGACTGCCTAGAGTACGAGTCTAGGATCCCAGTCTTGTTTACAGTTTTTACACGAGCTCGTAATATTTTTATGATTCGTTGGGATCCATGTTTTGACCAGTTCCACTGACCCTGTTTCAGTAGGATACCTATGTTGGGGGACCCTCGATTTTGGTTTTTCTTTATGAGCTCATTTGCTCCTACCTGTCGGGCCAATTTTTTGAGTGACTCTTCTGGAGAGTCTCTCCCACCCGTCTCAGGGGTGTAGTTTTGGAGCAGGCCTAGTCCTCTACTAGACCGCACTTCCACTTAGATGGAGAGAAGGAAGAGTCTCTTAGGAGACTTCCTCACCGCTTGAGTTCTGGTTGCTATTCCTCTAATAGGTCTTGGCGATGAAAAGATCGTTGGCAGGTTACTGTTGAGTTGGTTATAGTTGAGCTTGGTTGTAATTGAGCATGGTCACTACTGAGATAGGTTACTGATACGCCAGTAGGGTCTGACAAGGAAAAGATCGTATCATAGAATTTATCAATCGACATCAATCATTGACATTTAATCAGAATTTAGAACTACTACTATGGATGTTAGGAGAAGCTAATGGTTTTGAGAACTTAGTTAGGATGCATTATACTTCACCACATGACTACGGAGGCACTCCACCTCTAAGGTATTCTTCACAACTTACAGTCATAGTGTGAGGTCACACTCAGACCAAGACCACAGACTATCCACTATGCTTAAGAAATTAGACAACGATAAAGATCAGATCAGAGAATCATCACATACAATCCCAAGATCCACCGACATGAGTTATAAGTAATAAAAAGACATTAACCTACACATAGATCTTTCAATTAATAAATGAAAGAGTTATATACGGAAAGTAAAGGGTTAATGGGTGAACATAGGATTCATATACATAACAACTTGAAAACCCATTATATGCAAGTAGCTTATTAAATTTTACTAGTCAACACCTATATGCTTGCTTTCTTTTTGAAATCACTGAATTACCTGTTATTTTTAACATGTTAGATTGTATTCAACAATTGTTGACATTCTCTTGTTCCTTTCATGTATGGCAGGCAAGGCGCCTGCATCGTAGTAGATCGACAGTTGACCTCGAGCTTCCACAGATAATCTCGACGGTGTACATATTATAGCTTTTGTACAAGATAATGCAAATGCTTTTCTTTCTCTTTTTTATTTTGGTATACATTTACGTGATGCAATTTCTCTTCTGTTACGTGAAAGTATATATGAAAATTAATGGAAATGTGAATTGGTGACACTTGTTGTTCTATGGCTTGTTATTAAATTGTGAATGTCATTCTAATGCAAAAAATATTCCCTCACTTTTGTAAAACTAATGCGATCAATTACGAATATAATACTGCGAGTGTTGTGTCAATTGGTAGTATTTATTAATCTTATTATCCTATCAACTCCTTAATTTTCCTAATTAATGATTAATTGAAATAATTATCTTACCATCCATAGAATGAGAATCATATTCTCAAGTCCTATTCCATTTGTCTTTCACATTTTCATTTCTTTTTTCAGTGTACCATTTCCATGTACATTAGATTAGTGAATCATATTCGCAATGTAACTCTTCAGTTTTTTATCTTTCTCTCAGAGAGACATTCATGAACTCCTTCATGAATTGAGTATTGAAAATGAGGATACTTGGAGATAATATCGAGGTGATTGCATGAACCATGTATAGTGACTTGCATAATGAGACTGACTCTTATGTCAGTATCAAATCAACCAGCCAGGACATTATCCTCACTTCCCAATGCACCTAGATCCCTTCAAGGTCACTTGCCAGCATTTGGACTAAGTGTGGATAGTCCTATTCTTGATAGGAGTCACTAAAATCTAATCATGTTTCATTATTTCTTAGGATCAGAAGAGTCATAGTACACAATCAAAATGTTTTCTTCACCCACCGAGTATTCCTAATACTTGTACATCTTTCATATTGGAAGACCTTGATCAAGAACCTGAAGTCTAGGTCCTAATTCCATTATCTTCTTCATGGTTAGATTTGTAAGATATCATTCGATTTTTGGTATTAGGTATCAATCTAAGCTTTCTCAAGACATACATTATACCTTTATGTCATGTCTCGTCTCACGAGATGACCACCTGGAATTATCCCAATATCTCATGGATTGAGCTCATGCCTTCCGGATCCAAATGATCCTGTACGATCCCTTTCAAGAGATCGAATTTCTCATATATATTTCTACATACACCAACGCACCCATGTATGGAACTTGGCTAGGTCTTCCACCTATTGGTCTGCCACATGTACATACTCAAACATATAGAAACATATATGTCTAAGGTCATAAGATGTATGCCTATATCCTGACCATATACGATCTAGTTCTTAATCTATCTCGATCTCACTAGGTCAACTCCTTGACCCAACATCCCAATTACCCCTCGATCACTATCCTTATGCAGAGGACATGCATCAAGAGGTACACTGGATATCAATCTTTAGAGTAGGATTGCCATCACCTTCTTTGACCTGAGATCCATTCTTGATATACATCTTTACAAGTGTTGACTGTGTCCTCAATCCAACTCCTTGGATTCTCAATCTAATGCCAGCCTCTATGATTAACATGATCAACAGATGTATGTTATCAAGACGACCACGACACATAACCCTAATTGTACTAAGGGACCCAATAATGCACACATATGAATCAAACATTCAGTATTATCCATTGATCTCGGAAATAAATAACAAAAACAAGGTAGTACTTATTTTTTTGCATTGTCCATAATAGTTCGCACAAGGCTCACAAGTCTAACATAGGCTGCCAGTTGGAACCTACAAATATTTTTGAACTTTTGATATGCATAATAATCCCTAAAACTTAAACTATTTATATCTTGTATGCTTTTTTCCATATATTAGTTCAAAAATTTATGTGGTGCTTGTATTGAATAACCCTAATTTCTCTATTTTTTTGAATTTTATATGCATCGGTAGATACTTTCTTTAATTTTTATTTGTTGCTTAGAACTTTGTATTTCAAAAGTCATTTGGAAATCATTATATTTTGATGTATGGTGCTATAAAATTAGTTCATGTAGATCCTTATAGTTCCTTTTTTGGATGTTAACCCCCCCCTTTTTCGGTTTCCAAATAAAAATAGTTCCTTGTTTTACTTAAAAAAAATCCTAAGACTGCAAAATATAAAATCTATTAAAAGAAAACTATCTCAGAATTCCACGATTTATATAGTATCACGATTCATTTTAGTTATGATTTTTACTGTTTAAATTTTTGATAAATCCTAGAAAGAACAAAAAAAACTAAAAAATTTATACATTTTAAAAAAAATCCTTGGTAGGAGTATATCCCCTCTAAAAATATTTCAAAAATTTTCTATTTTCAAGTCAAAAACCTAAAAACTAAGACAATAATTAAAAAGACAACAAAGTTCCTAAAATATAAAAAATATATTCATTTGCATTATACTAACACTGAAATAAAGTATATCTACATATATATTTTTCACTTTAATTATGCATATCTCACATTGATAAATTATTTTACTTAAATATTTTATAAAGTAAAAAATTTACAAAATTAAAAATCACATTAAAATTACTTTAGTTATGTTAAAAATATACTCGTTACTCGTATATCTATATTTAATATCACAAAGAACATTTTAAAACCACAAAACATAAATACTATAAGAATTTCAAATAAAAAGTAAAACAAATTTTAAAATCAGTTAAAAAATCATATATTAAAATAAAATACATACATGTAAAATATAAATCAAAGATAAAATATAAAATCCAAAAAAAATATGTAACCATTGGTATAAACATATATAGAAAGCACAAAGACATACAAAAAAGTAAAAAACACAATAACACAAGGATTAACTTGACTGAACACACATATATCTAAATTTACTACGCTATACTTAACTACTTGGACTCATCATCAAGTTGCCTCATTGAGTTCAACCATGGTTGTTGACCAAATATAATAAAACACATACCATATAATTTGTTTTAAATAATCGAGATTTGCATATACTACAAATCAATTGATTAATAACTACAAAAAAGCATGTCAAACCTAGGGTAAACATAAGTTGAAACCATAGCCAGTTGTTCTTGCCTCTCCTCTCATGGTCGTTGCCCTACCTCCCTTTCCATTGGATGAGCCACCTATTTTTGTGGTGTTTAGCATCTTCACTTTGTATTCATGATTGATTACATGAGGCGTGATCCGAAGTTTGAGAAGAATATCCTAGAGGGGTCGTTAGGTATGCATAATGACATAAGGAGGAAAGGGTTACTAAAATGTCGTATTTCAACAATACGTAGACATGTGAAACAAGATCATACCTATGATATGAGGAAGAATGGTAGTCAATAGATATATGAGAATCTGAGTATAAAATTTTATCTATATTTTTCGTAGTTTCTCTCTAAATTAGTATTATTATTGGATACACGTATCTATTTGTAACTACTAAACTACCAAACGTGCATATTAGTTTTTCAGTGACGTTTTTTTTCCACTTGATTAGTTTTTTCGTAAGTATCCAAAAGAGAACCACTCTCTCTTGATAGTCCAACAGTTTTTGAGAAATACTAATATCTGAGTATGTTTTACTATTGTGATCCTCTTAGATTCTGCAGTATCCATTATAACTTCCCTTTTTTCAGTATCATTCATGCCCCTACCTTTTTGGGTTATTGACAATTGTGCACCCCAAGTTAGTTTCCGTCCATTCCCTTCTTAAATGGACAATATCTCAAGGGTACAAGTGTAATTGGAAAAAATGTACGAGTGTAATCTTTTGAGAGTCCAACCATTTTCCTTCATACATCTTGTTAACTCTTGGTCAAACATTTAGCGGTGTCCTTCCATTCAACCAACCTATGCCACATAAGCTTGGTATGCTGACCAGACAGTCAACTTCATCCACTCTCCCATTGAGTATCTTGCAACCATAACAAAGCCAGTTGCCCTTCTATCCCTTGTCACTACCCATGTCCTCTATCCACTCCGTGACATCTCTCTTTATTCCTTCGTTCCCGACTACCGAATCCTCCATTATCCTTTCCTCTTATCATTAGTTATCGTTATCATCTTCCAAACCTTATCCCCATCGTTAATAACCACCTGCTCTACCATCCTCCGACATTCTCCGATGAAAAACAACCAACCATCATGTACTCCTCGACCATCAACACATCTACTATCTATCCCATAGGCTTTCCATGTTTGTCTACGCCTTTGATATACCAGTGTTGGTCCTTTGCCATGTGTCGACCCTTCGTAACTAACCTCCTCGGTCGTGCCTCCCTCATTGATCTCTTCTCCTACTCTCCATTGTTCGTGCCACATGCACCAATCTCTCCATCCAACTTTCTCATTCAAAACCCTTGCAAGTTCCCCTCTCGTGCTCGTGCTGCAATCGCTCCTTCTCCCCCATCCCCTACCAGATAAAAAAGAGAACACTTTCTATCTCATCTCCATGGTCCTCTTTAAAAACCTTACCACATATCAGGACATCAAGCTCCTCAACCTCCCTCTCATCCACACCAACCTCTCCATAGATGTCGATCCCTTCTTCCCAGTCTTTCTATCACCACCCCTCCCGAGGCCATCTCGTCCATCTCCCTCCTCACCTAAATCGTACAATCATCTTATACCTACGCTCCCATCTGTTGCATGCGGAGCCTCAAGTCTATTGTATCTATTAACAGACTTGGGAACGGAGGAGAGACAATGAGGATGGGGTGGAGGAGGTTGGGGCTGAACATGTGGCTCGAGGCAAAGGAGGGGGAGGACAGGGGTGGAGGAGGATGGGGCTACAACCTTGGAGAAAACGAGGGAAGAGGAAGGTGATGGGGAGGGAGATGCAACCCGCCTCCCAAGAAAATCCTCTGCTCGTAAAATTGTAGGGGCACGAATGTAAGAAAAAATTTGCTAAATCAGGTTTGGTTTGAACAAACCATAGTTTGGTTTCTCACTTACAACAAAACTAACAAAATGGCACAAGTGATGATAGTACAAGAACAAGATAGGAGCATCAGGTGATATTGCAAAAAAGAGGAATATAATTGATATTGTAAAATCTAAGAGGGGTAAAAGTGTAAGAAAACACAATATCTAATCATCTCCCCGCTGTGGGCCAGTAATCTTATCCCACGTGTCCTGGTCCCGTTCATGGTCTCGGACAGCCTGGCGCTATTCTTACGCCCATTCACACACGCGCGCCTTTTCTTCCCCTCCCGTTCCCGCTTTTAACCACAAACCCCTTTTGACATGTAATTAATAAAAACTACCGTCACTAATCACACCCTTTGTTCCCATAATAATCATAAGCCAAGGTCCAACCAATCATATAAAGCGCACCTCGCCCTTCTCCCTCTCCGTAGGGGAGGACAGGGATACTTCGGAGCTCGGCTAAAGGGGGAGGGAGCTCCGAATTAGATCTCAAACCCTCCAATAACCATCCTCCCTTCTCCCTAATCTTTATCCCGTTATAGGATTTGATCGTGTACATGCCATGGCGTTCTGGGAGGCTTTCCTCAATTGGCTAAGAAGGTGAATACTTTTGTGCTCTGTTGTTGGCTTTTTGCTACCTTGTTGTATTCGATCGGCATATTTGCTGGAATGAATTTTGGGTGGTTGTGATGTGAAAAAATGTTGGTTTTTCTCTTGGGGACGTTTGACTGTAGAAAGTTGTCCTCTTTTCTATGATTGGACTGGGAAATAAGGTCGAATGATGGACTGGTGCGTGTATCGCGCTGAGATTCTTCTTCTTGTTGATGGCATGGATGGTATTTTGGAATAAACATATTTCTTTCCCCATCATCCGAGATGAATAGTTCAGGAGATGGAAACGATGTGGCTAAAGGCCTGGACATTCTAAACTTCGCGACTCATTGAAAATAGGAACCGGTTTCTTTTCGAAAATGCAAACCAGGTTCTCCAAGAAGCGTATGTATCTAGTGGGTGGAATCTAAGTTACCATATGCGTAATTTAGCTTCATGGTGTTTCCCATGTTGGCTTATAGGGACTGGGACTTTTGTAGAATTATCGCCCCTTGATGAACTAAGATGCGTGCAAAGAATTCATTCCGTGCATGATATATCAAGTTTATGTTACATGTTATTAACTTGGTTTATAAAAGAATATAAGGGAAGATAGAGTACTCGTTAGGATTTCTTCGTACAATCTATTTGTCATGGATGCAAGCAATGTGTTTGGTGTGTCATGTGAAGTGTTCTCTAAACCTATGATTGACAGTCCCTTGGATCGCCAGCATTTCTGATTGACTTATCTGATGATATTATTCTTCGTCTTGCAGCCTTTTTTTCAAGCAAGAAATGGAGTTATCCCTTATAGGACTGCAGAATGCTGGGAAAACGTCTCTTGTTAATGTTATTGCTGTGAGTATTGTCAAATATCTGTTTTTAGCCTATTTCTGTAATCCTTTTTGATATTGAGGCTCTTTGTTGTTCCATTTACAGACTGGTGGATACAGCGAGGATATGATTCCTACGGTGAGTTCTTTGTTAGAGAAAGTTGGGCCTTTCTTGTCTGGAACATGGATTGTTTATTTTTGTGCTGATCATTTGCCCACGCGCATTTCTGCGGCGATTCTTATGCACTGCAGGTGGGATTCAATATGAGAAAAGTGACCAAGGGTAATGTAACAATAAAGTTGTGGGATCTTGGAGGACAACCAAGATTTCGAAGCATGTGGGAACGATATTGCCGTGCAGTATCTGCTATTGTGTATGTGTCTAAATCTTCTTAAATATCATCTTTTATACTAGATAGACAATTGACCGAGATGGATAATGCGCTGCTCAGATCATTTGTTGCTATTAAAAACTATTCAAAGAAGGAAAAAGATTTGGTTGTTGCCCTTGGTTAGAGCTATTTCATTTAATTATCTAAACTTTTTAGTTGATATAAAAATTCATCTTACTATCAGATGTAAACTTATTGCGTCGTATGCCCACTTCACTCTATACCTTGAGTTGAGAGAAGGCAGGGCCATAGTTCGAAAGAGGCCATTTTTCTCTAAGGGAAGTTGGCCACATGCTCAGTCCTCATTTAAAGGTCACAGGAGAAGAAACCAGTGGTCTCTCACCTCATCCTTTTGCACCATTTGGGATAGACTTGGCCCTAATCAGGGCTAATTTGAAATAAAAAAATTTCGTGGAGAAAGTAGAGCATGATGGTTTGAATCACTGTTACCATTTAATCCTTACTCGCTTGTCGTCTCTGTTGGAGGACTAGTAACACTTTTTTGCTTTTCACATGTTAGCTCCTTTGTTCATGCTTCCTACTACATTTAACGTCTTATTTTCCTACAATATTCAACCTAGTCACTCCACTCAGCACACTTCTTATGAGATTACTGAACAAGTTGCTAGCTTTCTACATGGAAAACAAGTTCTTCATCTCATGCAGACAAATCAACGATTTTTGGCTAATTGGAATCCGGAAAAAATGTTGATCTTTACTAAAGAAGGGATTAGTTGGATGAAAGGTTAGAACAAGCAGCGGGACTAGCACCAATCAGGGTTTTCTCCCTATTTCATTGAAAAATAGGCTAGAGCAAGCAAGGTATCTATCTTGGCGTATCACCATTTTCATTGGAAGAATCAGATGGAATTGTGAAAGTAGTAGAATTCACCTATTTAATGGGAAGTATCACCAATTAAACCCAAAAGGGACATATCATTAGATGATAGAGAATTGTATAATATCATTCCACAATCAAATATTTCGTAGGAGTAATACATGATTTTCCTATATGTAGAAATAAAAGGAATTGAGAATGCATCTGAAGAAGAAAATGATATTGGTTGTCTGGTATTCAATTGATATGAGAAAGTGGGTTTGTGGGAGAGTCTTGACCCTTTGCCATGAACATCATTTTCAAACTCCCTTCACTCTATTTTGTTTATAAGCAAGAACATCTCGAGCCCCCAGCCCATAGTTGTAGAGCTAGAAGTTTTTAACTATTTTGGCTTTAGTTCGGGAAAGAAAAATGGAAAGAAAGAACTAATAAGTAATAATACTATCGTACTCAACGATGCCAAATTATTTATTATATTGTAATCAAACGGATGGTACTCAAACCCACATCTTCTCCTTGGTAAAGGGAAATTTTACCATGCGACTATATCAACATTTTCTTTGTTTTGATATGCATATGTCTACACTGTCGAAGGGGAAAGGCAAATTCTTGTATTGATAAGAGGAAACTATGATCTCTTAGATAGAAAGAGACCCTGGCATCGAAGAAGTGTGTCCATGCCATACATGAAAATAATTTATAAAAAGAAAGACAATGGCATAAATGCTATATTTGCAAATGCTAAATAGAGCAATTTGTTGGACATGTGAGCCCACAACGAGCCATTATGCAATAAATGTTATTGCGAATATCATTCCCTAATCTGAAATAAAGAATAAATAATTTGCATAATAGCTCCCTTTGTACAATCAGGGTTATTTATCATGGCCATCTTGATGATCATACAGTTGTTGATTCAATAATTGAATCATAGAAGCTGGTGCTTGGATGAATATCTAAAGGGTTAGATTGAGGACTCATCAAGCACCGTCAAATGATTATTAAGAGATGATCTCCAGCCTGAGTAGGAGATGGCAATCCTTTCTCACATAGACTGATGTCTGACCGACCTCTTGATGCAGGTCCTCTGCATGGGAATAGTGATTCGGAGGTGTCAGATTAGTTAGGTCAAAGAGTTGACATAACGAGATCGAGATAACCTAAGTCCTATGTTGAATGCTGTCACAGCATAGGCACACATCCTCTGACCGAAGACAGATGTATTGCTATATGTCTGAGTATGTACATTTGGCAGACCGATAGGTTGATGACCTAACCAAGGTCTATACACCGGTGCGCTGGTGTGCATGTAAGGTCATATGAGTAATACGATCTCTCGAAGGGATCATACAGGTTCACTACTGAACCGGAAGACATGAGCTCACTCATGAGATATTGGGAAGAATCAAATTCCGTGCACGGTCGTCTCGCTTTGGAAGCTTGGCTGAATTTGTAGGTTTGATATATACTTTTGGAAAGTATAAGATCAAGACCTAGGTATGATATATGCTTTTGGAAAGTATATGATCGATACCAAATCCCAATGATCAAATGAGAAACTTACTGATAAAACCCTGAAGAAGACAATATAAAATTGATCTTGATCTTCGGGTTGATCGTAGGTCTTCCAGTATGCAGGATGTACAGGTGTTGGGAATACCAGAAGGTGATGTGATTATAAACGATTGTATATCCATGACGCTTCCATTCCGAGGGAGTGATGAAACAGGTCTGGATTTTAGTGACTCCTTTCAGTAGAGAAGCAATCTGATCTTAGTCCAAGTGTTGGATATTGATCTGAATGAGATTCAGATACAATGAGAAGATTAGATTTGCGGTCTTGATTTAATCAAGCATCTGTGGGAGGTTCGTAAGATCTGGATTTGAGACAAGATCTCAATATCCAAGTCACTATACGTGGAACAATACAATCGCCCTGTCCTTATCTCCAAGTATCTGCGGAGAAAGCACATTATTCTTGAAAGAGTTCAAGAATAATTCATTTGATGAAATACATTTTTAAGCAAGAAGGACTTGATGATTAAATGAGATTTAATTATCAAGCATAATATGAATGGGATTCATATTATGAGAATAATTATCCAAGATAATTAAATAGGATTTAATTATCAAGGATTAAAGAATGTGGATAATAGTATCCATAATATTTGTGTATTATAAATATGATTTATAATATACATATATTCAAGAGAGAGAGAAATTTCGTAAATAGCATTTGTTAATTATTAAATGTGGATTGGATTCACATTTATTAATTAATTGGAAATGTAATTTACAAATTAGTTTAGGTTGTGAATTTGATTCACATATTTTTCGATGGCATGATGGAAATATTCACAAATTAATTTGGAATTAATTTGGTGGATATTATTGCAATAATAGAGATAATAAGATAAAATAAAAGGAGACAAAATAACCACCTCAATAAAAGGTGGCGTCACCTATGACTTATTCATAGGTGACGCCCCCTATGATTTAGGGTGGTTTGTTGCCTCCCTTTTTCAGTTATCACATTATCTCCTGATTAATTTATTTATGTTAAATTAAATTGTGTTGACAATGTTGCAACATATATTTAATTTAAATATAAATAAATGTTGTTGGTTTTAACCAACAACAATCATAGCCATTGATTTCTCATAGACCAAGCATGGCCGTTGGATCTATGTGTCCCATGGATTGAGATCCATTGGATCCCAAACTAATATAAAAGGAGGGTTAGGCTACCCTTTCTTGGTACTTCATAAAGAGTTGTAGAAGACTACTACTCTCTCTCTCTCTCATTCTCGTCTAGCCTCTCTCTCTCAATTTCAAGTGGCCGTCCACTTTGTATATTGAGGAGGAGAGCATCGTGCCTTCCCCTTCGACGACTCGAGGATCTCCTTCTTCTTTGGAGTTGCTTACTCTAAGGAAGACGACAGATTTTGTTTGACGAAATCAATGGATCCATTGCTTGGATCGTCATCGAGGATTGCGGGAGGAACGCGACTCATCATCGTGCCCGCAAGTGTGTTCTTCGTGGATCGGACTTGAGACAAGAGGATCTCTTGTTTGGGATCTCATGATCACAACCACGCTTCAAGAGGTATTCCTTATACTTTGTGGTTTGATGAAACGATCCGAGAAGTGTTCTCGTGATCATGTGGTTTCATCTTTATTTTTAAAAATTTTAATTTCTGCCGCATCTAGCGACTAGTGCGACCAGTGTTGTCAAAGGCGTTAGGCGCTCTAAGGCGCTAGGAGTCCAAAACACCTGAGGCGCTAGGCGCTTGACTAGGCGCTCGCCTGAGACAATCAAGGCGCTATATATACTACATATATTTATGTAAATAATCTTATATACCTATACATGCATATATGTATGTGTGTATGTATTTATATGTATATGCATGTATTTTTTCAAAAAAAAATTACACACATACACACATAAATTACAATCTAATATCAATTCAATATACATGTAAGTGTATGTATATTTATTTATATATGCTCATGTAAGTATATATTATGTCTGCAATTACAATACTTAAAACTAATTTAAATGTAATGTGTAAATAGAACTTCAAACTAACGTGTATAAATGTACATGTATATGTAGAATTAAGGACTAACATGTATGTCTATATGTAGAATTATAGAATTAAGGACTTACATGTATATGTATATGTAGAATTAATTATTAACATGTATAAATTACATCTAATATCAATCCAATGTATATGTAAGTACATGTATATTTATATATATACATATATGTGTAGTACTTAAAACTAATATCAATGTAACTTGTAAATAGAATTTAGAAATAACATGTATAGATGTATGTGTATATGTAGAATTAAGGACTAACATGTCTGTGTTTATGCAATATTTATAAGTGAATGTCTATTACATGTTTATATGTGTAGTACATGTACATAAGTGTACATGTGTATACATGTACATCTGTACATATGTGTATGCATGGATATGCATGCATATACATATGTTTACATGTATATGTCTATATATACATATATGTGTTTGTATGAATGTATGTATAATGTTTTAAAGTATAATACTTGTAATTAATTTGCATGCGTAAATGTATGTGTATTTGTCTATGTAGAGCTTAGTGTGTATATGTATGTGTATTGCTAGTGTATGTATAATTGATGCATGTATTTGTATGCACATATATATACTAACATGTCCAAATATTACTTAGAACTAATATTTATGCAACTTTAAAATTTTTAAAAAAAGGAAAAATACAAATAATTCAACAAAAAGCCACAGTTTTGCTTCAGGCGCTCACCTGAACCTGGCGCCTTAGGCCAGGCGCTCGCCTAGGCAGCGCCTGAGGCAAAATGCCTCGCCTGAAGCAAGGCAAGGCGCTTAGGGCTCGCCTCGCCTCGCCTTAGCGCCTAGGCGAGCGCCTTGAGCGCCTTTGACAACACTGAGTGCGACTAGTTGCTCCGATCGCATACGATGCGATCGACATGCTTCCGTGATGCGCTTAGGGATTCTCAATATCCTTCAAGTGGTATCAGAGCCATAGGTCGAATAAGATTTTGGATATGATCCATAGACCTAGGACGACTTCGGCTTGAAATAGTTGCGAAATTTTTTGTCGCATTTGATTTTTCGCACCTCTGTCTAATTGATTTTTTCGATACTGTTTAAATTGTTTAAACACGAAATTTTCAATTGGATTTTGTTCCCATTATATAAGGAAACCATAGGATCGGAGTTTGTGAAATTTGGACTTCATTTGCTCAAGATATGGTCTTTTGAATATGCATATATTCACTGTTGCGGGAACTGCGGATCTGAACGTGATTAATGAGATAATTACTGTTTTGATCCGCCTCGAAATGCGTGAATTATTTTGAGTTCTTTAATAAATCAAATAGGCAATCTTAGGAAACTGAGGTTGCATTTTTTGGATTTAAATTGATTAAGATAAGTTAATTTTAGTGATTGGGGGTCACTGTTGGAAGTTGACATTTTTTGATCATGAACCTTGTGATAAGTCATTCAGATATGATGATGAAAATTAATTGTTAATTTTCTAAAATAATTAGTGATAAATATTTGTAAATATTTAAAGAGATAATTATTTCATCGAATGACATTTGCCTAAACCACAATGATGAGATAATTGATCTTGATCATTGGTTGATATGAATCCATCAACAAACATTGATTTCATGAAAAACCATAGTTTATCCTACAATAGTTGTAGGACAACTTTTACATGAAAAACCCTCTTACTTGAATAGGATTGGGGATTTGTTTAGCAAATCTCCTTATAATATAATCAAAATTATTTTGATGTATATTATATGATATAATTTCGGTTGAAAAACCGATGAGCATCTCAAAGTACATGATGATCTATCTGGTATTATCCTTTCCTGAGGTGGATATGGTGCCTAGTCGGAGAGCATTGGGGTCGCGGGTTGCAACGTATGTGGTCCGTCCCACTCTCGTCGGTACTGGCCATGACAGCGGGTAGGGGCTGGATAATGCCGGAGAAGTCAAAGTGTATTTTTTTGTAATTATTAAAATTCAAATAATACGTACTTTGAGATTATACCTACTATTCAAGTAATAATCAAGTTTGTTGATTAATGATTAATTTAATGTGATTAAATTAATTATATCCAATTAACACTCTATTATGAATAGATGTGTATTTTCCTTGGAAGAATTAATTATGTGAATATGATTCACGATAATTAATTATTACAATTTGAATATGAGATGGAGGATCACATAAGTGACATCCATAGTCTCTTGTCAAGGCAAAGGATTTCGTCGCCAGTTGTTGTGTATAGGAGACGCCTGTCCGAAGTGACAGATCATGTATATGATTTAATTGGATCGGGTTCTTTGCTTCTCGAAAGAGTAAGGTCGTATACGTAGTAACCCCAATATCGAGTCCTCATATTATTGGGGCGATATTGGATTGCGTATAGCGAGTATTAAGCTTGTTGACGGTTGGTTCAATTAATGACGAGCCAACATCATCTTAGGGATGGTGGGCCCGGGTATTAAAGACCGAATTGGGAAATGCAAGTTGGACTTGCAAGGCGGAATGTGTTCCCGCTTCTTTTTATCGGAGTCGCAGGTTCTCAGATTATTGGGATGTGACGAAGATAGGAAAGGAGATCCCAAATCTTGCTAGAGATATAATGGCAAGAATATCTCTTACATTGAAAGTGATTAAGGGAATGAACTTTCATTGTTGACAAGGCAAGACAACTTTGATATAAAAATTCCTAAATCAAAGTAAAACATATATATATATATAATATATACCCTTATGCAAATTTCTTATTTCAGTTAATCCTTCATTAAACCCACTCAATATTATACTCAATAATAACCAGTAAAATATCATGGATTGGACTCATGATCCAGATATTGTACTTGCTATTGGACACATAATGTATGTGGTTGCAATGTGCAAGTTTCCTCAACATAATGAGGTATGACAATTAAATAAGACAACACCTTAGGGTTCGTATGTCTCTATAGTCTTGATCTTTCATCGAGTGTACTTTGGAAGTGACATGTCGATGGTGATCATAATTGTCGAATAATTCTTATAAAATAAAAGAAGATATTTTGGCATACATATGTGCTCTAGACATTTAATCATGAATGACATGGTTCTCTGCATTATGCAGAATAGTGGCTCGAAGGAGATGATGTATTCAAAATGTTTGAATACCTACCTCATCCTAAGTCTCTAAGAGTTGAGATGTATGTAGATATGATGAGTGTCATCATTCTACTATCTATACTCAAGTCATTCATGAAGCTTCATAATAATCATTTTGAATGAATTTAATGAAGCATGTATAAATGTTGAAATGCTCTTGTATTGAAATCCTTTGAATTCAACATAAGAGATTCTTTGTCTTGAACAATGGTTGTTTATAGATGAAGAGAGCGCAGTGGAAGCATGGGTCGGACCCGAGTAAGAAGGAAAGTCAAAGAGTTGACCTACTTCTGTGACTTTCATATGACATCCAAAGAGTTGGATGAATGCCAATACTGCAATAAGTTGATGTGTTGATAGTATGACTATCAAATCTGTCTAAAATCCTTAGAGAAGGACTCAGATAGAGCATCGGAATAATCTACATATAATCATTGACTTTGACTTTCTTATTTCATAAGATAAAGTCTGACAATTGTATCCCAATCTTCTAATGACATTTGCAATTGGTTGCATATATATATTAGAAGACTAGAAATGTGATCTTAAGGTATGGTAGTCATCTACATGGATATTGCTGTAATTGTTGCAGCAATCTCTGTTGGATAGATAGACTTCATATTCTCAGTGGGAGAGCCCTTAGTCTTGGAGAATGTCTCTATGACCTAGATATTAGAATACACTCATTGTTTGTTTCCAAATGTTGGAAATAAACATGAACTCTGATATAGAACTATCATAAAGAGTTATGATGGAAATATTTCAGATAGTAATCTAACATCTAGTGGACTCCACAAAATTAGAAAATTAATGAATGGTTCATTAAGATTTTTGATACTGAAAATCAAACTTTATAAGATCAATAGGAGGATGAAGATCATTTGACGATGATCTATCATCAAGTCTTGGACATATGTCTATTGATATGATAAATAAACTAGGAAGAGATGAAACTTTAGAATGTCTAAAAATTTCAAATCTTACATACTTGTGAATATTGTATTCAAAGTAAAATGTCTAATACACCCTTCTCTGGGAATGGTGTTAGATGTCGAGGTATTCAAGATCTCATACATATTGATGTATGTAGATCATCTATATCATAGTAAACATTATGGATATGTGATATCTATTGATGATTATGTATGATATGAGATTTCTTCTCTTTACCTGAGAAACCTTTGAAATGTTCAAAGATTTCACAATTTTGGTTTAGAACCAAAGTTTGAAGGAATATTAAATGAATTTGATCTAACCAAGGTAGCAAGTACCTATTAGATGAATTCAAAGAATACCTTATGAAGATATGAATATCATTTCTATCTTAATCCTCCTAACACATCTAAACTCAGTGGAGTTGTAGGGAGATGCAATTGGATCATGTGTGACATGATTTGATCAATGATGAATTTTAGCATCATTACCTCTTAGTTTCTAGGTATATATGCAGTAGAGACTACACTATATATCCTTAATAAGATTCCATGCAAGTAAGCTGGCATTAAGCACTAGAGAGTGCTACTTCATTAGGAAAATAAAGGATGGTACGAGATACCTACTTTATGACCTTGAGATTCTTAAAATATCTCATCTCTGAGAATGTGATTCTTAGAGACTGAGACTCTTGAGAATCAAGATGAAAATGAAGTGAAGGAACTCATTTAATCTTGAGAAGATAATGAGGCTCCTGAAATCAAAAACTAAAAGGACAATTAAAGATGAAACACTAATACCTCTTCAAATGAGTTTGAGGATGTATTCCATGTATCGATTAAGTCTGACAATGACCGGACTTCATGTAATGAAGCTCCTAAGGATCATGACATGGAAAGATGGATATTAGCAATAAAGTATAAAGTAGACTTAATATACAAGTGTTGTATATGGACCCTCGAGGATCCACCTATATGGGTAAGACCCATAAAGGTGTAAATGGATCTTCAAGAGAAGCATGAACCTGATGAGAAGGTAGAGACCTTCAAAGCACGGTTCATTGCCATGAGCTACGCACCGTAAGAGAAGACATTGCTTGCAATGAGACTTTTGCTCTTTGGAAACCATGCTTAAAATCATCATAATATTGCTAACCTTAGCTACACAACTTGACTATTGCATCTTCAAGATGTAAGTCAAGATTGCATTCCTCTAAGAATACCTCTCTGAGGATGTTCACATGAAGTAGCCACAGGGCTTCATGATTGGGGAAAGTAAGGTGTGAAAGCTAAAGAAATCCATCTATGGACTCAAATAAGCTTCTTGTAGTTGGAACATCAGATTTGACGAATTCATAAGTGTTATTATTTCAGAGAGAATCTTGATGTACCATGTGAAGCTTAGTGGGAGTGTCATTGTGTCCGTCTTGCTAAATGTAGATAATATCCTAATCATTTGGAATGATGTAAGGATGATAATAAGTGTCTTATAGACTGGCTATTCCATACCTTGAGATATGATCTCAAGAATACCTCTTAGATCTTAGTTCTGAAGTTGTTCAGAAGCAAAGAAAAGAGGGTATTGGGACTGTCATGTTTGTAGTACACCTTGGACATATTCCATTCTTGGAAATTCCAAGAAAGGCTTCCTTCCCTTGAGATTTGGTACTGACCTATCTAAAGGGATAGCACCTCAAAGAGTTGAGGAAGTGAATGCTAGAACTGCTTGCACTTGTGCATTAGTTACGAGAAGCTAAGTGTATGCTAGATGTGTACAAAAGCCAGATATCTGCCATGCAGTGGGAGTAGTAAACTGTTACTAATCATATTATGAAGAGAAAACACTTGATTGCAGTAATAACAAAATCTCCATAGATGACAAGATTTTTTTTGAGATAGTGATCTCAAAGTCATATCTTCAAAAGCTTAAGACTTTATATATAGAGATCTAAAAGGTCTTAACTGTGGATACCTTAAGAGATAGTGATCTCCCGGAGTAAGGTTATTCTGATAAGGATTATGGAAGTACTAGTTATAATAATTGAGCAATAGTGTCAAGGACACTATAACTGCTTTGATTAGATTGAGTGTTGGTTGCATGAGATGCAACATTCACATTGGATGCGAGCACTGTTACGTAGGGATATGCAAGTGCCGTAAAAGGACTTGGCATAGTCTTTTGGGAACAGAGTGACTGATCAGCTTACCTAGCTATTTCTAAATAGCCTATGATTGTCACATGAGTGTGGGTTTAAATGATTAGCCCATTAATGGCTCTTTGGGCTAGTGGGAGATTGTTGGACATGTGAGCCCACAACGAGCCATTATGCAATAAATGTTATTGCGAATATCATTCCCTGATCTGAAATAAAGAATAAATAATTTGCATAATAGGTCCCTCTGTACAATTAGGGTTATGTACCATGGCCATCTTGATGATCATACAGCTGTTGATTCAATAATTGAATCATAGAGGCTGGTGCTTGGATGAATATCTAAAGGGTTAGATTGAGGACTCATCAAGCACCGTCAAATGATTATTAAGAGATGTTCTCCAACCTGAGTAGGAGATGGCAATCCTTTCTCTTATAGGTTGATGTCTGACCGACCTCTTGATGCAGGTCCTCTGCATAGGAATAGTGATGCAGAGGTGTCAGATAAGTTAGGTCAAAGAGTTGACTTAACGAGATCGAGATAACCTAAGTCCTATGTTGAATGCTGTCACAGCATAGGTACACATCCTCTGACCGGAGACATATGTATTGCTATATGTCTGAGTATGTACATTTGACAGACCGATAGGTTGATGACCTAACCAAGGTCTATACATCGGCGTGCTGGTGTATATGTAAGGGCATATGAGTAATACGATCTCTCGAAGGGATCATACAGGTTCATTACTGAACCGGAAGACATGAGTTCACTCATGAGATATTGGGAAGAATCAAATTCCGTGCACGGTCGTCTCGCTTTGGAAGCTTGGCTGAATTTGTAGGTTTGATATATACTTTTGGAAAGTATAAGATCAAGACCTAGGTATGATATATGCTTTTGGAAAGTATATGATCGATACCAAATCCCAATGATCAAATGAGAAACTTACTGATAAAACCCTGAAGAAGACAATATAAAATTGATCTTGATCTTCGGGTTGATCATAGGTCTTCCAGTATGCAGGATGTACAGGTATTGGGAATACCTGAGGTTGATGTGATCATAAACGATTGTATATCCATGACGTTTCCATTCCGAGGGAGTGATGAAATAGGTCTGGATTTTAGTGACTCCTTTCAGTAGAGAAGCAATCTGATCTTAGTCCAAGTGTTGGATATTGATCTGAATGAGATTCTGATACAATGAGAAGATTAGATTTGCGGTCTTGATTTAATCAAGCATCTGTGGGAGGTTCGTAAGATCTGGATTTGAGACAAGATCTCAATATCTAAGTCACTATACGTAGAACAATACAATCGCCCTTTCCTTATCTCCAAGTATCTGCGGAGAAAGCACATTATTCTTGAAAGGGTTCAAGAATAATTCATTTGATGAAATGCATATCCAAGCAAGAAGGACTTGATGATTAAATGAGATTTAATTATCAAGCATAATATGAATGGGATTCATATTATGAGAATAATTATCCAAAATAATTAAATAGGATTTAATTATCAAGGATTAAAGAATGTGGATAATAGTATCCATAATATTTGTGTATTATAAATATAATTTATAATATACATATATTCAAGAGAGAGAGAAATTTCGTAAATAGCATTTGTTAATTATAAAATGTGGATTGGATTCACATTTATTAATTAATTGGAAATGTAATTTACAAATTAGTTTGGGTTGTGAATTTGATTCACATATTTTTCGATGGCATGATGGAAATATTCACAAATTAATTTGGAATTAATTTGGTGGATATTATTGCAATAATAGAGATAATAAAATAAAATAAAAGGAGACAAAATAACCACCTAAATAAAAGGTGGCGTCACCTATGACTTATTCATAGGTGATGTAGCGTGACCTCAAATTATAGGGCCGAATGTTTAATTAATTTTAATGGTCAATTTTATTTACGTTTATTTAAATTATCGTATCTCTAATTAAATAATTGAGATCGCCTGTGATCTCCAACAATTATTCGTAGATTTGATTTTAAATTTGGTCGGTTAATTAGTTAGAGTCCAATTAGGATAATTAGTGGTCAAATTAAATTAGTTTTCTATTTTTGTAATGCCATCCCTCCTATATAAAGGGATGAGGGTCCAATGTTTTTAGAAGTCAAGTATTAATGAAAAAAATTGAGATTTTATCTCTATCTCCTCTCCTTCTCCTTCCCCACGTGGTCTTCACGGTTCTTCTTCTTCAACCCCTCGTTCCCGACGAGTTTTCTTCTTCTCAACCTCTCCTTTTCTCCGCCGAAATTCCTCTCTATTTTCTCTCCTCTCTCAACGTGGTCTTCACGGTTCTTCTTCTTCAACCCCTCATTCCCGACGAGTTTTCTTCTTCTCAACCCCTCTATTTCTTCCACCAAACAATTCTACCGTTCAAAAATAATTTTTCGACACCACACCAAATCGGATCTGCATCATTTGGTATCAGAGTATGGCATCTAGGTCGTCCTCACGACCTAACGATCCGTCCAGGCGCTCGCACCGGCATGCATCAAGGAATCATCGTTCATCCGAACAAACACGACGAGCCATCTCTACCATCGACGCCTACAACAAGGAGACGGAGCACATGCTACGTGATTTGCAAACCAACTTCCATTCCATTTTTCGAGATCTAATGGCTAACTTCGAGGCCTTCCGCGACGCCCAATCAAAGCCTTCAATCGCCGAAGCCGTTGCCGCAAGTTTTAACAAAGAAAAACTCGCCGTGGAAGACGATTTGCCCGCTGTCCAGCACCTTCCAGATCCGATTTCGCCACCGGAATCGGTCCCGTTGGTCCCTTCGACCGTCCCGGCACGACCCCAACCACCCCAGGTAACTCCCCTACCCTCCCCAGCCCTCGCGGCCGTCATCCCCACCCCGACAGCCCCAACGCCTCCAGCCATTTCTTCCCCACCAGCTCCTCGCCCCCGGTCCGACCCTCCCCAGCCCTCCGCCTCTCCCACCCTAACCGTGCCGCCCCCTTCCACGCCCGACCCCAGCATCCCCTTTCGCGCCCTAAACCTCGCATCCCCGCCTCGCCATCCCCTTCTCCCCCCCCACGGCCTTGACCCTCCCCCGCGTCGCCTCCGCCCGCCCCTGTGCATCCTCTCCATGTCGCCCCACCCCTCCCTGCCACCCCGTGCGCCTCCCTTTCCCCGGACCCCACTCGCCCCCGCCGCTTCCCATTCCCTAGCTCCTGCGCCGGCCCAAACCCGCCCCTCTCTCCGCGCGCAGTCCCTCATGACGACGCCCCACATCGCCGCCACCTCGCTGATACACTCCCCAGCGCCACCTTCGGCCGTAAACACCCGCCACCGCCCCCGCGTTCCCCTGGGACAACCCCCTACAGCAGGCCGCCGCCGCCCACGCCAAGAGAAAAGAGGAACCCTATCGTGGGGTGTCTCTAGAACCAAATCCCCCAACTTTAGGGATTTCAGATTAAATTGGAAAAATTGCAAAGGGAAATCCCCTGAAAAACCTATTTGCAAAAAGACCGAAATTGATAGGAATGTGAGGAAGATTGAAGGGGTACGAAAATTGCAGAGATGCCCTCCAATTGGAAAGAACTACAAACGTAATGTTGAAAAGGATCTAAATGCAGGCTACAATTTCAAAGACGATTTCTCCAACACCGCACCTACATCAAGCAATTCGTCGGGAGACGAATTTTAAAGCAGAGGAGAGTTGATGCAGCGTGACCTCAAATTATAGGGCCGGATGTTTAATTAATTTTAATGGTCAATTTTATTTACGTTTATTTAAATTATCGTATCTCTAATTAAATAATTGAGATCGCCTGTGATCTCCAACAATTATTCGTAGATTTGATTTTAAATTTGGTCGGTTAATTAGTTAGAGTCCAATTAGGATAATTAGTGGTCAAATTAAATTAGTTTTCTATTTTTGTAATGCCATCCCTCCTATATAAAGGGATGAGGGTCCAGTGTTTTTAGAAGTCAAGTATTAATGAAAAAAATTGAGATTTTATCTCTATCTCCTCTCCTTCTCCTTCCCCACGTGGTCTTCACGGTTCTTCTTCTTCAACCCCTCGTTCCCGACGAGTTTTCTTCTTCTCAACCTCTCCTTTTCTCCACCGAAATTCCTCTCTATTTTCTCTCATCTCTCAACGTGGTCTTCACGGTTCTTCTTCTTCAACCCCTCGTTCCCGACGAGTTTTCTTCTTCTCAACCCCTCTATTTCTTCCACCAAACAATTCCACCGTTCAAAAATAATTTTTCGACACCACGCCAAATCGGATCTGCATCATTTTGGTATCAGAGTATAGGGCCGAATATAGGGCCGAATATTTATCTAATTTTATCGGTCAATTTTATTTACGTTTATTTAAGTTGTCATGTCTCTAATTAAATAAACGAGATCGCCTGTGATCTCCAATAATTAGTTATGGATTTGATTTTCAAAATTAGTCGGTTAATTAGTTAGAGTCAATTTAGGATAATTAGTTTTCAATTTAAAAATTTGGTTTCTATTTTTGTAATCCCATCCCTCCTATATAAAGAGATGGTGGTCCATTGTTTTTAGACAGTTCAATATTTGATAAAATTGAGATTTATCTCTCTCTCCTCTCTCTCTTTCTCCCACGCGGTCTACGCGGTTCTTCCTCCTCAAATCTCGCGCTACAGACATGTTTCTTCTTCTCAACCCCTCTATTTCTTCTACCAAATAATTTCCACCGTTCAAAAATATTTTATCAACGCGCCAAAAATCCGATTTGCATCATTTGGTATCAGAGCATGGTCCACAGGTCGTCCTCACGATCTGACGATCCGCCCAGATATTCGCGTCAACATGCGACAAAGCACCATCGTTCGTCCGAACGAACACGACGATCCAACGATGCTTACAACAAGAAGATGGACGCAATGCGTGATTTTCGGTTCAAATGCCAAGAATTCGAGGCCGGATGTCAAGAACTAATCGCTGAATCCAAGGCTATGCACGCCGCCAGATCGAAGGCTCCAAAGCCTCCAACCATCGAAGCCGTTGTCCCGAATTTTGACGAAGAATGCCAAGAAAACGGCACCGTCCACGACGACTCGCTCGCTGTCCAGGTACTTTTAGACCTATAGAAAACCCCGAAACCAAGCGACGCCCCATCTGCAACCCTCTCGCTGGCCCTACCGCCACCCGCAGACCCCCGCGATCTTCCCCTCACCATCCGAACACCCCCCTCCCTCCCTAACCGCCCCGCCTACCCGCGACCAGCAGCGCCACAACCCCTCCTTCCCGCACAACCACAGCCCACCTGCCTCTCCCTACGTTTCTTCTCTCTTCTCCGGACCCTAACCACACCCCTCCCTGGATCCAACTCGCCTCCGCCGCCTCCCTCCCCATTCCCACACCTACACGCACACAGCGCCCCTACCTCCTCTTCCTCCCCCTCGCCACAGCCCGTTTCCCCCTGCCTCCGCGTTCTGCTTTCCCTCCCTATCCCCAAACTCCCGCGGCCTGTCGATGCCACCCCTCTCCCCGTGTGCCAACCCCCGCGACATCGCCTCACCGCGCCGCCTCTTCTCCTTCACCCACCTCAGAACCCCGTGCCCCTCCTGCGCCTCAAATCTCGAGGCCCCGCCTCCCCGCGGCGCCACCTCCCCTGTTCGCGTACCACACGCGTGAAAGACAGGAAAGCCCTAACGAAAGGGGCGATGACCAAGGGATATGAATCCCGTAAGATGTGGGATTGGAAACCAATTCGGGAAAATTACAAAAAAAATCCCCCATGCAAAGTTTTTTCTCGAAAGGGGACTGCAAGACATCTCCTTACGAAAATTGCTTAAATAAAGCGGCGCGAAAATTGCGCTAAGGACCCCTGCTGCAAAATTTTTTTAAAAAAAGTGCTGAAAGAAGGCAATTGGGAAGACTTCCTTATCCTATTAGGACTATGACCTTGGGGTTTATCTATATAAAGACCCCATGGCTTCCTTCATTGGCCACATCTCCTCCTCTCCTTTCATTGTGCTATTGCTTTGTCGTGGATCCTCCAAGAGCCATGTTGTTCATGCCTCATCAATTCTTTAATCCTCACAATGAGGAGACACCATTCAAGAAGACGCCGCCGTTCGCACCACACATGTTCTTCCACCACGAAGGTCGCGTCACCCACGCCCACGTGTGGATCCCGCCATTCGCTCCGCACCAATTCTTCCCGGGAATGACTGAGGACGCAGATCCAACCTCCAACCCTGCAGATCCAACAATTCGTCGGGAGACGAATTCTTAAAAGCGGAGGAGAGTTGATGCAGCGTGGAACCAAAGTATAGGGCCGAATATTTATCTAATTTTATCGGTCAATTTTATTTACGTTTATTTAAGTTGTCGTGTCTCTAATTAAATAAACGAGATCGCCTGTGATCTCCAATAATTAGTTATGGATTTGATTTTCAAAATTAGCCGGTTAATTAGTTAGAGTCAATTTAGGATAATTAGTTTTCAATTTAAAAATTTGATTTCTATTTTTGTAATCCCATCCCTCCTATATAAAGGGATAGTTGTCCATTATTTTTAGACAGTTCAGTATTTGGTAAAATTGAGATTTATCTCTCTCTCCTCTCTCGTCTCTCTCTTTCTCCCACGCGGTCTACGCGGTTCTTCCTCCTCAAATCTCGCGCTACAGGCGTGTTTCTTCTTCTCAACCCCTCTATTTCTTCTTCCAAATAATTTCCACCGTTCAAAATATTTTATCAACGCGCCAAAAATCCGACTTGCATCAATAGGTGACGCCCCCTATGATTTAGGGTGGTTTGTTGCCTCCCTTTTTTAGTTATCACATTATCTCTTGATTAATTTATTTATGTTAAATTAAATTGTGTTGATAATGTTGCAACATATATTTAATTTAAATATAAATAAATGTTGTTGGTTTTAACCAACAACAATCATAGCCATTGATTTCTCATAGACCAAGCATGGCCGTTGGATCTGTGTGTCCCATGGATTGAGATCCATTGGATCCTAAACTAATATAAAAGGAGGGTTAGGCTACCCTTTCTTGGTACATCATAAAGAGTTGTAGAAGACTACTACTCTCTCTCTCTCTCATTATCGTCTAGACTCTTTCTCTCAATTTCAAGTGGCCGTCCACTTTGTATATTGAGGAGGAGAGCATCGTGCCTTCCCCTTCGACGACTCGAGGATCTCCTTCTTCTTTGGAGTTGCTTACTTTAAAGGAAGACGACGGATTTTGCTTGACGAAATCAGGGGATCCATTGCTTGGATCTTCATCGAGGATTGCGGGAGGAACACGACTCATGATCGTGCCCGCAAGTGCGTTCTTCATGGATCGGACTTGAGACAGGAGGATATCTTGTTTGGGATCTCACGATCACAACCACGCTTCAAGAGGTATTCCTTATACTTTGTGGTTTGATGAAACGATCCGAGAAGTGCTCTCGCGATCATGTGGTTTCATCTTTATTTTTAAAAATTTTAATTTCCGCCGCATCTAGCGACTAGTGCGACTAGTTGCTCCGATCGCATACGATGCGATCGACACGCTTCCGTGATGTGCTTAAGGATTCTCAATATCCTTCACAATTACTATACAAACATACATATATCAACACTCAAGTTGGAGCATATCCATCGATGATGACTAACTTGGATGAAAACTGAGAGATACACTTCCGTGGAAGCACTTTCGTGAAGGTATCTGTTAATCGATGCCTAGTAGAACTATAATGACTAATTATTTGTCTTTACATACATTATCTTTGATAAAATGAGAATCCACTTTAATATATATTTATTGCACTCATGGAAAATTGGATTGAGAGCAATATAAGTAGTTGATTTATTGTCACAATAGAAAGGAAGTGGAATTTAGATAGAAAGATCAAGTTCTTGTAAGAAAGAAATGAGACAACCACTTTTACAAGTGGATTAGACCATAGCCATTACTTCTGATCTAGTCAAGGATGCAGTACTTTGATTCTTACTATGTCAACTGATAAGATTTCCACAATAAACATAACAAAACCATTGGTGTAATGCATGTCCTAGGGAGAGCTAGCATAGTGTGCATCCGTATAAGCGAGAAAATCAATATGTCCATCGGAAACATGGAAAAGTCCTCTCCCAGGAAACTTTTTAGCTATCTGAGGGTAAGGACATTATGCAAGTGACTATCTAGGATTCTCCATATGTTGACATATCTTACTTATAACATATTGTATATATGGCCCGGTAATTATAAGTTAAGAAAGTTCACCCATTAGAATTCTATGTTGCTTAGTGTTTTCAAATAGATCATCCTCAGCCGTGTGATGTTGTCGAGATTCTGTTGGAAATCCAATGACTTTGACATATAGACTTCCTCCTGTAGGTCTCTATTAAGAAAAGCATTATTTACATCGAGCTGACATACAAGCCAATTGCTATTAGAACCCACATAAGCAACGCGAGAGACTATCTTGAAGTAATTGACCATATATATTTCAATGAAGCATTCAAAAATTGTATGGTCTTCAATCTATCCAACGAGCCCTCATGTACATGTTTTGTCATAAAGACATATGCACATGCAACAAGAGTGACACTTGTAGGACATACGACCAAATCCCAATACCTTTAGAAATTAGAGCATTCATCTCATCCATAACATGTTTGCACCTTTTATCCTGCAGAGTGCAGAGTTGTGTGGTGACCTTTCGGTACCGATACTTCCATAAGAGCATTTGTCTGACCAGCTTCCCTATTGCAATAGTAAACTCAATGGAGGAAGAGGGATTATCTGTAGATGTAGGTGGTTGACAGATTGTTGTGGATGTCTTGGCTTCCTGTAAGAGTAATATCAAGTGAGACATATGCGGAGATTACGTTTTTTTTTCTGTGGTAGACTTGGAGCATAGGAGGAAACTCCAATGGGATGTCACCGATATGTTTGATGAAAAAAATAGTTTTTTCAAAGATGGTAACATCCGCAAATACATAGTACCAACAACCAATCGTGTCATGACACATGTATCATTTTGAGTTTTGGAATGACCCATGAAGGCAAACTTGATTGCTAGAGGAGACAACTTGTCATTGGTTTGAAAATTGTGAGCAAAAGGCAATGCAATTAGGAATGTGTAGGGGTATGTGAAAAGGATCTTTGCCAAGATAGAGTAATAATAAGATAGTTATCCTACAAAGAACGGAAGAAGGAACAAGATAGGTGGCAGTAAGGACGGTATCACTCCAGAAAGTTTGAGGTACCTTCAACTTAGTTAGAAGAGGGCCATTAATATCTAGAAGATGCCACATCTTCTTTTCTGGCCATTTTTTATACCAAACTGTGAAACCCTCAGATTCGGGCACGCGTTTACGCCGCATTCGCACTATTTCATTCACTAGCGGTCTCACTAAGTTAATGAAAATCAAGGGAATTTTTTTTGCATTTTGCATTTCTGCCATGACATTCGCATTCCACATTTATAACCACGGAGCCAACTAAGACATATGCCATCAAAATTTCATTTCATTATCTTTCATAATATATACAATATGTACAAGAAAGGCTCACAGTACATACATGCAATACCAAAATATTCAGAAGAGAAAGAAAATGCATTTTACATCATAACTGCTTCAAAAACTGAGACAAAAAAACAGTATCGTCTAGTATAAACCCAATCACCAGGAATCATCAAACCGCTATTGTGATGTAGGCTCCTTGCTTGCCAAAATATGCAAGGAAGAAGAGGATGTCACAAATATGAATATAACCCGCAGTTTAGAATAACAAGTAATTTATAATGTGCAAAAGAAAGCAAGTAGATAGGTATGTATGAATAAAAATCTACCACTACCTGCGTAAAAAAATATTTTCAATTTATTCTGCATGTGTCCCCCCCCCCCAATCTCTTAATATCCCAATATTTCCCATTTATAACATTTTCCTATAGTAATTGAGGTCAGTAAGCATATGATGATTACTTATCATTGAGGCCAGGTTATAGATTTTAATAAGTAGCTAGTGAGGTGATACTTTATTTTACTCTTAATAATATATTAATCGGGTTTACAATTCTATCATCTTTTTAAGTCTAGTGGATAGTCTGTGGTATTGGTCTTTGTATAACCTCACACTATGACTCTAAGGCGTGAATAATGCCTTAGGGTTGGGTGCCTCCGTAGACATGTGGTGTTGTATAATGCATCCTAACTGAGTTCCCAACACGCCCACTAGCTTATAGGGATTTTGGATTCAATTTAATTATAGTCACTTCCAACCAACTTAACTTATCATTGATTTCATTTCTTAACCCATGTTCATTATAACCCAATCAACTTGATTCAAACTCCACCAAACCTCAACTGCAACTGTCTCAGATGCAACCCTAGATGATTTATATGTAGACATGGATGATTCAGATGTAGCATTGCCAAGTTTACTGGCGAAAAATAACCAAAAACTCAAGCGGTGAGTTAGCCTCCTAAAAGGCTCTTCAAAGAAGTGGACAAGGTCATTCTGCACAAACTCAAGAGCATTATCACAACTAAAAGGTTTAATAATTGTAGAACAAGATGGATTTATGAGTGCAAAGAAAGATTTAACAATTTTATTGATCTTTGATTGTTCTTTTATTAGATAAACCCAAGAAGATTTACTGAAATCATTAATAAAAAACTAAAAATACTTGTAACCACTCTCGGTACATGACGTGGTCCTCAAACATCACAAATGGGTTAAATCAAAAGGAGTAGAATTACAACGATCATTTTTATGAGGAAATAATGCTATGTGATGTTTTTTAACTTAATTAGCTTCACACTCAAAAGGTTTCAGGAAGTTACTTCAAGAAAAATCTTAAAGAGATCACATGCAGAAGGTCGGCCAAGATATCATGTTATAAAAAGGATCGGTAGATATTAGGGTAGTTCCAGTAAAAGTTGTCTGTAGGACATCAAGATAGTTGAGACCATCCTTCTCATGACCCCTACCAAAATCAGCATCATCTAGATGTCCCGAGAATAGCAAGAATACTCACCAAATATCACTCCGCAATTTAGCTTGGTGCATAATTTATAGACATATAATAAGCTCAAAGGGAAATCTGGCACATAAAAGAATCCAAGTCAAAAACTAAATGGGAACTCCATATTACCAATTGAAGTAATAGGAGAAAATAACACCATTTACCAATATACCGGTCTCACGATCGTAGATGGCTAAGAGGACATGAATCTACCTTCACGAGTTTGGTAGGTAGAAGCAACATAGTTAATAATCCCTGTAGCAATTCCAGTGGAAGCAATATGAAACATAGTAACTGAAGTTGTAGTAAGACTAACTGAAGATAAGTGCTTAGAAGAAGAAGAGGAAGAAGTAGAGGTAGGATTATCATGAAAAGGATGCATCAATCGAGAGTAATATGTAGATGATAGCTAAAAAATTTGGTTTAGCTCATAAGAAGTATCCACTAATTATTCTGTAGTAAATGCGACACTAGATCCAGGAAGATATGTTGGTTGCAGGAGGTGGATCGAGGGATGATTGGGCCGAAGACAATGGATACAAGGAGTATGTCATGACCTCCTTTTCCAGCTGAGTCGTGGCCTCTACCTCAAAAGCTAGACCGACCCCCTCTTCCACCAGAAGGGAAACAATAGTTTCATAGCTATGTGGAAAAATAGTAGAGTGAGTTCAATCGAGCCAATGGTGAAGTTGAGTTGCCGAAGTCGTCCAAAGATCACACAGGGATAGGGGACTGTATCAAAAGTGAGAAATCAATCCTTTGCAGTATGATAGATGGATAAAGTCCTACCTGAAACATGTATACCTGCCACTATGTATGCCCCTTAACCTAATTGTTACAATGTGCAGGTTGAAAAACTGCAAGCTCCTCATTAAGCCCTATGATTTAGATATAGTATGGAATAAGGGTAGGTCTCCTTGAGAAATAAACTAAATACACATATATGTTGGTTGTCTGTTATGAGTAGGTCTGAGATAAATCATCCCGCGTCTTCACGGTTGTCTCCTTGAATAGGAGATTAGCCGTAATAGATTAGTTCACTCTATTGGTTAACCAATATGTCACCTAGAAGTTATCCTGCAATCAAGACTCATAATCCTTATCTGCTTCCTTAAATGATCTTTTTTTAGAACATATATTTTCTTTTGACAGTTAACAGTGTTCGGAAATGCGGTCCATGCGACCAAGGTTGCAAAAAGCAGTGTGCAGTATTCAGTCGGTGGGATCACTGATTACTGATTAAATGGTATGCGGGAGTTTAAACGGAAATTAGACGGGTTATGTGGTTTTGCATTTTTGATTAGTAAAAAAATATTAAATACATATAATTAATAAAAAAGTATAAATAAATAAGAAAAATATAATCACATATTCACAATATAGATCAAATATTGTCAAATTTAAGGAAATGTTTCATTCAAATGTCAAAATAGACAAGATAAACAATTACAATTCATGATTCCAAAAAGTTATGGATAATGATGACCCTTTAAAAAAAGTAGATCCAATTTCTTAAAGGAATATTTCAGACCGTTTAAAAGGCCGCGTAAGACCGCTTAAGGCCGTTTAAACGTCCGTTTAAGGCCGTTTATGCGGTCCGATCGTTTATGGGCCGCTTTTGGTTAAACGATGCGGTCGGGCACCGCATATGTTTAAACAATCATTTAAACCGTTTTTTGCATCCCTGCATGCGGCTGCATATGTGTATTCGGTCCCTTGATCGAAGCGCATATGCCATATGCGATAATATGCAGTAAAAACGCATATGCGGTCCGAATATGCAGCATATGCAGCCGCATATCTGATAGGATTCATGTCAATCTATGACATGTTGATGACACATTAACTCGATTTTTTTCCGAGCAACTCATATATCATTATCTACATTGATGCATCTTTTCATTATTCTCGAATATGTTGCATTTCAGAATATAATTTAGGGTTTTTTTCTCATATCCATTTTTTCCATTGTTCTTAACACTTACTAATGAATTGTTTACTGCTTTTTGAATTTTCTATCTAATGAAAGTCATTCTAATTATTTAAATCAAGCATGAAATAGTTAACTAATAGTCTGGCACTTTACATTTTCGTGCTTCTAATAAATTTTATATGCAAATACAATTTCCCCTATATTTTTCAGCAAGTTTTGTCCCTTGGAGATACATATATGTGTATAATTTTGGGTGTATGACTTGTATACCTATGATTATTCTTTAGCTTTTGTTATCTATAGGTTCTATATATACATTAAATGTTTTCTTATAGAATTCATGTGTTTCATGTTGAATCTAAATTTTTATATGTATACATGCATTAAATTCAAAATAAAATTCAAAATACACACTAAAAAATAATCAATTTATAATATCATACTTATATATCTTATTGATTATATTATCTTATTTGAATTTTTTGATTTTTGATTTTGCTAGATCATTAGCTTTTTTATAGAATCACATTTTATTATTGTATTTTATAATATATTAAATTAAAATATTATAAACCGCATATACCTTTGTATGCTCCCTTGCATATCTTCTTACTCGCTTTAGACCGCATGACCGAACGAATATCGCATACCGCATTTCTGAACCTTGATGAACACCTTGAAAGCCGGTGACCAAATGGCATAGTTAACTACCCTCATTGAATTTGATAGTTGTCCCTTATGCCACAATTAAGGAGGTAGAAGCAGGAGACTTTATTTTGAGGAGTTGTGATTATCACATAAAATAAAAGGATTAGATATAACAGAGATACTGGGTCTGAAGCAATAAGAGGGGTATGTGTATGTGTGTGTGTATGGGGGGGGGGGGGGGTAGACCCAACATTATGATTTCCTATCCAACTTGGTGGACATCGAGGTCCCTAAAAATTGATCTACGAAGGTGTGAAGAAAAGAAATATGCTGACTGTTCAATGGATATGAGGAAATCCATGCTTAAATGACCTTGGACGGGTAAAATGCTTCCATTGCAAAGAACAATGTCTCCTATGTCCAATCGATCAGGCCTACATTACAGATTATCAAAGCGATGTCGGTGGTTAATGGTACCACACGATATTGGTGGAGTTACTGACGACACTAGTCGATGCTGAGGTAGAAGGTGGATGGTGAGGTTAGGTCAAACGGGTATAGAATAGTGGTCTAAGATCATCACTCTAATACCATGTGGAAATAGAAAAGAGAATTTGTATATTTATAAGGGGAATGTAGGATCTCTTGTGTAGTATGAGACCCTAACATCCAAAAGGAAGGCATAACAATGTTTACAGGTGTATAAGTAAATAATAATATAGAAAAGGAAAGACAATGAGGCAACTGCTGAGTAGAGCAATTACCATATACATATTAACAGACATATATGACATATATGATATATCATACATATAGGGTAAAATGGGGTTGTCCCTAGGGGAGCTACCTTGGCTCCCCCATCCTTTTTCGTATTTTTTGTGAAATTTTTAGAAATACATGGGAGATTTTTAATCACTAAATGACAATATTTTGTCATTCAAATTTCGACTCAATTGGAGGTTCCTATCCTTCCATCAAGACCATCAAATTTTTACGGTCTCAAAATTGTTGAAATCGACCCCTTCTATATGGGCAGCTTAACCGTGTCTGTTTTACATGGAATTTGATTGAAAAAAATATTGTCATTGAGTTATCAAAATCACTCCATGTGTTAAAAAAATTCCATAAAAAAACTCGAAAAAAGTATGGGGGAGCCAAGTTAGCTCCCCCTTAGGAGCATATACATTTTACCCATATATATATATATATGCATGTAGATTTTTATGCATGATGAATACTAATTTTAAGATATAGGCAGATTATTAACAATACTAGTTGTATTATCATGGTTCTAAGAGCTGATGCTGATATCGCTTTGACAAGTTCAGAAATGGGCATGCTGACAATATGTCGACGATATTCCAAAATTGTGCTGAAACAACTTAAAAATGATGAAATCAATGAACTTCAAAGACATGGAGTCTCATGTGTGTGTGTGTGCCGTGCGTCCGTTTTAGCTTGGGCTTTTGATGTTGAAAGCATGTCGACCAGCTTCACTCGAAAGGTAATCAGAATGAAAACATTACCTTTGTCCACCTCTTGCCTCGCTATAGCTAGAATAAGATTATTCCATTCCTCAACTAGAGCAACCATATCAATATATATCCATATAAGACATGCGATGGAGCAGTTAGTCTTGCAGGAAGTGGTGAGAAAAAATGCTAACATCGTGATATGAGAGTATGATTGGGATCGTTGATGAGAGAAGTTAAATCATAACGAAGGGCAAGGAAGAAGCTGCAACAACGCCCTGCCCTTGTATTCAGAATCACCCATGTCAATATTGAGAAATCCCATCGAAGAAGTCACATCTTCCATATACTTTTTAGGTAGACAAATTCCATAGGGTCTGATCTTAAGGCCATCATACAAATACGATACATATCATATTTCCTATAGGACTTACACTCATAGGTCATGAGCTTTGGACTTGGCACGTTTTTTCCATGTATATATTTATGTCGTTTTATATATTCCCTTTTAACTTTTAGCATTTGTTTATAAATTGGTGGAGGCCCATACACTACCGTTCACCTCTTTAATGGCCTCATGCATCTTTTATCACCACTACCATTGCCTTTCGACCTAGTAGGACCACGTTCAATGCCAAGAAGAGAACATGCTTTTCGATGTCTCCTTCTGGCCATGAAGTCATTAGCATCAAATTCAATTGATCGATTCAATATTCCTCCATCAAGAACATGTCATCCATTGATGTTCATCGATTGAGTAAGGATATCATCCTCTCTATCTACATCGGCATGGATCTCGAATAAGTAGGCAACACGTAGTAAATCGATATAATTTTCCTTGTCTCATCCTTCCATGGCATGCTTCATCTTGATTGCAATATACTAGTGGACGTAAGATCATATTATTCAACTTTTATTGATCCAATTTGTTTCTTCTTTTCGAGTAGATCAAGGTGAAGGTGCACCAATTTTTCTAGCAGCTTCCTGCAAATGGGTTTATAATAAAACTTCATTTTTGCAACTTTTCGTAAATGTGGAGCATCTACATCGTACATCATCTACCATTTGAAAAAGAAATAGCATGAATTATATTATAAGGACATATTTATTAATGAAATAATATGTACAGCTATACAATACGCTAAAGGGGAAAGGTGTTAATTCATTTGTTTATTGGCGTTATGCTTCTAAATAAGAGCAATAATTCTCTAAAGAACTTTATTGCATAAAAACATTTAGGAAGTGTTTTTAAATAAAAATAAAGTGTTTCTAGTTTTTAGTATACCTTGTACATGCAATTTGTATTAGTTTCAAGATCCTTCTTAAGTCTTTCAACCACTTCTTCTACTCCTTTTTTAAATCTTTCAACCACTTCTTGTACTACCGATAAATGGTTAGAGTGTGTACCAAGTTTGTGCTTGTATTGATATTTTGATTTATTCTAATTAGCTGTAAAAGTCATCAATATTATAAACTCTAAAACAAAATAACAAACATTAATACATAATTGAAATTTTAGTCCTACTAGCCTTGTGAAGTAGATATATCAACATGTTGGTTCATCTCTCTTAGATTATCTTCACAAATTATCAATAAGATAGACAATCTCTCTCATCTCCCATCATTGCATCATAAAGAGCACCTATTGTAGGCTTCTTATCTCTATTCACCAATATTAAAACAACCATAATAGGTTCCATTATCCTCATGACTATGAGTCATTCTTCCTAGTGGTTCGTTTGTTTGGGGAACAATCGTTTGTTTGGGAAAAACCAGGGGAATTCGAGTTTCCCCCAAAAACCTCCAGGTTTTCCCTTGGGTTTTCCACTAGGGGTTCCCCCCCCCCCCCCCCCCCCCAAAACCTCCAGGTTTCCCTCGGGTTTTCCACCAGACCCTTCCTTTCTACCTCATGGGGCCCACCAACCAAATTAGTCTCTCTTGTGGGACCCCCTGATAACCCCTATCTCCTTTATTTTTTATCATTCATTTCTCATTCTCCTATTTCCAATAAAAAATATTATAGTATATCATCTTGTCATCTAAGCATTACAAAATACTCAACATATAATCATTTTTTTAAGGGATAATTACACCCATAACCCTGAGTAATTCCTCAATCTCAATCATGACCCTGCATAATCGTGAATTACGTTCAGGACCCTGAATAAGTGTGCCGTCTTACACCTATAACCTTCCGTTACTTTACATTGTTAACTCAACCGGCATGATTGAGTTAATGTAACCTATCAACGATCTAACGGCTGGAATTTAATCTAAATAAAAAACTCCTGTCTCTTTCTCTTGATCCATCCATCGCTGACTTTTGATGAAGGATGAAATTTGACGAGCTCGCATGCTGCGGCGGGCCTGCAGGCGGGCGGGTGCAGAGGAGGGAAGCAGCAAGGGAGGCTTGCTGGTCGGTCGAAGAGGGAGGGGTCGGTTGCAGGGACGAGGGGCTTGGGTCGCAGGGGTGGGTTGGGGGGGGGACCCGTTGCAGAGGATGAAGGGAGCTTTGCAGGACGGCGGAGCCAGGGGAGCTTTGCAGGACGGCGGCGCGGTCTTCGAGCGGAAGGGGCGGAGGCCTGGGGGGTGGTCTGAGGCTGCCAGGGGATCGGGTTGGGGGGCTTCGTGCGACGGCAGGGGGGTGTACTCGGGGATGGGTGAAGGTGGGGACGAAGCACCTGCTCAAGGAAGGGGACGGGCAGGGGATCAGGGGGGCTTCGAGCAGAAGGTGCCAAGGCCTGCGGGGCTTTGAGCGGACGAGGGCAGGGGCTCGGGGAGGGGGGACAGCTTTCGCGAAGCTCAGGGGGAGGGGTATCGACGGCGGGGACGGGCAAGGGATTTGGGTGGGGGAGGGTTATCAACGACAAGGAGGGGCAGGGGATCGGGGGCTTCAGGCGCTTCGAGCGGATGAATGGGCAGGGGGAGCAGAAGGTGCGAAGGCCTGCAGCGGGGGGCTTAAAGCGGACGACGGGCAGGGGATCGGGGGGAGGGGGGGTCTTCGAGCAGGGGAAGGGATCGGGGGAGGGAGGGGGGACTTCGAGCGGACGAGGGGTGCGACGGGGGGCTTCGAGCGGACGAGGGGCAGGGCGGCTGCGGGGTCATTGCAGGAGGTGGCGGGGGCTGCAGCTTCGGGCAGAAGGGCGGGGCTACAGAGATGGTCGAGGAGGTGGCGGGGGGCTGCAGCTTCGGGCGGAAGGGTGGGGCTGCAGAGATGGTGGGGTGTAGGGAGGAGGAGATAGTGTAGGGGAGAGAGGGGAGGACCAGTGGGGGTGGGTACGTGGGGGTGTGTGGGGAGTTGACCGGTGGGTGTGGTGGGGGGTTTCGACCGGTGGGGGGGAGGGGAGGTTCGACCGTCGGTTGGCAGGGGTTTGCAGAGGACGGCGACTGGGGGGTGCAAAGGTCGACGAAGACAGGGGGCTTGCAGAGGGTTGGATCGGGGGACTGCAGAGGTCGACGGCAGGGGGACGGGGGTCGTCGATCTTGCAGGCAGGGAGGTGTCCGGTGGGGTCCGTGGAGCGTGCAGAGGCTTGCGCAGTGGTGACCTTGCTGGAGGCGGAGGCTCTTGCCGGCGACGAGGTCGGCTGCGGGTCCATGGAAAGTGATGGAGAGACACCATGGCATGATTTGTAAATAAAAATGACTATTAAAGACAATTTTGTCTTTTTTTAACGGAAACCGTCAAATATAACGGGTGTTTCAAACGGAACATAACACAGGGTTATGTCATGTAAGAGTTAAGCATTACTCGGGGTTTCTCATGTAATTTACGATTATACAGGGTCATGATTGAGATTGAGGAATTACTCAGGGTTATGGGTGTAATTATCCCTTTTTTTAAACTTCAATAAGATCACATCACAACAAACCCTCTCAATTACAAACCCTCCATCCAAACATCAAAACACACAAAAGAGTTATCCACCAGATAACTTTTTTTTTACGAAGGGTTGTCCTCCACAAGATAACCCTCCATCCAAATGCTAACTGAAAGATCACTTTTCCAACTACACCCCCATCTTCTTTCGAGTTGCCATCCGGGGTTCCTTGGTTTTGTAATACTCGACCGAACCAAATAATGTCTTTTTACTATCTCCTTGTCCACTATGCTTTGCAATGTGATGTACTTTTTTGCTAATTGAGTGATTTTTAGCCTGATCAAATCATCACCACAATCTCCCTCATTAGTGACAAGCTTGTATATGAAGATAAACTATTCGCATGCTTGTGCCCAAATATTTGAGGCACTTCCTATTGTTTCAAAAATTTTTAAGATCAAATTGGCATAGTAGGCAACAAAAGGTGTTGAAAAGATTCCATATAGTCTTTCATGTATATTTTCTCGACTTTTTTGAAGTTACTACCATTATTAAAGCATGGTTTTCCTTAGTGTTGTAGTACTCCGTCGACCCAAATAAGGTCTTCGTGCTTATCTTCTTGTCCAATATGTTTTGCAACATAATGCACTTTACTGCAAATTGAGTGATTTTTAGTGATCAAATTGCCACCACAAATCCCCCTCATTAGTGGCAAGCGTATTTATGAAGATAGCCAATTAACCCTAATATTTGAGATAATTCTTATTGTTTCGAAATTCTTTAAGATCAAATCAGCAAAAGTGGGCAACGCAAGGTATCCAAAAGATTCCATAAGCGCATCCTTTCATCAAGGGTTGCTCAACTTAAAGTTTCTACCATTATCTATGGTGATTTACACTACCTTCTCCTTCCCAGCTTCCTTCACCACCTCTTTCATCAACCTTATAATGTACTTATATTCTTTGACATGATCGGAGGAGTCCATTGATTTGAGAAAAATTGCTTTCCATCGCAGCATACTAGGAAGCAGGTAATCGCTTCCTAGTATAGCTAGTCTAGTCATCAACCATGTCGCTACATCGTACTCTAGCCATGTTGTCTTCAAGCTATCAATATAAGCTTGGACTGCAGCCCTTTGTATTTGTAAGATACTTATTCATGATTTTGCATGGAGTATGGGAGCATGAGCTTTTACTCTTGTACCAACTTGCATTATCTCGTCAAATGCATGTTGAAGGAATGTCGTAATTGTAGTATGACAATAACAACAACAAAGCCTTTTCCCACAATTAAGCATGGTCGATTACATAGATTGTTTGCCTCCATTTGTCTATATTTGAGGTCATTCTCGGGCTTAAATCCAAATAAATAAGATCCCTTCGGATAGTCTCATTCCAACACTTCAGCCTTCCTCACCCTCTCTTAACTCACTTAACATCTCACATCTTGCATCTTCTAATTGGTGCGTCAACTGACCTCCTATGCAAATGGCCAAACCCATTTAAACAGTTTTCTCTCATATTGTCATCTTACGCCAACTTTTCTTTGATTACATTACTCCGAATCCAATCTTTCCATGTATGGCTACATATCCACCTTAGCATTTTTCTTTTCTGCTACTGACATTCTTTGCACATGTCTATGGTTCACAGGGAAACATTCTGATCCATAGAGCATAGCAGGTCTCACGGTTGCTTTGTAGTATTTTCCTTTGATTTTCAAAGGGATTTTCTTATCATAAAGAATAGTAGAATCTCCCCTCCACTTTAGTCAACTTGCATTTATTCTATGCGTAACATCTCCATCAATTTCCCCATCATGTTGCAAAATATATACCAAGTATCTAAAAAATCTTTATTCTGAATGTTATCGTCTCCACTCTTCGCCTCGAGTCCTTTGCTGTTGTTTCCATTAAATGTGCGTTCAATATATTTATTCTTAGCCCTACTTATACGAAATCCTTCAGTCTCTAAGGCACGTCTCCAAACCTCTAGCTTCTCATTTACTCCATCTCTTGTTTCGATGAACAACATACACCAAGATATCTCATCATGAATGTGACTAGTCAACTCATCCTTAATCAAAGAGAAAAGGAATAGACTCAAACCTAAACTTTTATGTAGATTGTTGCTGATGTTAAAACAATCAGTCTTCCCAGACTAGATCCTTACACAAGATGAAGCCCCATCACACATATCCTTTATAAGGTTAATGTATAGGACAAGTACTTATCTCTTCTCTAAAACTCTTCACAATATCTCCCTTGAGGCTGAATCATAAGACTTCTCCAAATCAATAGAAATCATATGGAGGTTTTTCTTTTTAGCTCTATAAGTCGCTATTGTTCTCCTCAACAAGTGGATAGTTCCAATAGTCGAGCAACTTGGCAAGAATTCAAATTTATTTTCAGTTACTTTGCAAACTTGCCTCAACTTTTTTCGATCTTATGTTCCTAATTTTTTATAGTACGACTCATCAATTTAATACCCTTATAATTCGAACATTTTGAATGTCTCCTTTATTCTTATACAGAGACATCACAATGCTTCTCCTCCATTCATCAAGGATTTTGTTGTTGCGCCAAATGACACTAAATAAATTTATGAGCCAAGTCAAATCATGTTCACCTCTAACTCTCCAAACTTTTTTAAGAATGTCATCAGGTCCCTACCCCTTTCCTAGGTTTCATAACTTTTAAAGCCTTATCCACTTCTTTCCTTTATATCCGTCTATAGTTTGCACGATTCAGGTAACATTCACTACCAACAAGATCTCCCAAAATAATCTCTTTATTCTCCTCCCTAATAAAAAGCTTATGGAAATACTTCTTCCATCAAATCTCTATATCCTTTTGAGTAACAAGTACATGTCCTTCCTCATACATGATGCATCTCACGTGAGAAATATCTTTAATCTTCTTTCTTTTGTTTTGGCCAATCTGAAAATATCTTTCTGACCATCCTTCGGGCCAAGCTTTTTGTACACTTCATAACCTTTCGACTTGGCATGACTTACAACCTTCTTTGCTTCCTTCTTTATCATTTTGTAGTTTGTAACAGTTTCCTCTATGCTATCCAAGGTTTAAAAAAGTGTGAGGTGGTCTAAGGCGTTTTCTCAAAATTGAGGTGAGGTGTAAACGTCGAAGCGGTCGAGGAGCAAGTCTCAATTTTAAAAAAATAAATTAAAGCAAAATACATTAAAAAAGTATATAATAATATTAGTTTTGCCAAAGACATTCAAAAATACCTTCACCTGTAAAATATACAACACAAGAGATGAAAGCCTCGATGTTATAAAAACTAGTATTAAGCCACTAATATACGGAATATTCAGTTCCAACTCCACTTTCAACGATTCTATACAAGTATTGAACTAAAGTATATACTTAATATTAAGAATGCAATGGAAACCATAATTTTTAGTGGTCGAAGTAAATAATATTGGTATGCCTTGGATCTCAACCATTTGTCTTGTTAACGTAGTTGGAGAATCGTCGTATGCACCCCCTCATGACATATCGTACCCCAAGAAGATGGGGGTCTCACTGTTTTTACTAACTGCTCTATTTCTATACCGCTATTCACAATAAAACACAATAATTATTTTCCTTCACATGCTTATTTTCAACATTGTTTATTCATATATGTGATAACTATTCTAAGATTCACAACGTATACAACCAAATAACAACCAATTGAAACTCAAATTTGTGTGCAATAGAATTAGTATGTGTAGATGTATGATAATTGAACATGACATATACATACTCATTGAGCTTCGCTTGTTTCAGCGATCTTTTCTCTTTACATGAAGCTATATATAAATATGTTTAGAGAAAACTAAGGTCATGTGCAAAACACATAATCGAACAATAACAGCAAAGCCTTTTCCCACATTAAGTAGGGTCAGCTACATGAATTCTTTGCTTTCATTCAGAACTATCTTGGGTCATTCTCGGGCTTAGATTCAAAAACTAAGATCCCTTCATATAGTATCATTCCAACACTTATTGGACCTTCCTTGTCCTCTCTTAGCCGGCTCAACATCCCAAATCTCGCATCTCCTAATCGGTGCATTAGCTGACTTCCTTTGCAAATGGCCAAACCACCTTAAGCAGTTTTCTCGCATCTTATCCTCGATCGGAGCTACACCATCTTCCATTTTTATTGCATAATTCTGAATTCGATCTTTACATGTGTTTGTCCACACATCCACCTTAGCATTTTCATTTTTGTTGCTGTCATTCTTTGGACATATCTATGGTTAGCATGTCAACATTCAGATCAATAGAGCATAACAGATCTCACGGCTGCTTTGTAGAACTTTCCTTTGATTTTCAAATAAATTTTCTTATCACAGAGAACAACAGAGACTCCTCTCCACTTTAGCCAGCTTGTATTTATTCTAGTAGTAACATCTCCATCAATTTCCCCATCATGTTGCAAAATAGATCCCAGGTATCTAAAAGAATATCTCTTCTGAATGTTATCGTCACCACTTTTCACCTCAATTCCTTCACCATTGCTTCCATCAAAAGTGCACTCCATATATTCAGTCTTAGCCCTACTTATATGAAATCCTTTGGTCTCCAATGCATGTCATAAGACCTCAAGCTTCTCATTTACTCCATTTCTGGTCTCATCAATCAACGCAATATCATCAACAAATAACATACACCAAGGTATCTCCTCGTGGATGTGACTTGTCAACTCATCCATAATCAAAGTAAAAAGAAATGGACTCAAAGTTGAACCGATGTAAACCAATGTTGATGTCAAAATTGTCAGTCTTCCCAGACTGGATCCTTACACAAGATAAAGCCCTATCATACATATCCTTTATGAGGTTAATGTATAGGACATGTACTTATCTTTTTTCCAAAAGTCTCCACGATATCTCGCGTGTGACATAATCATAAGCTTCTCCAAATCAATAAAAATCATATGGAGGTTTTCCTTTTAACTCTATACATTGTTCTAACAAATGAATGGCTTCAATGGTTGAGCGACTTGGCATGAATCCGAATTGATTTTCTTTTACTTTGGAAACTTGCCTCAAGATTCTTTCAATCATTGTTCCCAAATTTTCATAGGTTTACTCATGCATTTGATATCTTTGTAATTTGAACAATTTCGGATGTCCCCTTTGTTCTTATAAAGAGGTACTACGATACTTGTCCTCCAATCTTCATGCATTTTATTGCTTCTCCAAATAACATTGAATGAATTTGTAAGCCAAGTCAAACCATGCTCACCAAAAAACTCTCCATACTTCTATAGGAATGTCTTCCGAGCCTACACCTTTCCCGGGTCTCATAATCTTCAAAGCCTCCTCTACTTCCTTTTTTTTATATTCGTCTATAACTTGTACGATTCAAATAACTTTTACTACTAGCTAGATTACCCAAAGTGATCTCTTTATTTCCTCCCTCAATGAAAATCTTATGGAAATACTGCTTCCATTTAGTCTCTTTATCATTCTGAGTAACAAGAACGTGACCTTCCTCATCTTTAATGCATCTCACTTGAGAAAGGTCTTTGATCTTTTTTTCTCTTGCTTTGGCCAATCTGAATATATCCTTCTGGCCCTCTTTAGAGTCAAGATTTTTGTATAAAACTTCATAGGCTTTTGACTTTGCTTCACTTACAACATTCTTTGCTTCCTTCTTTGCTATTTAGTAGTTTGTGATAATTTCCTTTGTTCTATCCTTAGACATAGCTTTAAAGCGTGGCTCTTTTAATTTTGATCTTCTCTTACACTCCTCCACTCACCACCAAGCATCCTTTTGTCCTGGAGCTCCCCCCTTTGACTCACCTAGCATCTCTTTGGCTACTCTTCAGATAGAAGATGCTACCGCCTCCCATATCTCGTTTGCACTTCCGCTACCATCCCAAGTTAAGTCTTCCAAAACCTTCTCCCTAAAGCTTGATTGCTTCATTTGAAACTTCCATCATCTAGTTCTAGTAATCTTGGAAACCCTCCTTTTGTTTACCCGCCCTTTTATTTGCACATCAATGATTACCAAGCGATGTTGGGTTGTCAAACTCTCTCATGGGATTACTTTGCAGTCTTTGCAACACAACCAATCTCTTCTCCTGAATGCAAATTATTCTATTTATGTTCTAGTCGGGCCACTCTTACAAGTAATTAAATGTTTCTCCCTTTTCTTGAAGAGAGTGTTTGCTATGAAAAGATTACAAGCCGTTATAAAATCCAGAATGACCTTCCCCTCTTCATTTCTATCCTCGAAGCCATGACCTCCATGAACACTAGCATACCCTGAAGCATCCTTTCCCACATGTCCATTAAGATATCCACCCAGACAAATCATCTCTCTTTATGGGATTTCTTGCAAAATCTTATCCAGATCTTCCGAAAAGATTGTTTAATCATTTCATCTAAACCAATTTGTGGTGCATAAATTGAGATGATATTCAGAATTTTTTCTTCAAGCACTAATTTTAGCAAAATAATCCGCTCCCCGAATCTTTGCACCTCAACCACACAATCCTTTAAATCCTTGTGAATCACTCCAAGACCGTTTCTACCCTTATCTTTACTTGAATACCAAAGTTTAAAGCATATCTTCTCAATCTCCCTTGATTTCTCTCTAACCCACTTTGTCTTTTGGAGGCATAGTATCTGAATCCTTTTTCTTTCCATCGTGTCTACCATCTCCATCGATTTGTCAGTCAAAGTGCTAATATTCCAACTACCTATCCGCAACTTCCTTTACAATTTTGTTTGGACTATATCATGCGAGACAACAACAACAAAGCCTTTTTCCGACAATTAAGTAGGGTAGGCTACATGGATTCTTCACCTCCATTCAGATCTATCGTGGATCAATCCCGAGCTTATATCTACAAAAATAAGACCCTTTCGTATCCATCATGTGAGAATCCTTGCAAATTTTGGACTGCATCCGTGCGGTAATGTATCGGAACTAGCTTATTTACGCGCATGCATTCCTCATGTGAGAACCTTTGCAAATGATTTGAACTACATCTGAGAAGCGATGTAGCGACCCTTGTTAATTTTTCATTGCATTCGGGTGATGCAACGTGTCACAAGTAGGGAACGCCCTAACGAAACCTAAATATTTGTTTAAATCCATGTTGAAAAGATCTGTCTATCTTGAGGCAACTTCCTAAATAGTATTTTTTTAAAAAATACAATTTAGGAAGTCGTCTCCACTATTTTACATTGGATGTCATCTACCTAACGCAACCCTCCTCAATTTACCCAAGCTTGGGACCGATCACGACCAAGTTAAAACATATAATCAAAAGTAAAAAAACACTGTGCTTGAGGCATACGCATCCGCGTCGAACGCCTCATGCCAGGTCGGTGATACACCCCACCTAAAGGATCCGAGACGTGTGCCTTGGGCGATTTTGGCACGTCTCGCCTCAAGGCGTATGCCTTTGCGCCTCGAGGCACCACTTTTTAAAACAATAGTTCTATCCATATGCATAACTTTAAAGCAAACTCCTTTAATTTTAAGCTTCTTTTACACCACTTCAATCTACCACCAAGCTTTCTTTTGACCTGTAACCCCTCCCTTAGACCCGCCTAGCATCTCTTTGGCTACCCTTAGGATATAAGATGCTTCTGCCTCTCACATCTCGTTTGCACTTCCGTTGCAATCCTAAGATAAGTCTTCTATAACCTTCTCATTGGAGCTTTATTACTTCAATTGAATATTCCACTATTTAGTTTTAACGATCTTGAGAACCATCATCTTCTTTTCCAATCATTTTATTTATGCATCCATGACTAGCTAACGATGTTGAGATATCAAGCTCTCTCTTGGGATTATTTTGTAGTTTCTGCAACACAACCAATCTCTTCTGCTCATCGCAAAGTAATCTATTTGTGTTTTAGTTGGGCCACTCTTATAAGTAATTAAATGCATCTCCCTCTTCTTAGAGGGAGTGTTTGCTATGAAAACGTCATAAGCCCTTACAAAATCCAGGATGGTGTTTCCTTCTTTATTTCTATCCCGAAGGCATGGCCTCCATGAACACTAGCATACCTTGAAGCATCCTTTCTCACATGTATATTAAGATCTTCATTTAGGTAAATCATCTCTTTGTGGGATTTGTTGAATAATCTTATATAAATCCTCTCAAAAATCGTGTTGATTCCTTTCCTTTAAACCAACTTGTGGTGCATAAGCTGAGATTATATTCATAACTTATTCCAGTACTAATTTTAGCAAAGTAATTCGATCTCTAAATCTTTGCACCTTGTTAGGAGTATATGTGTTAAGAAGAATATTCTATGTTAGGAGTATATATGTTAAGAGAATATTCTACGTGGCAGGAGTATATTCTTGTAACCCTATTAGGGGTATTTATGTATTTTCTCCTTTGAGCTCTCTTGGGTTTTGTCCTATATAAGGACTTCTAAACCTCTTGAATAAAATATGCCTTTCCATTCATTCTTTTTCCACATGGTACCATAGCAGTGGTCCTAGATCGGTCTTCTAACCTAAATCCCTCCGCCACCGCTTGCCCTAAGTCCTCCCCAAGCAGCTGTCGCCTACCTGCGATGACTCCAAGCGCCTGCAGTGCAACCCGCACCATCGCTCGTTGCTCCAGGCAGCTCTGCGCTGCCCCAAGAGCTCGCCCGTGCCATCCCAAGTACCTTGTGCCTCCGCTCAACATCGTAAGCGCCCCCCAGCATCGCCCCAGGTACTCGCACGTGCCATCCCAAGTGCCCTGCGCCTCCGCTCGTGCCCTAGGCGCCCCCCAACGCCGCGTCGTGCCCTAGGTACTCCTCCCCAGCGCCGCCTCGCGCCCTAGTCAATCCCCCCCAGCGTCGGCTTGCGCCACCCCAAGCGCCTTGCGCCGCTCTAGGCACCTCCATGCGCCAGTCCCGGCCCCTTGCGCCGCCCTAGGTGCTCGCCAGAGCCGTTCCAGGCACCCCACGCATCAACTGCCTCTTTGTCCTTTGTCGATCACCTAGGGTATCATCACTTGATGTCGATTACCTCATCGATGCACTACTAGGTCTCCATGATGCTTGAATAAGACTGTAACTAACTAGGTCACTTTTTCTTGACCTACTCGACGACCATGGCATCTGTAGAGCCCAAGCCCATGTACCCGACTTCTTCTGTGATGATACATGGCACTTCTATAAAGTTAAAAGGCTCCGAGAACTTTATGGTCCAGATCCTTAAATGTGTTTATTGGTGATCAGCGAAAGAACTATGTTCTCATAAAAGATCCGCCCAAGGAGACGGATAAAGATTACGATACCTGATACGTGGACAACTGCCAAGTGGTTACTTGGATGACTAACAACGTCGATCCAAATATTGCATCGAATCTTCTTTACAAGGAGACTACAAAGGTTATGTGGGAGAACTTTGAGAACACCTACTCCCAAAAGACAACTAAGTCCAGGCTCTCATACATCTACACACGGATTTGGTCTGCAAATCAGGGAGATACATCCTTAGTCGAGGACTACAGGCTCCTCACATGTCTGTTTGAGGAGCTTCTTATCTTTCAGCCTGCTTGTTGTGATAAGCAGATATGTGAGCATACAGAATGGCAAGTGTATCGTTTACTGTCAGGATTACATTCACGATACAAGACCGTGAAGGATCAATTTCTGACTGTTGTTGTGCTACCTACTCTAGAGACCATATATGGTCGACTACAGGAACTTGATTCCTCCCTCTCCTCAGCTATCTACAGAGACTACTGCACATTTTGCTAGAGGATGACCCAACTACCAGGGAGGATGCGGTCGTGACTTTGACCGTGGTTGTGGCTGCGAGGCTGGACGAGGACGTGACTTCGGACACGAACGTGGATGAGATCTTGCCACCTCCTGCTATCCAACATGCACTCACTGCGGACGCTGGAATCATCCATCTGAATGTTATTAGGAAAAGTTTGTCATGCCTACTAATGCCAACATTGCCTATAAGGCTACCTCATACAAAGGCCCATATGATAATGCAGATACCTTGCCAGAACAACCCTCTAGTGATAGCAGACATCCTTCACTACATCTGAGTATGCTCGTCTACATCGGCTGGTACAAAGTTCTGCCAGTAACATTAGTACCTCTACTCCTACTGCGAGTCTAGCCACTACTTCAGGTACGCTTTTTTTAAGCCATACTTCAGGTACACTTACCAATGTTGCCTCTGCATCCAACCCTACATGGATCATTGATTCCGGTGCCTCTACTCATCTCACGGGAGAAGGTAGCCTTCTCACCTCTGCACATATGTCTTCCGTTGTGAGGATTGTTCGGGTTGACAATAGAGCACATTCCCCTATCACTACTGTGGGGAATATGGAGTTTTCCTCCAAACTCTGACTTATTGATGTGCATTGTGCTCCTTATTTTCCTCTTAGTCTTTTATCTGTTCACAAGTTATGCCCGGAACTTAACTGTCCTGTGATTTTTGATGAATTCTGTTGTTATTTCCAGGACATCCATACGAGACAGATTTTTAGTGGGGGACATGAGAAGAACGGCCTATATTATCTTGATATCCCTCTGATTCTGGTTTTGTTGGCCTTGCATTTATATCCATTGATCCCTTTATTTGGCATCTTCACCTCGGTCATCCATCCGCTAAAACTCTCTTTTTAATGTTCCCCGAGCTTTCTACGCTCAAGCCCTTTGAGTACGAGGCATGTTAGTTCGGAAAACATCATTGAGCATCCTTCCCTGCTCGTTCTGAACCTCATCGTAAAATTCATTTTCCTTTAGTTCATTGTGATATATGGGGACCCTGTCCGGTCCGTACTCTGAGTGGACATAAGTACTTTGTTGTTTTTGTCGATGACTATAGTTGATTATCTTGGGTCTATCTGTTAAAAGAATGATTGGATATTATCAATATTATTAAGAATTTCTTCCATTATGTCAAAAATATCTTTCCTCCGGTGTTCAAATTTTTCGCACTGATAACGTTTTGGAATTCACTCAACATGATCTAATCAACTTCTTTACATCCCAGGGCACCATTCACCAAACATCATGTCCTTACACTTCGCAATAAAATGGGGTTGCCGAAAGGAAATTCACACCTTCTAAATATAGCCCGATCCCTCCTCACATAAATGAATGTTCCCAAAACCTATTGAGGGGTGCTATTTTAACTGTTGTCCATCTTGTAAACAGGGTTCCATCTCCATCCCTAAATGGATCCATCCCCTTCTCTCTGCTCTACCCAACTGAGCTACCTTTTCCTCTACCCTTACGAATTTTTTGATGTGTTGCATTTGTTCATAACTTTCACCCTACTAACAAACTCTCTCCTCGTGCTATTAAATGTGTTTTCCCTGGTTATTCTCGTACTCAAAAAGATTACATGTGCTATGATCCAATTGGAGGTCGCTATTATATATCTACAGATGTAACCTTTTTTTAGCAGACCAGCTTCTTCACACAATCTGTTACTGATATCCCTCTTGATCTCCTACTTTACCCACTGTTTATAAGCGAAAACAAAAATCCCAAATATTCCATTACCTATTTCTTTATTGCAGGATGATATACCTAATTCAAGTGCCCCCTCCACTGTTGTCCCGGATGATCCTGAGGAGCTTCCCATTGCTCTATGCAGAACTAAGAGGCAGTGCATACTTCATCCCATGTCTCATTCCACTTCTACTGTTAGTTTATCAACCACTGACAGAAGATATGCAGATTCTCTCATGACCATTTCTATTCCAAGAGACCACTATAGTGCTTTGCAGGATTCCGGATGGCGAAGGCCATGGATGATGAGATGGATGCTGTTATTTCCAGGGGAACATGGGATCTAGTGCCATGTCCCAAAGGGACTAAACCTGTGGCATGTAAATGGGTCTTCACGACCAAACAATCACCAGACAGTTTGATTGACAGGTTGAAAGCTCGTCTTGTAGCAAAGGGCTTCACACAAATATATGGAGTGGATTATTTTGAGACATCCTCACCGGTTGCGCGTATGGGGATCAATAAGAACTATCCTTTCTGTGGCCTGACCTATCTTTCAGTTAGATGTGAAAAATGCATTTCTATATGGCAATCTTGATGAGGAAGTATATATGATGCAACCTCCAGGTTGTGAAGTCGAGGGGGAGTGTGTATGTTGACTTCGCAAAGCAATATATGGCCTAAAGCATAGCCCAAGGGCATGGTTCGACATACCTACCACAGAGATCAACACTCTCGACTTACAGAGAACAACCTTTGATTATTCTGTATTTTTCAAAAGACAGACAACTGGTACTATTACTCTTGCAATCTATGTGGATAATATGGTTATCACATGTGATGATGATAAACGGATACTAGAAACCAAGGCCTTCCTCCAGAAGGTATTTGTTACCAAGGATCTCGGTCCACTATGATATTTCTTGGGCATAGAAGTACTACGCGCCACAGAGGATCTTCATCTTTCACAGCGAAAATAATGTTTGGTCATTCTTACGAAAGCAGGATTACTTGGATGCAAGCCCGCTGGTATGTATGCAAATCCTAGGAAACACTTCACATCCTCCGATCCTATGTTCGAAGCTATTACTCGATATAGGAACCTAGTTGGCAAACTTTTTTACCTTACTGTCACTAGACCAGATATTTCCTATGCAGTGGGCAGAGCTAGACAATCACTGGCAGGATGTTCTTCAGATTCTACAATACGCGAAGGAATCACCAAGAAGTGGCCTCTTCTATCAGACAAATGGGTACACCGATGTTATTGCATATGCTGATGCATATTATGCAAGCTCACCAGAGGATCGATGCTCCACCACAGGTTATGCTATGATAGTTGGAAGAAATCTTGTTACTTGGAGAAGTAAGAAGCAGACTGTTGTATCTAGATCCAGTGCAGAAGCAGAGTACAGGGCGATGGCTCAAGCTACTTGTGAGATCACGTGGCTATTAACTTTTTACAAGAACTTGGTATTGTTGTCACTACTCCTATTCCACTATATTGTGACAACAAATCTTCTACATACATTGCCACGAATCCGGTATTCCATGAGCGAACCAAGCATATAGAGATTGACTACCATTTGTTCGTGATGTTGTCAGGATTGGAAGTATTACTGCTCCTCACATCAACACTGATCTTCAGCTTGCAGATGTCTTCACAAAAGCACTACCCAAGAAGCGACTCTCCTAATTATTTTCAAGTTGGGCATGACTGAATATGCTCCAACTTAAGGGGGAGTGTTAGGAGTATATATGCTAAGCAAAATATTCTATGTTAGGAGTATATATGTTAAGAGAATATTCTATATGTCAGGAATATATTCTTGTAATTCTGTTAGGGGTATTTATGTATTTTCTCCTTTGAGCTCTCTAGGGTTTTGTCCTATATAAGGACCCCTAGACCTCTTGAATAAAACATGCCTTTCCATTGTTTCATTCTTTTTCCACATACCTCAATCACTATATCCTTTAAATCCTTATGAACAACCACTCCAATCCATTTCTACCCTCTCTTTACACGAATATCATAATTTAAAGCATGTCTTCTCTATCTGCATTGCTTTCTCTCCAACCCATTTTCTCTCTTGGAGATATAGTATCTGAATCTTCCTTTCATATCTACTACCTCCATCGATTTACCGGTCAAAGTACCAATATTTCAACTACCTATCCTCAACTTCTTTTTGCAAACTCTTTTGGATTAATTTTTTACTCGCATGCGTCCATCATGTGAACCCTTGCAAATTTTGGATTGCTTCTGGGCAGCGATGAAGCAGAACTAACTTATTTACTCGCTTGCGTTCCTCATGCGAGAACCCTTGCAAATTTTGAACTACATCCGGGTAGCGATGTAGCGGCCCTTGCCAATTTCTCGTTACATTCGGGCGATGCAACACACCACTAGTAGGGAATGCCCCAACGAAATATAAATATTTGCTTAAATCCATGTTGGTCCGATTGTCTCGAGGAAAATTCCTAAATAGTATTTTGTAAAAATACTATTTAGGAATTTGTCTCCAATTGTTTTACGCTGGTTGTCAACTACCTAATGCAACCCTACTAAATTTACTCGAACTTGAGACCGGTCATGGTTGAGTTAAATGTCATCATTGCAGTGTCAACATAAATTCCTTTTATGAAAAATCTTTGAAACAACTTCTAAAACCTTTCCCCTGACATTAAAAAAATTCCTTGCATGGTTTCCTCTCGTGCTCCTTCCGATGAAATATAGTAGTATCTCAATGAGCTTCTTCTCTTCAATGTTGGTTCATCAAGGGTTGCCTTTTGTTTCTTTTTTGATTGGCTCCCACTTTTCTCAATACCACCCTCTTCCCCAATCTCAAATGGGAGACTACCGCCATGATCATATCGATAATTCACGTTTTTATTGGACCAACAAACCTTTCATTGGTCATCTGTATGTCCTCTTCTTTGTTGCAGTCTAATATTAAGAGAATATACAAAATCGTCATCTTCGAATGATTTGTCAATAAGTGTGTAATCCCTATGAAATAAAGCCTCTTTGAAACCGACATCTCTTGGGATTTTTCTGTCTTTCAGCTTCTTGCCTTCCAAATTTGCTTTCATCTTCTCTCTGATTTCTTTGACACTTGGTCACTTGGCAACATTTTTATGTCCCCCAAAAAGATGTAGCTTGCATCTTGTCATCAATTCTTTAATTTTTTCCTCCAAAATCTACATTCAGTCTTATATTTGATGCCTTCAAGCATGTCGGCGTACAATCATCTGATCCCTGCAATCTCTTGGCGAGGCTTGGTGTCATAACCTGGCCTGTTACTTTCACTATATAGAACCATGACATTCATGTGAAGGTAATCTTTATCCCAGATTTCCAAATAATGTATTAATTCTAATCTAATTATTTGATTTATGATTAAGAGTTTTGATTTTAGAACTGTCTAAGTAAATTAGTGTGTATGATCTTAACTATGTAAACTTATCTTTTATTGAAGGAGCTATATAAGCATATCTAAAACCTAACAAAATAATATGATCAAAACAACTTACCTTCCAGGCTTCAACGACGATGAGACAATGCACCAATTACCTAGCAGGGAATGACTAGCGAGTAGTGCAATGCTGATAATAGTAGATTAGAGATAGCAGACAAATAAAAGTCAAACTATCAAAATCAAGTACCAACTTACCTATTCCAAAATGATAAAGGAATAACAAACCAAGAATCTTGAATAAATTGAAGGAAAATAAGTATTAAAAGCAAAGATTAAAATGAAAAGGAATATATAACCCATCATTTGAGAGGAAGAGAGCATGTCTTAGGGTTTGGAGAAAAAGAACCTTATGAGGAATGCGTAAAATGGGAAGAGAAATGAGGTCATGGGGAGAAGAAATCAGCCAACAATGCCCATCAATGCCCACCATCGACATGCTCATCATGTGGGCTAATATTCTCAAAATTTTGCAAAGATATCTGAATTATCGTGTATGCAGGTATGTCCATATCAGGAGGCATGTCGAGTGGCATGGAATGGTATCAAGCGGCATATGGGAGCACCAACACTCCACCATATCAATATGGGTGGGTCCGGCAACACGACACAAAAGGGCAGCATGCCACAGTAACTTGAACTATGCTTATTATACCTTGTTAATAACCATGAAATTATTTAATATTCATTTATATAAAATGTATCTGCCTCATCCTAATTTTATAAAGTTTTCACCAAGCTGAGTCTACTTAATTGTAAATCTGAATGGAGGCGAAGAATCCATGTAGCCGACCCTACTTAATTGTGGGAAAATGCTTTGTTGTTGTTTCACCAAGCTGAAGTACGGTACGGTCAAAAGGAATTTTCGATGGAGCGGTGAAGTGCATAAAGAATACCAATAGCTAAAACACGCTGCTTAACCCAACATTGCCAACTAAGAGATGGAAGCTACAGGATCGAATGGGATTTGGTGTCGGAGTGAACTGCATGCTAATATGAAAAAGTAATGATAGGGTAAGGTGGAACCTTGGCTTAGGTTTATGGTCGTTGCCTATTTTGTCAAAATTCAATCTACCGGCCCATTTGAATGGTCCGAAGGTTGAGTGTGGGCTTCCATCTTCATGGATCAGGAAAATCCTAACAATTGCATATTATCCGTAACCTTAATATAATACCTAGCTATCCCTAAAATTTGAGCTTGAAGTGAGAAATCATACGGATTCTCACATGACTGTCTTCTTTGGCCTTCTTGCTAAAATTCTCCAAAGGATATATGTCTGTCTTCCTGGAGGTGAAAAGGAGGCACTTTTCAACTCAGATCTCCATAGGTTATATATCTGTCTTCCTGGAGTCAAAAAAGGACAGTTTTTCAGCCCAGATCGGCACACAAGGGGCATTTTCTCGGTTTTGAGAAAATAATGCTATTGGTTCCTCGTTCAAAGAAGAAGAGATCAAATATTTGATCTTCATCCTGAGTTCGCCATAAAGCGAATTTTTTAATCTCTATCCAGATTTGTATCGCATTAATCTCATGAAATGGATTTGGGATGAGGAAATGGATAAAACATTTTCTCTAAACATAGTACAAGATTAGTTTGAGCTAGAAGATTGACTGATGATATTTTTTTGTAGAGAGTTTCAGAACATGTGTACATCTAGATCGATGGGGCTTTGCTGGCCAACCTCCATGCACCCCACCAAATAAAAAGAAGACTCGAGGCACACTTTGGCTTCCTTCACCATGTACTTCAACATCACCAATAATGGATTGGGAATGAAAATATAGGGTCAACCGCTAATTATTGATGGTGTGAACTTTATGACACATTTGCATTCGGGATAATTTTGGCATGGATGCTATCATCCCATGTCCGCTCAGTGTGCTCATGAGATTCTCCGTATATTTCAGAGACCAATGAGAAATGAATCATCTTATGACTGTGAAAGAGGTTATGTACCATATTTAACCCCAGATCTAACCTCTAATGTGCATGTAGTATGCAAAAATGCTTTCAAGCTAAGGGTAAATAGAAATCGAGAGCCGATTCATACAAATATAGCACTATAACGAGGAAAACTGAAAATTACACGTAGATGTCCTACATCCCAAGGTAAATCCCCCACATTTAATTTGCATATTGTTTCTCCTGGGTTTCAACTTCTGTAGATAGAGGCAGGGATGAAGTCAGGAGACCTTTCATTATGTTTATTAATTTGAGTAAAAATGACCATGTTTGGTATCGCATTTTGTTTTCTAGAGGACATGATCATCCGACTACGAAAAAACAATTCTTTGGAACTCCATCAGCAAAAGGTCCAGGGCACACAAATTACAAATTTAGTTGCTTATTTAATCGTATCATTATAATAGGGGAACTTTTCTGTGCACTCTTCTGTTGTCTTTAATTGAATTATATCATTATTCCAAATTTATTGAATGATATATCAAAGCGACATTCCATGCACATTTTAAGCTTCAATAATCAATCTTCTGATCATCTCTTATAGTCCGTCAATTCTTCGTTGGTACTACATCAGAAATGGTTTTAAGTTTAAAAAAGGCTTCAAGACCAGCTAGTTGAGATAAGATCAATGGACTGCCATCCCGCCAACACTGACTGTTTTGTTATTTCTAGCAACTGTACTTTACATTTTCTTTGCAATTACCGCCCCTTTCATTTCCACCATAGGTATGTCGTGGATGCCGCTGATCATGATAATCTGTCCATATCCAAGAGCGAACTTCATGATCTCCTTGGAAAATCCTCATTGAGTGGAATCCCACTCCTAGTATTGGGGAATAAAATTGATAGACCTGAATCTCTTTCGAAAGAGGGACTACTGGACGCAATGTAAGTTAAAGAAGTCTTAATTATATAGCCTCCATTCCATGTTCATATTTTACGATTTTCTGTTGTTAACCTGAACATGTAATTCCAGGAACCTCAGAGCAATAACTGACAGAGAAGTATGTTGCTTCATGATCTCATGCAAGAATGCAACCAACATTGCAATAGTTATTGACTGGCTTGTGAAGCACTCGAAATCGAATAGTTGATGCAGGTTTCTCCAAATGATTTGTACGAGAATGTATCTAGGTTTCTGTTGTTGCTGTGTAGTTAGTCTACTGATCATCTCACCGATGTTGTTCCTTGTCCCTCGCGCTGTGTGATATTGACCATTTTTCCCTGTTCAAGTTAGGAGGTTGTTTGCAGTGGTATCTCCCTCACCATCTCTCGTTAATGCACCAATAGTGCTCCATCAGTTGGAGCTGAGAATTGTGTTGTATCTTTGTGAATATGTTGTTGGTAGGAAAACCTGTTCATGTGCTTGTGTTATTTGTTAGGGATGGCTTGAAATGTACATATTCGTATGGGGCTGCGGACAACATCCTCAGCATGTAAATAATACAGTTATTTGAGTATCTCATGTTCACAGTTAGGCTTCACACCAAGCTTCTCTTCCTCGAAATTTGTTTGAGGAAATGGAGAGTACCAGAAGTGCATATAGATGGGATAAACTGTGTAATTGAATCCAATCCATTATTGAATTGGAGTAGTTTAGTTTTTATTGTTTGGATTGGGTTGGAATGGATTGAGATTTTTCAGTCCGTTAAATTATAGCTTGAATTGGACTAGTTGAAGGTTATGGAAAGAAACTTAAGTGCATCATGGAAGCGTGAGGATCGCATCAGCGCGTAGTCATACTAGTTGCTCGGAGCAATGTAATTTAAAAAAATTGAAACTATGAAACCACATGATCCAAGTGTTGGACATACGAGCCCACGACGAGCCATTATGCAATAAATGTTATTGTGAATATCATTCCCTAATCTAAAATGAAGAATAATTAATTTGCATAATAGGTCTCTTAGTACAATTAGGGATATGTACCATCACCATCTTAATGATCATACAATTGTTGATTCAATATTGAATAATAGAGATTGGTGCTTGGATAAATATCTAAAGAGTTAGACTGAGAACTCATCAAGCATCATCAAATGATTGTTAAGAGAGGATCTATAGTATGAGAAGAAGATGACAATCCTTTCTTTAAAGGTTGATATATAATCGACCTCTTGATGCATGTCCTCTGTATAGGAATAGAGATTCGGAGGTGTTAGATAAGTTAGGTCAAAGAGTTGACGTAACAAGATCGAGATAAGCAAAGTCCTATGTCGTATGCTGTCACGATATAGGCATGCATCCTCGGACCAGAGACAGATGTGTTACTATATGTTTGAGTATGTACATTTGGCAGATCAATAGGTTGATGACCTAACCAAGGTCTATACACCGACGCGTTGGTGTACATGCAAGGGCATATGAATAATACGATCTCTCAAAGGGATCATACATGTTCATTACTGAACCGAAAGACATGAGTTCACTCATAAGATATTGGGAAGAATCAAATTCCGTGCGCAATCATCTTGCTTTGGAAGCTTGACTGAATTTGTAGGGTTTGATATATGCTTTTGGAAAGCATATGATCAACACCTATGTATGATATATTCTTTTGGAAAGTATATGATCGATACCAACTCTCATTGATCGAATGAGAACTTAATATAAATCCCTGTAGTAGATAATGTAAAATAGATCTTATACTTCGGATTTATTCTGAGTCTTCTAGCATGCAGGATGTACAGGTATTGGGAATACCTGAGGGTGATGTGATCAAAAAGGATTGTATAACCATGACGCTTCCATTCCGAGGGAGTGATGAAATGCGTCTGGATTTTAGTGACTCCTCTCAGTAGAGAAGTAATATGATCTTCGTCCAAATATTGGACATTTATATGAATGTGATTCAGATGCAATAAGAAGATTAGATTTGCGGTCTTGGTTTAATCAAGCATCTATGAGATGTCCGTAAGGTCTGGATTTGAGATGTGATCTCAATATCCAAGTCACTATATGCGGAACAATACAATCGTCGTTTCCTTATCTCCAAGTATCCGCGGAGAAAGCACATTATCCTTGAAAGAGTTCATGGATAATTTCATTATTGATATATGTATCCAAGCATTGAGAAAATTGATAATTAAATGTGATTTAATTATCATGAATAATATGTATTTGATTCATATTATAAGGAGAGTTATCATAGATAATTAAATATGATTTAATTATCAAAAATGTAAAAAATGTGAATGTCATTCATATTATTTGGGCACATGAGAATAGATATCCAAGATGATTAAATATGATTTATTTATCATGGATATGAATAATGTGGATATCACTATCCATATTAATCATATATATTGTAAATGTGATTTATAATATATAAGAGAAAGTTATTTGTAATTTACATTTGTTAATTAAATGTTGTTGTGAATTGGATTCACATTGGACAATAAATTGAAAATGTAATTCACATTTTATTTTGGGTTGTGAATGTGATTCACAATTTTCCAATGGTAAGATTGCAATATTCACAAAATAATTATGAATTTTTGTAGAATAATTTACAATAAGTGTTGTTGTAAATATTGGAGATTTCCATTGAATAATGTAATCTCATGAGATTACATAAGATTCCCACCAACTCCCATTAGGAATGGGTGAGGCAATCTCCTTTCCAATATCTCCACGTTTGATTGATTTAATTTTAGGATTAAATTATAATGATTTATCAATACATATTTAATATAAATTAAATAATTGTTGTTGTGTTTTTTACAACAAAATCTCGGTCATTGAAAGAAGCACAAATCAATCTCATCCATTGATTTTCTGTAGTCCATGGATTGTGATCTATGGACTCCCAAAATACTACATAAGAAGAGGCACCCCTTGCTCTTCAAGTTACAACATTAAGTTTACAATATCATCAAGGCTCTCTCCCTCTCTCTTTCTCTCTACACATCATCTCTCCCTCTCTCTCTCTTATGGCCATCCACCATGATGCCCTAGAGAGAGGCGACACCGTCGCAGCATCGCCGTTATGATGCTAGATCATTTGCTCATGGTTCTCTGTCTCCTTCGGTGTGCCTCACTCGTGAGAAGACGTCAAATATTGTGTGACAAGATCAGGAGATTCGTCACTTAGATCATCAACATGGATTTGCGAGGAGCATGCGTTCATCAATGCGCTCCCAAGCGTTTCCTCCATCGAATCAGACTTGAGACAGGAGGTCTCTTCGTTTAGAGACTCGATCACAACCATGATTCAAGAGGTAACCCTAATACTTGTTTGGAGTTTAGACTAAACGATCCGAGAAGTGTTCTTGGATCATTTGGTTTCGTCGCATGAAAATTTTTTAAATTCCGTTGCCCCGAGTAATTAGTGTGACTAGTTGCTCCCGACCGCATACGATGTGATACCCACACTTCCGTGATGCGCTTAAAGATATCACCATATAGTTCGAGTGGTATTATAGACTTCGGTTGGAGGTTTCAGATACAATCCATAAACCTAGGACGACTTGGGTTCATTAGGGTTTGCGAAAGTTTTCTCGCATTTCATTTTTGCATCTCTTTTTAGGGAATATTTTTGGACCTGTTTAAATTTTTTAAACACAAAAATGACATTGGATTATGTTTTCATTAAATAAGGAAACCGTAGGATTTGAGTTTGCGTGATTTCGAATCCGTTTGCTCAAGTTATGATCATTTTAGTGAACATGTATCCACTATTTCGGAAACTGTGAATCTTGACGCAATTAAGGAGTTAATTACTGTTTTTAAACACCTAGAAATGCATGCAAATCACTTGGATTCTGTTGTAAATCAAATTAGAAAACTTTGCAAACTTACTTGCACGATTTGGATTCAAATTGATCGAGATATTCTAATTTTAATAAGGGAGGGTCACCACTGAAAATTGCTTTCCTAATCAAGAACCTTGTGATTGTCATTTAATCAATTAGTTAAATTAAATGATTTAATTTCCTGGAATAATTATGGATAAATATTTGTGAAATATTTTATGATAATTATTTCCTTAAATGACATTGTCTTAATCAATAATTGGTTAGATATGATCTAGATCACAAGTTGGTTACATGATCTACATGATCTACATTCCAACAAACATAGTTGCTTGAATAGGATTGGGGATTTGTTTAGCAAATTTTCTTATAATGTTAATCAAAAATATTTTGATTATTATTATATGGTATAACTTTGGTTGAAAAACCGATTATCATCTCAAGTACACAATGATCAATTTGGCATTATCCTTTCCCGGGGTGGATATGGTTTCTAGTCGAGGAGCATTAGGGTAGCAAGTTGCACTGTGTGCGGTCTTTCCTACTCCTGTCGGTACTGACCATGACAGCGGGTAGGGACAAGATAATGCAGGAGAGATCACTGTGTATTGTTGTAATTATTAAAATTCAAATAATACATATATGAGATAATACCATATTTCAAGTAACAAAAAAAATTATTTGTCAAATACTAATTGGATCATTAATTTAATATGATTAGATTAATTGAAATCCAATTAAAATTAAGACACTCTATATGAATAGAGTTGTTATTTCCCTTAGAAGAATTAATCGTAATGAATATTATTCACAATGATTAATTAAAATTTGAACATGATATGGAGGATCACATAAATGACAACCATGGTTTCTCGTCAAGGCGAAGGGTTTCGTCACCAGGGATTCTATGTAGGAGACGCCTGCCCGAAGTGATAGATCCTACATACAAGCGCATCTGGATCAGGATCTTTGCTTCTCGAAAGAGTAAGGTCGTATACGTAGTGACCCCAATATCGCATATTATTAAGGTGATATTGGTTTGTGCACAGTGAGTAATATTCATGCTGACGGTTGGTTCAATTAATAATGGGTTAACATCACCTTAGGGGTGGTGAGCCCCGGTGTTAAAGACTGAATTGGGAATGCAAGTTGGACTTGCAAGTTAGAATGAGTTCCCGCTTCTTTTTATCTGAGTTACAAGTTCTCATATTACTGAGATGTGACAAATATAAGGAAGGAGATCCCAGATCTTGTTGAGATATAATGGTAAGTATATCTCTTACATTGAAAGTGGTTAAGGGAATGAACCTTCAGTATTGACAGGGCAAGACAACTTTGATATAAAAATTTCTTATTTCTAGATATTTATTTATGCAAATTTCTTACATTGAAAGTGGTTAAGGGAACGAACCTTCCTAGATATTTATTTATGCAAATTTCTTATTTCTGATAATCCTTCATTGAACTCACTCAATACTATACTCAATAATAATCAGTATAATAATCATGAATTGGATCCATGATAAAGATATTAGACTTGCAGTTAGACGCATAATGAATGTGGTTGCAATGTGCAAGTTTCCTCATAAAAATGAGGAATGACAATTAAATAGATAATATGACTACAAGCATAAGGTTTGTATGTCTCTATAGTCTTGATCTCGCATCGAATGTACTTTGGAAGTGACATGTCAATGATGATCGTGATTGTCAAATAATCCTTATAAAATCAAAGAAGATGTTTTGGCATGCATATGTGCTCCCAACATTTAATCATGAGTGACATGGTTCACTGCATTGTGCAGAATGGTGGCTCTATAAGAGATGATGTATTCAAAATATTTGAGTACCTACCTGAATCAAAGTCTTTTAGAGTTTAGATGCATGTAGATACGATGAGGGTCATCATTCTACTGTTTATACTCAAGCAATTCATGAAGCTTCATAATGTTCATATTGTATGAATTGAATGAAACATGTATAAATGTTGAAATGCTCTTACATTGAGTTTTTTTGAGTTCAAAGAGATCCTTAGTCTTAAGAAATGATTGCTTATAGATAAAGGGAGCACAATGGAAGCATGGGTCTGACCCATGTGAGAAGGAAAGTCAAAAAGTTGATTGTACTTATGTGACTTCCATACATATGAAATCCAAATAGTTGGATAAATGCCAATACTGCAATACGTTGATGTGCTAATAGTATGACTATCAAGTCTATCCAGAACCCTTAGAGAAGGACTCGGATAATGCATCGGAATAATCTATATCTACATATCATCATTGAAATCAACTTACTTGTTGGATAAAATTAAAAGTCTAATAATTGTATCTCATTCTTGTAATAATACTTGCAATTGGTTACATATGTATTAGAGGACTAGAAATTTGATCTCCACGTTTAATAGTCATTCTTGGATATTGATACAATGGTTGCAACAATCTCTATTGGATAGATAGACTTCATATTTTCAGTGGGAGAGCCCTCAGTCTTAGAGAATGTCTCTATGACCTAGATATTAGATTGCACTCTTTGTTTATTTCTAAATGTTGGAAATAAACATGAATTCTGGAATGGACCTATCATAAAGAGTTATGATGGATATATTTTAGATAATAACCTGACATCTAGAGGACTCTACTAATTAGAAAATTAGTGAATGGTTCATTAACATTTCTAATACTGAAAGTTAAACCTTAAAAGATCAATAGGAGGATGAAGATCATTTGATAATGATCTGGCATAAAGCCTTGGACATATGTATGTTGATGAGATCAATAGACTAGTAAGATATTGAACTTTAGATTGTCTAAAAGTTCAAAACTTACATACTTGTGAATATTGTATTCAAAAGTAGAAATTGTCCAATACACCCTTCTATGGGAATGGTGTTAGATACCAAGGTATTCAATATATCATACATATTTATGTATTTGGATCATCAAATCACAATACACATTAATGATATGTGATATCTATTGATGATTATGTGTGATATGAGATTTCTTTGCTTCACCTTAGAAACCTTTGAAATGTTCAAGGACTTCACAATTTTAGTTTTAGAATCAAAGTTTGAAGGAAGATGAAAATGAATATGATCTAATCTAGGTAGTCAGTACCTATTAGATGCATTCAAGGAATACCTTATAGAGAAAGGAATATCATTCCTATCTCACTCCTAATACACCTAAACTCAACAGAGTTATAGGAGATACAATTAGATCATATGTGATATGATTTGACTAATGGTTAATCTTAGCATAATTACCTCTTAGTTTTCAACGTATATATGTAGTAGAGACTACAATATATATCCTTAATAAGGTTACATGCAAGTAAGCTGGAATCTAGCACCAAAGAGTGTTACTTCATTAGGAAAATAAAGGATGGTATTGGATACCTACTTTACGGCCTTGAGATTCTTAAAGGATTTCATCTCTAAGGATATGATACTTAGAGGATGACTCTCTTGAGAATCAAGATGAAAATGAAGTGATGGAACTCATTTAATCTTGAGAAGATAATGAGCCTCCTGAAATCAGAAACTAACATAATAATTAAAGATGAAACACTCATACATCATCAAATGAGTTTGAGGATGGATCCCATGTGTTAGAAAAATCTGACAATGATCAAACTTCATGTGATGAAGCTTCTAAGGATCATGACATGGAAATATGGATGTTAGCAATAAAGTCTAAAGTAGACTTCGTATACAAGTATTGTATATGGACCCTCGAGGATCCACCTATAAGGGTAAAACATGTTAGGTGTAAATGGATCTTCAAGAGAAAGAGGGAACCTGATGAGAAGGTAAATACCTACAAAGCACAGCTCATAGCCATGAGCTACACATCGAAGAGAAGACATCGTTTTCAATGAGACTTCCTCTTCAGTGAACTTGCTTAAACCCATCAGAACATTGCTAACTATAGCTACACAACTTGAATTTGACATATTCAAGATGGAAGTCAAGATTGCATTCCTCCATGAATACCTCTCTGAGGATATTCACATGAAGTAGACCCAGGGTTTCATGGTTGAGGAAAGGAAGGTGTGCAAGCTAAAAAAATCCATCTATGGACTCAAATAAGCTTCTTGTAGTTGGAACATAAGATTTGATGAAATTATAAATGCTATGATTTCAGATAGAATCTTGATGAACCATGTGAAGCTTAGTGGGAGTGCCATTGTGTTCACCATGCTAAATATACATAATATCCTAATCATTTAAATGATATAAGGATGATAATGAGTGTTTTATAGTCTGGCTATTCCATACCTTGAGATATGATCTCAAGGACTCTTAGATCTTAGTTCTAAATGTGTTCAGAAGCAAAGAGAAGAAGACATTAGGACCGTCACATTTGTAGTACACCTTGGACATTTTTTCCATTTTTTGGAAAATTTCAAGAAAGGCTTCCATCCTTTAAGATATGGTACTGACTTATCTAAAAGGATATCACCTCAAGGAATTGAGGATGTGAATAGCTATATGCCCTAGTGCAACTGCTTTAGGAAGCTCAGTGTATGCTAGATATGTACAAAAACCAGATTTTGCCAAGCAGTGGGAGTAGTAAACTGTTACTAATCCTACTATGGAGATAAGACGCTTGATTGCAGTAATGACAATATCTTCAATGATGACAAAAAATTAGATATAGTTATCTCTAAGTCTTATCTTCAAAAACTTAAGACTTTATATATAGTGATCTAAAAGGTCTTAACTACGGATACCTTAAGAGATGGAGATCTCTGAGAATAAAGTTATTATGATAAGGATTACGGAAATACTGAAATACTGATTATAATAACTATTGAGCAGTAGTGTCAAGGACACTATAACTGCTTTAACAAGATTGAGTATTAGTTGCATAAGATGCAACATTCACATTGGATGCGAGCATTGTTACTAGAAGATATGCAAGTGTCGTAAAAAGATTTGGCATAGTCTCTTGGGAAAAGAGTGAATGATCAACTTACCTATCTATTTTCTAAATAGTCTATGATTGTCACATGAGGGTGGGTTTAAAGATTAGCTCATTAATGGCGCTTTGGGCTAGTGGGCGATTGTTGGATACGCGATACCACAACGAGCCATTATGCAATAAATGTTATTGTAAATATCATTCCCTGATCTGAAATGAAGAACAATAAATTTGCTTAATAGGCCCCTTAGTACAATTAGGGTTATGTACCATGGCCATCTTAATGATCATACAGCTGTTGATTAAATACTGAATCACAGAGGTTGGTGCTTGGATGAATATCTAAAGAGTTAGATTGAGGACTCATCAAGAACCGTCAAATGATTGTTAAGAGAGGATCCACAACATGAGAAGGAGATGGCAATCCTTTCTCTAAAGGCTGATATCTAACCGACCTCTTGATGCATGCCATTTACATAGGAATAGATATCCAAAGGTGTTAGATAAGTTAGGTCAAAGAGTTGACATAACGAGATCGAGATAACCAAAGTCTTGTGTTGTATGTTGTCGTGATATAGGCACGCATCCTCTGACCAGAGACAAATGTGTTACTATATGTCTGAGTATGTACATTTGACAGACCAATAGGTTGATGACCTAATCAAGGTCTATACACCGGCACGCTGGTGTACATGTAAGGGCATATGAATAATAGGATCTCTCAAAGGAATCATACATGTTCACTACTGAACCGGAAGACATGAGCTCACTCATGAGATATTGGAAAGAATCAAATTCTTCGCGTGGTCATCTCGCTTTGGAAGCTTGACTGAATTTGTAGGGTTTGATATATGCGTTTGGAAAGTATATGATCAAGACTTAGGTATGATATATGCTCTTGGAAAGTATATGATCGATAATGACTCCCAATGATCGAATGAGAAACTTAATGATAAATCCTTGAAGTAGACAATGTAAAATAAATTTTATACTTCGGTTTTATTTTGAGTCTTCCAGTATGCAGGATGTACATGTATTGGGAATACCTGAGGGTGATGTGACCATAAACGATTGTATAACCATGATGCTTCCAATCTTAGGGAGTTATGAAATGGGTCTTGATTTTAGTGACTCCTCTCAGTGAAGAAGTAATATGATCTTGGTCCAAATATTTGGCATTGATCTAAATGTGATTCAGATGCGATAAGAAGATTAGATTTGCGGTCTTGATTTTATCAAGCATCTATGAGAGGTTCGCAAGATCTGGATTTGAGATGCTCAATATCCAAGTCACTATACGTGGAATAATACAATCGTCATGTCCTTATCTCCAAGTATTCGCGGAGAAAGCGCATTATCCGTGAAAGAGTTCATGGATAATTTCATTATTGATATATGTATCCAAGCATTGAGAAAATTGATAATTAAATGTGATTTAATTATCATGAATAATATGGATTTGATTCATATTATAAAAAGAGTTATCATAGATAATTAAATGTGATTTAAAAGATGTAAAAAATGTGAATGTCATTCATATTATTTGTGCACAAGAGAATAGAGATTCAAGATGATTAAATATGATCTAATTATCACGGATATGAATAATGTGGATAGCACTATCCATCTTAATCATATATATTGTAAATGTGATTTATAATATATAACAAAGAGCTATTTGTAATGTACATTTGTTCATTAAATTTTGACATGAATTGGATTCACATTGGACAATTAATTAAAAATGTATTTCACATTTTTTTGGGTTGTGAATGTGATTCACAATTTTCCAATGGCAATATTGCAATATTCACAAAATAATTATGATTATTTTTGTAGAATAATTTACAACAAGTGTTGTTGTAAATATTGGAGATTTCTATGGAATAATGTAATCTTATAAGATTCCCACAAACTCCCATAAGGAAAGGGTGATGCAATCTCCTTTCTAATATCTCCAAGTTTGATTGATTTAGTTTTAAGATTAAATTATATTAATTTATCAATACATATTTAATCTAAATTAAATAATTCTTGTTGTGTTTTTTACAACAAAATTTTGGCCATTGAAAGAAGCACAAATCAATCTCATCCATTGATTTTGTGTAGTCCATGGATTGTGATCCAATGACTCCCAAAATACTATATAAGAAGAGGCACCTCTTGCACTTCAAGTTACAACATCATCAAGTCTCCCTCTCTCTCTCTTTCTCTCTACTCGCCATCTCTTCCTCTCTCTTATGGCCATCTACGATACCCTAGAAAAAGTCGCCATCGTTGCATCATCGTCGTTATGCTGCCTGATCATTCGCTCATGGATCTTGTCTCCTTCGGTGCGCCTCGCTCGTGAAGAAGATGTCAAATCTCATGTGATTAGATCAGGAGATTCATCGCTTGGATCGGTGATGAATACCCATTCATCACTCCTTATTCTTATATTTTAGCTACAAAAACCTTTGCAAATGCATGTAGATATATGTAAATATAAATAATTACCAAAAGCATGCATTGTGTAAAAACTTATAATTAGCATGTTTTTGTACAAAAATAAAAGAATAAAGATTAAAAAGAAAAAGAGGGAAATATTTAGAATAAATATTGAGCAACCTAACCCAAGGGAGGGCTCAGCATGGGCCTGACCGCATAAAAGCCAAAGTAGAGGGAGATAGGGGCTCATGTGTAACTATTTCTGTAAATAAATAAAACTATATTTTCCTCACCCAAAAATATGCTTGTAAATACTTGTATATATTTATTAAAATCAAAACAAAATAAAAATAGAAAAATAAAAAAAACACAAAAATACATTGTACATATACCATGTATATAGATGTATATAGCTATTTATTTTACCTATGTACATAAATAATAAAAATAAAATAAAAATACCTTTTTATTCCTTATTTTATTCTATAAATAAATAAAATATAAAATAAGGATAAAATTGTATAAAAATAATATATAAAAATCAAAAATCAAAACCCTATATATATTGTATATACTTGTATCTAGTACATATTATGTATATAGCCTATTTTTATTTCCAAAAATTAATTAAAAATCACCAAAAAATAGAAAAAAATAAAATAAAAATATTTCATGTTTGGAGTTTTTGCAGATTCGGCCCCTAGCTACCCCTATTTGTCACCTCAAATTCCAGCCACGTGGCCGAACCCCATTGGGTCCTGGGGATTTTGACCGCCCGGTCAACTAGCCCCCCCAGGACCACTTCCCACGGGTCTGGGCTCCGGACCCGACTTCTCCTAATTCTACCCGCTCGACCCGACACCCAATTCGCCAAGCCCCGGCTCCGTTTTGACCCTCACACATCCGACACCGTCGCCGGGCATCCACCTCGGGATCCGCGCGCTTCCACGACCCTACCCGAGCCGTTCTTCTCGGACCCTTCCACCGTATATAGCTGCAGCTCCGCCACCTTCCCACGCGATCTTTGGTCATTCGCCTCCTTCCCTGTGAGCTCCAGAGCGACCGTGAGAGTGACAGCGAGCGATTCCACCTGTTGCAGCGAGGAGAGGAGGAGGAATCCACTGATCCGGCGACGTAGCCGCCGTAGCTCCGCCACCTGAGCGAGCTTCGAGCCTCGGGCCGAGACGTCCCTTGAGGCCAAGATCGGGAGCTTCCCCAGCTCCACCACAGTCTCTTCGACCATTCATGTAGCCATTTAGCCTTCCCATTTCGTTTGATTTTTGTTTACGCCCAAATCGCAGCTCCGCCGTCGTTCCTTGATTCCGACCACCCTACCACCTATCTCGATCATCAGAATCGACCACCATCATCGTCTCCCTCCGACGCACCTTCTGCACCCACTCACTCAACCCAGCTCGCACAGGAGCTGGGAGCCGGGCTCCTCCGTCCACCACCTTCGCCGGAGCCCGCCACCCCGACGCACCAACCACCTTCACTCCACCTAACTGGGTCGAGGCAGTTTTCCCTCGACCCGCGAATCTTCTGAGCCACTTTGCAGGTTCCACCGAGCCCATCTGAGGGCTTGGTCATTCCGACCAGGAGACCCAGCTCCACCGACTGCCCCTGAGCTCCTCCGAGCTCGGGCCGATCATCGGAGCATCGCAGCAGACGCGGGAGCACTCCAGCATTCTTCTCCGACCTTCAGAGTGCTCCAAGGAGGAGCGCAACGCACGTACGAGCCCGGCGAAGCTCGTCGGGGCTTTGTTCTTCCATCATCCTCCAGCGCCGTCGATCTTCATCCCTCGCTCCAGTTCTAATCTGGGCCGTCCATATCCAGAGCAGCCATCACCGTCAGATCCGAGGAGACGTCATCTGGAGCGCCCACCATCCGTAGCCGTCAGATCGCCACGTGGAGCGCATCCAACGCCCCCGCCTAATAACGGGTAATTTACCCGTAGGCCCAGTCTTTAGTTTTATTTCGTTTTAGTCCTGTAAATATTTAAACCAGTTGTGTAGTTTTAGGGTAATTTGCATACTGGACCTCGTACTATAGTTTATTTGCATCTATACCCCTGCCTGTTGTGAGCTACATGCTTCGTCACGTGTTATTTTGGTGTATTTGCAATTAAAGCCCCTGTAGTTCTGGATGTTCTTAAAGGAATGAAAGTTTTTAGATATTTGCATTTATACCCCTGTGCGTGATTTATTTCCACATGTGCGTGAAATTTTTGGGTTATTTGCAGATAAGCGCTTGGACTTTTGGTACTTGTTACCAATAAGCCCTCGGAACTTATTTTTCTTACATTTGGGTCCCTGAGTGCCCCAGGCACGCGCTTGGCACGTGTTTTGCTGGGTATTTTGCATCAGGACCCCCAGAACTTCGGGTATTTGCACTTTGGTCCCTGTGCACAGTGCCCTATCTCTATTTTTGAATAAAATATCAAATCACCTCCGAATCCAATGAGAATTTGACACATGGCTCCTGCCATGGTGTAGGATTTTCACGGATTTTTGAGGACATTTCTGATTTTGTTTGCTATTTTTAAAAATTCAAAAACCTATATTTTCGTCACTGTCCAGATTGAAAAATCACAAAAAAATATAAAAACTCCTTCAAAAATTCCCTAAAAATTAGCTACTGTTTACTTTAGATTGTGTGATTTTCCAGGCAATTTTGGCTATTTTTCATTGCTAAAAACCACTAAAAACTTAAAAACACATAAAACCCATAAAAATGCTAGTAAATAAATTAAAAATCCAAAAACAATAAAATTGGTACCTAAATTTTCCTTGTTTAATCATCTTTACAGGAAAATTACCTCCAGGCCATTTTAAGGCCCTTAGATATTTTATCTAGGGACTTTTGGCTTGGCTGGACAGTACCACTGTTTTTAGCTACTGTTTGATTCTTAGAAAATAAAATATATATCATAAAATTATCAAAAATTCTCCAAAAATATAAAAAAATATAAAACACATAAAAATATTTTTGTTTTGATTTTTGGTTGATTTTTGGTGCTTGAAATAATTTGTTGAATTGTGTTCTTCCTTGCTTTTCTTATTTTCTTTCTATATTAAAAATCCAAAAAAATATATATAACAAATTAAAAACCACTAAAAAGATTTTCTCCCTTTATTTTGACTACTTCGTAGGCCTCTCGGCCAATCCGTGCTCCTTGAGTTCGACCCTGGGTGCTATACCAGGTTAATCACATAGCAGGACCGCTTATTCGTTTTGATTGATTTTATTTGTATCGAGTAGTTCATTTTTCTTGATATACATGGTCTGATCGCTTGGGTCGCAACGACCCTATTTCTGTACCTTATACCCGAGTGATCGGAATCGTGTTATCAGAATGGCGCCGTTGCCGGGGAGCACGGCTTAGTAGTCATTTTTTTTAGTTTTTTTTCCGCGGCTTCTTCTTTTCGCGGCTTTTTGTATAGATTTTTGTAGATATATTTTTCTGATATTCTCTGATAATAATTTGGACTGACCACTTGTCTCTTTTTCTTGCGAGGGCCCGAGGATCGAGGCGGCCGATTTCGAGAAGCCGACGCAACCGCGATACTTGGAGGCGGCTCCCTTCTACACGGAGCCGCAGGAGAGAGCGAGAGAGAGAGTTGAGTGGGTGAGGTTAGATTAGGATTATTTGATTACTGTTGTAATAATACAGGGACTCAGACTGGACTTGGACTGTGTTTGACCTAGCGGGTCTGTTTCGCCGAGCACCGGTGTGCTCGGGGGACCCTTAGGAGTTTTTCGCGGTTTTTACGCGGCTTTGTTTTCTTTCCTTTTTACTGCCTTTTACGGTTTTAGCGGTTTTTCTCGAGCCCTTAGATTTAGGATTTTCTGCTTGACTGTGCCGTAATTAGTAGGATCCCCACACCTAATTAATTGCCTGTTCCTATAGAACGATAATTGGACCTACTAATAAATCAATAATAAAAATAGCTTAGTCGCTTTCCTGAGAGCCTACGCGCCGCGAGCCTGCCCCGTCAAGCGCTACTCCTGAACTCGACTTGTCGAGAAGAGGAGGGGTGGGTCTAGACCGGACTCTTTGGATCAAGGGCGAGTGACTAAGCTAGACGGTTCTGTCGAGTAGAAATTGCCTGTTTAGGACTCGGTTTTCACCGCTGCACCATATAGGTAGTTTCTTTCCTGTCTTTACATTTATGCGCGGATCATATTGCATGTAGAGTGCTGGAGTCAGGTACGCCTTCCTTACTTTGCATGCATCATTGATTTCATCGTGCATCGGCTTTTTCGTCTTCTCCCCCCTATTTTGGATTAAATAATCAGGAGAACCGAAAAATTCGTTAGGCGTTTGTTTGATATTTGAAAAATATTAAAAAAAAGAAAAACCATAAAATTGGGACTGGTTAACACTATTGATCTTAAAAGACGCTCACCCTAATAATTTTGTCTTGGGGAGAGCAACCCCCTCATTGTATGGTTTGGATGCGCGAGAGAGTGACCCGCACCCTAGGTAGAACCCTCCGGTGCTAGTCCCGACTGATTACCGACTCTTTCGTGCGGGCCAGTCGGTTGGGTTAGCATCGGGTATCCTAACAGGTCACGTAAGCGCTCTGATATTTTGTGTGTTCACCTAATAAAATCGACAAGATAATTTGACCGAACTTTCACGGTCTTCAGCTCGCGTTGCGTTGGTGAACCGGGGGTTTGTTTTGCGATCATAGTTTCTCCAGATCTCATCCGCACTACTCGCCAGATCAAGATGATGGGTAGACGCTCTCTTAGGCAGCCTCTGGCTGCACCGCTTTCGGGCACATCTACCCGATCATCTAGGTTGGCCCGTGAGAGCCGAGACCAGCTCTCCGAGCCCGAGTACGACTCCGCCCTGTTCCCCCTCGACCCCCTTTCTTTTGGTACTGAGAGACATGAGCCCGAGGAGAGATTAGCAGATTTGACAGCACCTGAGTTGGGCTCGTTTGAGTTTGCAGACATCGCTATGGCCGGCAGTTCAAATGATCACCCCCGTCAGCCCGAGCATTTTGTACTAGACCAGGGAGCGATCAACTCCACCCTGATCGCATCACTTGAGACAGTTCAGCAGCAGTTACGTGATCAGGGGGCATTCATGATAGAGATGAGGCGAGAGTTGGAGAGGCTCAGAGCAGAGCGAGACCAGTAGAGCGAGCCTGAGGAGGTACCTGATGCAGAGGCACGAGCCGCAGCAGCCGCAGCAGCAGCAGCAGCCGTCGCCGCCGCAGCGGGAGGCGCTGCGGCAGGAAGACCACCACGACCGATGCGGGAGTTGCACAACCCCGGATCGACACTCATGCATCATTGGGTAGTAGTGCCAGCGATCGTGGGGGACTTCAAGTTCCCCCCGAACACCTTGCAGTTGCTGCCCCGTTTCCACGGACTTGCCACTGAGGAGCCCCACCTCCACCTCCAGGAGTTCCTGATGATCTGCAGCACTGTCCACGATCGCCACGTGGACCAGGACACGATCCGGATGATAGCCTTCCCCTTTTCACTGGCAGATAGAGCAGCCACCTGGCTGAAACACTTGGGGAAGTTTGTCTACACCTGGGAGCAGCTCCGCACCGAGTACTTGAACAAGTACTATCCACTCGGGCGGACGAATGCAGCGAGGGCCCTGATCAGCAACTTCTCCATGTTCCCCAACGAGCAGTTTCACGAGGCATGGGAGAGGTTTCGAGAGCTCCTAGACAGATGCCCGCACCACGACATCTCCAAGCCGAACTTAGTTCAGAGCTTTTTCAGCGGGTTGACGCCAGAGCTTCAGGGTCTGGTGAACGCTTCTTGCGGCGGGTCCTACTTTGCCAAGGACCACGACCAGGTCTGGGCCATCTACGAGGAGATGGCCGAAAACTACATGGTGATGTCCCAGACCCGGTTGTATTCTCAGAGACCCCAGCCACAGCAGCCAGGACCCGTGCAGTACCAGCGGATAGCACGGGTCGATGCAGGTCCATCCAGTTCGTCCGCAGTCGCAGCAGCACAGGCAGAGTCGTCCGCTACGGACATGAGCATTATCAGCGAGAAGTTGGATCGCATGGAGCTGATTGAGAAGAAGCAGTGCCAGAGCATCACTCAGATGGAATAGATGGCACAGGTTCTGAGCGACATAAAGACCTAGCTCATGTGTCTCCAGGAGGCACAGACGACACCTCAGCCCCGTCTTCAGTCGCGAGGCGACTCCGGCGACAGCAGCAGCTCGTCCCAGCGCTCCAGCTCCTCACAACAGCCTAGACAGGTTCATCTTGTACAGGCGGAGCCGTACCAGCAGCCGCAGCCCACCTACCAGTCCCCACCATCTCCAGACATGCAGATGGTGCTATACCAGCCGGACCAGCCTCTGGCAGTACTCCCGCCAGCCCCCTACGATGCAGAGCCGTTGATGGATGTCAACGGGATTTGGTATGACCGCCCCCAGCCTGGGATCCGACGAGACCATCCCGGATTCAGGTGGGGGAGTGGAGGTACCCAGCCCCAGCAGCAGCCAGCCGGTCAGGGAGGGCAGTACGGCCAGCAGAGAGACCACCAGCAGCAGCAGCAGCCCCCAGCATACCAGTCACACCAGCAGTCGTCCGGCGTTCCTCGTCCCTATCAGCAGCAGGGATAGTCTTGGAGACGTGAGCAGCAGGCTCACCCAGCATACCAGCAGCATCCCTCCTCTTACCCCTCTCAGCAGCCCCACCAGCAGTTCCAGCAGCCTCAGCACCAGAGAGGCTACCCGTCGGGCTCCCATGAGAGCCCCGCCTTGGATGACATAGCCCGCCTCCTCACGGACCAGCAGGCTACCTTTAGACGGGAGATGGACGAGTTCCGTCAGGAGATGCGGGACTTGGTGAGAGGGAAGGACGCTATCCCTGCACAGATCGAGCCAAACCCGAACAACCTCAAGAGGAAATCTGAGCAGGTAGTACACACCGAGCTTGCCACTCCTAGTGACCCATTTGATGATATGTCTTCAGATCTATTTGATGCTGATTTTGTCACACTTAGGAGCGGTAGGACCCCAGCAGGCGGCGGCGCCTCATCTGAGCTTCACCACGAGGATACTTCGGGGGCGCCACATGAGGAGGAGGAGAGCGGTACTGAGGCCGCTCCTGATGATGACGGTGGCACTGAAGCCACCAAGGATGTTGATCCCACCGGCGGTACTGAGGCCGCCGCTTCACCAGTACGAGGAGGTGGTACTGACGCCACTCGTTTAGCCGAGCCAGCCCGCTGTGCTAATGCCGCGAGACATCCAGCAGCAGCAGTAGCAGAGCCAGCCCGAGGTGGTACTGAGGCCACCGGTGTTTGTTGTGATAGAGATGTTGTCTTTCCTTCAGTTCATGTACCTCAGAACACTGTTGTGAATAAAGGAAAATGTTTAGTTTATTCTGGTCCCACTGTGGTGCTTGATGTATGTGTGGATCCGGCCGTCGAGCCGTCTAGGCCTTTTCCTAGTCCTTCATCTGCGAAGGACCCTGTGATCCCCTTCCCTAGAGCCCTTCAGATGGGGAAGGGGAAGAAAAAAGAAAATGATCCAAAAAAGAGAGAGCAGGAGGAGTTCAATCAGAGCATGATCGATAGATTCCACATCCAGCTGACCCTCCAGGAGGCTTTGCAGCACATCCCCCTTCTTCAGCGATCTTTGAGAGACAGGACCACAGTCAGGAGGAGGAGAAGGAATCACACTTCAGAGATCCATGTGCTGACGAAAGCCACGTGTTTTGCGATGCAGAACCGTCTGCCAGCCAAGAGGCCAGATTCAGGGGCACCGTATGTCAGATGTCAGATTAGTGAGCAGAGGTTCGACCAGACTCTATTGGATAGCGGATCGTCGATCAACCTTCTTCCGGCAGCCCTTCTCGACCGCTTCGAGTTGGGCACTCTTCGACAGAGCAGGACAGTCCTTCAGTTTGCTGATCGATCTATCAAGAGGCCGAAGGGGTTGTTGCGAGATGTTATCGTCACGATTCAGGGCCTGAAATTCCCCGTGGACTTCGTAGTGTTGGACTGGAGATCCCTAATTCAGTGGCCGATACCCCCATCATCCTTGGTCGTCCGTTATTGGCCACAGCCAAGGCGGTGACTGATCATGATAGTGAAAAGGTGTACTTTCGCGTCGAGGGCGAGAGTATACAAATAGAGACGGTCGAGGACTACAGAGCCAGAGAGAGCACGCTCAGAGGCCAGCACCGATTCAGAGCAGCTGACAGACACCGAGCCAGACATCCACCGGGACTGTGATTTTGTGATCACTGATGACGAGGCAGCATGGGCAGATCCTGCAGCACAGGCCATCCTCTCATTTTCAGATACAGCTGATGCCGAGATGATAGCAGAGGAGAGCCTGGATAGCACAGCCCTGGTCCAGGATACAGTAGAGGCGGCAAAGCCGGTCCTTGATCGCGACACAGATTTCAGTGATGGTGGTACTGAGGCCACCTTGTGTCACGGTGGTACTGATGCCACCGCATTTGATGCAGATCCCTCGGATTCAGAATCTGATTGGGCAGATTGTGTCGATCAGATGCCAGACCTGAGTCCACCTGAGCCTACAGATGAGGAGGAGGTAGACGCAGAGCAGATCAGAGACAACATAATTGAGCAGCCTTCTCCAGATCCAGTTTGCGAGAGTTCGCTTTCTTTCTCCCAGGCAGATTTGGCAGACTTAGCAGCATTGACACATTTTCTTCCGAAGCCAGAATTGCCAGCGCCCAGCTGTCCAGAGCTGAAGCCGCTCCCTACTTCGCTGAAGTATCGGTTCCTTGCGGGCGAGCCTGAGATGTACCCAGTCATCATCTCTGCTGATCTGACTGGAGAGCAGGAATCCCGTTTGATGGGGGTTCTTGAAAAGAACCGCAAGGCGATCGGATGGAGCGTAGCGGATCTCCATGGGATTAGTCCAGCAGTGTGCTCCCACCATATCTATCTAGAGGAGGGGGCGAAGCCGTCGCGTGAGTTTCAGCGGCGACTAAACCCCAACCTGAGAGAGGTCGTGATGAAGGAAATATCAAAATGGTGGAGTGCAGATTTTATTTATCCCATTTCCGACTCCAAGTGGGTTATCCCTTTGCATGTGGTGCCCAAGAAGACGGGCATCACGACTGTGATCAGTGAGTCGGGAGAGGAGATCGCTACACGAGTACCCACCTCTTGGAGGGTTTATGTTGACTACAGGAGACTCAACCAAGCCACCAAGAAGGACCATTTCCCCTGCCTTTTATTGACCAGATCATTGAGAGACTGGCAGGGAAGAGCCATTATTGCTTCCTGGATGGGTACTCGGGCTACAACCAAGTGGCCATCGCTCTTGAGGATCAGGAGAAGACCACCTTTACCTGTCCCTTCGGCACATATGCTTTTCGACGCATGCCATTTGGGCTATGCAATGCCCCTGCGACTTTTCAGAGGTGCATGCTGTCGATCTTTTCGGACATGGTAGGGGAGTGTTTGGAGGTCTTCATGGACGATTTCTCGGTCTACGCGATGGATTCGACTCCTGTCTTGACTGCCTAGACCGAGTACTCCAGCGATGTATTGAGTACCATTTGGTTCTATCTTGGGAGAAGAGTCACTTCATGGTGACTCAAGGGACGGTGCTTGGCCACATCATCTCCAACAGGGGCATGGAGGTTGATCCGGCCAAGGTTGATGTCATTAGAAAACTTGCACCACCGTCCAATTTGAGGCAGCTACGGTCATTCCTGGGGCACGTTGGATTTTATAGGAGATTTATTCAGGATTTCAGCAGGATTGCCCGACCGTTGACTGACCTCTTGACGAAAGACACCGAGTTCCTTGTCGATGACAAGTGTCTCTCGTCCTTTGCGACTCTCCAGCAGTGTGTTATTGAGGCTCCTGTTCTCCAGCCGCCTGATTGGTCTCTCCCATTCGAGATCATGACGGACGCCTCCGATTTTGCCATGGGGGCAGTGCTGGGACAGAGGAGGGATGGAGTTCCGTTTGCTATCCACTACGCTAGCCGCACATTGGATTCCGCCCAGCGGAATTACACGGTCACAGAGAAGGAGATGCTAGCCGTAGTGTTCGCCCTAGATAAGTTTCGATCTTATATCATTGGATCTAGAGTGACTTTGTACACAGATCACACCGCCATCAGGTACCTCATGGCAAAGAAGGATGCCAAGGCCAGATTGATTAGATGGATCCTTCTACTCCAGGAGTTCGACATTGAGATCAAGGATAAGCCTGGAGTCAAGAATGTGGTGGCAGATCACCTCTCCCGTTTAGAGCAGCCTGAGGAGTCTGAGCAGATTGACCCCATTCGAGATACCTTCCCAGATGAGGCGATCCTTGCTATCGCCTCACTCCCGTGGTATGTCGATATTGTGAACTTTCTCGTTGCTGGGAAAGTCCCACAGGATTGGCCCAGGCAGAGGCTTGAGACCTTCCTTACGAGGGCCAAGTCCTACCACTGGGAGGATCCCATCCTTTACCACGAAGGAGGGGATAGCGTCTGGCGTCGGTGTATTCCTCAGGAGGAACACCATAGCGTCCTCACTTACTGCCACAAGCTTGAGGCAGGAGGACATCATTCTGGGAGGAGAACGGCACAGAAAGTGCTCCAATCCGGCTTGTGGTGGCCTACCCTCTTCAAGGACTCTGATGAGTTCGTGAAGAGGTGTACTGACTGTCAGAGGATGGGCACTTGTGGACAGCGTGATATGATGCCGATGCAGCCCCTTCACTTCTGTGAGGTTTTTGATGCATGGGGCATCGATTTCATGGGTCCATTCCCTAAGAGTCAGGGATTCGAGTACATTCTGTTGGCCGTTGATTATGTTAGTCGTTGGGTTGAGGCCATCCCCGCCCGAACCGCTGATGCGAGGACAGTTTGCAGATTTTTGAGGAAGCACATCATCACGCGGTTCGGGGTTCCACGAGTTCTGATTTCTGATGGGGGGTCTCATTTCATCAACGACCAGATGAAGGCCCTTGCTAGCGAGTTCAGTATAGACCATCGTGTTGCCACACCTTACCATCCACAGACAAATGGTCTAGCTGAGGTGTCGAATAGGGAGATCAAGACTATATTGCAGAAAGTCGTCCGCCCTGACCGAAAGGATTGGTCACAGCTTTTGGACTCGGTCTTGTGGGCATATAGGACGTCTTTCAAGACTCCATTGGGCACATCTCCCTTTCGCCTCGTATATGGCAAGTCGTGCCATTTACCTGTTGAGCTGAGGCACAAGTCACTTTGGGCAGTCACAGATATTCTTATGGATCCAGATGGTGTAGGAGACCAGAGGAGGGCAGAGTTAGCTGCCCTGGAGGAGCTTAGAGATACAGCTTTCTCAAACAGCCTACAGTATAAGGAGAGAGTGAAGGAGTGGCATGATTCTCACATCAGCCACAAGCATTTTGAGATTGGACAGAGAGTATGGCTGTTTGATGCGAGGCTTCGTTTGTTTCCAGGGAAGCTGCAGAGCAAATGGAAGGGACCCTACTTGGTCAGAAAGGTACACGACAATGGAAGCATTGATATATCCGAGTTGTCTTCTGAGAGTACCTTTCGAGTGAACGGCCAGCGGCTCAAGCCATTTCTAGATCATGAGCCGCGGGACGTTATTGTTGCCCCTATTCATTTTGCGTGAGATGTGGTCTTTGACTCACATCTTGTGCATCTCACGCCTGATTATCACTGTTCTTCCGACTTGTATAGATCCAGTTGTCCATATCATTCTATTCTTTAGTCCCACATCCCTTTTCTCATCTTATGATTATGCTATACTTAGGGTGTACTTTACCCTAAGTATAGGGGGGATGTAGGACCCGCGGGTATTCTTTTCATTCGTTCTGCTTCTGTTTTGCTGCCTATACTTAGGGATATTTTACCCTAAGTATAGGGGGGGCAGACTCTGTATCTTCTTCACTCGGATTTCCCTTCATGTACAGCTTGCTATACTTAGGATTAGTTAATCCTAAGTATAGGGGGAAACCACCGAGTTCCTCTCATTCTATTCATTTATTCGTTTCTGTACTTAGCCATTCCTTTTCACTTCCCTTTTACTAAGCACGAGTTATGTCTTCTTCATCGCTCTTGATCACTCTGAGGACATCATTCGAGCTAAGTATAGGGGGGTGTGTATATATTTCATATATACTTTAGCCATAACTCGTACTTTGTGTGAGTGTGTTAATAAATAAAATGGCTAAAAATCACAAAAATTAAAAATTTTTCATACATAGCTAGTGTACAAAGTATTTTTGTAAAAATGATTTCAAAAATATTTTTGTGTAAAGCTTGTGTAAATATTTTTGTATCAAAATTATGCATATAGTACAAAATTTTTCCAAAATGTTTTGAAAATCAAAAGTTTGCAAAAATCTTGTGTAAATGTTTGTAAATATCCTTTTGCAAAACTTGCACCTCATGCATCATTCATCCATGATTTCAAAACATTTTTCAAAAATTTTGCATGATTGTAAAATTTGTGTAAATAAGCATCTTGTGTACATATATGTATATAGTTTTTCCTGGATGAGAGTTGACATTTAAACTAAGCCTGGAATTAAATTGAGAAATGGAGCTTGAACAAGATCTTAATCCACTTAACTTTAAGAGGAACCTTATAGGACTGAGGGTTAAGGCTTTTCAGGTCCATAAGGACTTAATTCTTTGAGTCCACTAGGCTATGAGTATATGTCATCTTGATGAGCCTAAGTAGAGCACTTAACCACACACGCATGACTCTTAGAGACAATGGCTTGACTTGCACCAGCACTTTACACATGGCTCTCCACGGATGAGGTGGTGAGGAGGCAGTTTCCTTTGGCTTGGGGTAGCATATGAGGGTAGTACTTCTAGGCGGAACCTCTCTTCTTCTTCTAGTGAAGGAAGTGCGTCTCAACTTGGTCTAGTGGTGATGAAGGCTAAAGACAGAAGCTGTGGGTTGCAATAAAGCTTCAAAAGAGGGATAGTCCACTGGCTCAAGAGGAAAATTTCTTGTATATATGCTGCACCATGTAGATATGTTGTATAGAAGTCCTTGAAAAAAAATTGCAAAATGCAAAAAGAACTCCAAAAAAGTGGTGGGTCGGATTGAAAATTTAATAACCCCACCGGAGTATATATAGTCAAATAAAGCAAAAGCTTATGGTATCCATGTTACATCTCATGAAGCTTGCAGCGGGAGACTTAGCTACACTGGCTGAGCTTCCAAAAGTCTATACTTCTTCCCCCTCTTCTTGAGCCGGTTGCACTTGAACTTAGAAGGGAATACCCCGCTTCTCGAGGAAAGAGTTGCTAGACCGAGGCATTAGAGTTACCGGGTTGAGGGAGGTTGTTTCTTTGTTATTCTGAGGTGGGGAGCCACATATCACTTACACTGCATGGAAAGATTCATGGTCATTAGAGTTTGTGTATGTAGACTTGTTCTGATCTGGTTTATTGAGGAGTCTTGCCCATAGATTAGTGGAACTTAGAGACTGTTGAGTTTTAGGCCTAAGTCTTAATAAGGTTCCGACACATTAATAATCCAAAGATCTGATCGAGCTCCATACCCCAATTTAATGAAGGCAAGTTTAATAATCAACATTGATCCATGTACATCCTCTTTTTCTTTTTCTTTCTTTCTTTTTCACTTCTTTTTCAAATAAGTGTTTGCTAAGGGACTAGCAAAGTTAAGCATAGGGGGGTGATGAATACCCATTCATCACTCCTTATTCTTATATTTTAGCTACAAAAACCTTTGCAAATGCATGTAGATATATGTAAATATAAATAATTACCAAAAGCATGCATTGTGTAAAAACTTATAATTAGCATGTTTTTATGCAAAAATAAAAGAATAAAGATTAAAAAGAAAAAAGAGGGAAATATTTAGAATAAATATTGAGCAACCTAACCCAAGGGAGGGCTCAGCATGGGCCTGACCGCATAAAAGCCAAAGTAGAGGGAGATAGGGGCTCATGTGTAACTATTTGTGTAAATAAATAAAACTATATTTTCCTCACCCAAAAATATGCTTGTAAATACTTGTATATATTTATTAAAATCAAAACAAAATAAAAATAGAAAAATCAAAAAAACACAAAAATACATTGTACATATACCATGTATATAGATGTATATAGCTATTTATTTTACCTATGTACATAAATAATAAAAATAAAATAAAAATACCTTTTTATTCCTTATTTTATTCTATAAATAAATAAAATATAAAATAAGGATAAAATCGTATAAAAATAATATATAAAAATCAAAAATCAAAACCCTATATATATTGTATATACTTGTATCTAGTACATATTATGTATATAGCCTATTTTTATTTCCAAAAATTAATTAAAAATCACCAAAAAATAGAAAAAAATAAAATAAAAATATTTCATGTTTGGAGTTTTTGCAGATTCGGCCCCTAGCTACCCCTATTTGTCACCTCAAATTCCAGCCACGTGGCCGAACCCCATTGGGTCCTGGGGATGTTGACCGCCCGGTCAACTAGCCCCCCCAGGACCACTTCCCACGGGTCTGGGCTCTGGACCCGACTTCTCCTAATTCTACCCGCTCGACCCGACACCCAATTCGCCAAGCCCCGGCTCCGTTTTGACCCTCACACATCCGACACCGTCGCCGGGCATCCACCTCGGGATCCGCACGCTTCCACGACCCTACCCGAGCCGTTCTTCTCAGACCCTTCCACCGTATATAGCTGCAGCTCCGCCACCTTCCCACGCGATCTTTGGTCATTCGCCTCCTTCCCTGTGAGCTCCAGAGCGACCGTGAGAGTGACAACGAGCGATTCCACCTGTTGCAGCGAGGAGAGGAGGAGGAATCCACTGATCCGGCGACGTAGCTGCCGTAGCTCCGCCACCTGAGCGAGCTTCGAGCCTCGGGCCGAGACGTCCCTTGAGGCCAAGACCGGGAGCTTCCCTAGCTCCGCCATAGTCTCTTCGACCATTCAGGTAGCCATTTAGCCTTCCCATTTCGTTTGATTTTTGTTTACGCCCAAATCGCAGCTCCGCCGTCGTTCCTTGATTCCGACCACCCTACCACCTATCTCGATCATCGGAATCGACCACCATCACCGTCTCCCTCCGACGCACCTTCTGCACCCACTCACTCAACCCAGCTCGCACAGGAGCTGGGAGCCGGGCTCCTCCATCCACCACCTTCGCCGGAGCCCGCCACCCCGACGCACCAACCACCTTCACTCCACCTAACTGGGTCGAGGCAGTTTGCCCTCGACCCGCGAATCTTCTGAGCCACTTTGCAGGTTCCACCGAGCCCATCTGAGGGCTTGGTCATTCCGGCCAGGAGACCCAGCTCCGCCGACCGCCCCTGAGCTCCTCCGAGCTCGGGCCGATCATCAGAGCATCGCAGCAGACGCGGGAGCACTCCAGCATTCTTCTCCGACCTTCAGAGTGCTCCAAGGAGGAGCGCAACGCACGTACGAGCCCGGCGAAGCTCGTCGGGGCTTTGTTCTTCCATCATCCTCCAGCACCGTCGATCTTCATCCCTCGCTCTAGTTCTAATCTGGGTCGTCCATATCCGGAGCAGCCATCACCGTCAGATCCGAGGAGACGTCATCTGGAGCGCCCACCATCCGTAGCCGTCAGATCGCCACGTGGAGCGCATCCAACGCCCCCGCCTAATAATGGGTAATTTACCCGTAGGCCCAGTCTTTAGTTTTATTTCGTTTTAGTCCTGTAAATATTTAAACCAGTTGTGTAGTTTTAGGGTAATTTGCATACTGGACCTCGTACTATAGTTTATTTGCATCTATACCCCTGCCTGTTGTGAGCCACGTGCTTCGTCACGTGTTATTTTGGTGTATTTGCAATTAAAGCCCCTGTAGTTCTGGATGTTCTTAAAGGAATGAAAGTTTTTAGATATTTGCATTTATACCCCTGTGCGTGATTTATTTCCACATGTGCGTGAAATTTTTGGGTTATTTGCAGATAAGCCCTTGGACTTTTGGTACTTGTTACCAATAAGCCCTCGGAGCTTATTTTTCTTACATTTGGGTCCCTGAGTGCCCCAGGCACGCGCTTGGCACGTGTTTTGTTGGGTATTTTGCACCAGGACCCCCAGAACTTCGGGTATTTGCACTTTGGTCCTTGTGCACAGTGCCCTATCTCTATTTTTGAATAAAATATCAAATCACCTCCGAATCCAATGAGAATTTGACACATGGCTCCTGCCATGGTGTAGGATTTTCACGGATTTTTGAGGACATTTCTGATTTTGTTTGCTATTTTTAAAAATTAAAAAACCTATATTTTCGTCACTGTCCAGATTGAAAAATCACAAAAAATATAAAAACTCCTTCAAAAATTCCCTAAAAATTAGCTACTGTTTAGTTTAGATTGTTTGATTTTCCAGCCAATTTTGGCTATTTTTCATTGCCAAAACCACTAAAAACTTAAAAACACATAAAAACACATAAAAATGCTAGTAAATAAATTAAAAATCCAAAAACAATAAAATTGGTACCTAAATTTTCCTTGTTTAATCATCTTTACAGGAAAATTACCTCCAGGCCATTTTAAGGCACTTAGATATTTTATCTAGGGACTTTTGGCTTGGCTGGACAGTACCACTGTTTTTAGCTACTGTTTGATTTTTAGAAAATAAAATATATATCAGAAAATTATCAAAAATTCTCCAAAAACATAAAAAATATATAACACATAAAAATATTTTTGTTTTGATTTTTGGTTGATTTTTGGTGCTTGAAATAATTTGTTGAATTGTGTTCTTCCTTGCTTTTCTTATTTTCTTTCTATATTAAAAATCATAAAAAAAAATAAACAAATTAAAAACCACTAAAAAGATGTTCTCCCTTTATTTTGACTACTTCGTAGGCCTCTCGGCCAATCCGTGCTCCTTGAGTTCGACCCTGGGTGCTATACCAGGTTAATCACATAGCAGGACCGCTTATTCGTTTTGATTGATTTTATTTGTATCGAGTGGTTCATTTTTCTTGATATACATGGTCTGATCGCTTGGGTCGCAATGACCCTATTTCTGTACCTTATACCCGAGTGATCGGAATCGTGTTATCAATCGTCAACATGGATTGTGAGGAGCACGTGTCTCGCAAACGTCTCCTCCATTAAATCGAACTCGAGACAGGAGGTCTCTTCGTTTAGTAACTCGATCACAACCACAACCCTAACACTTGTTTGTGGTTTAGAAAAAACGATCCGAGAAGTGTTCTTAGATCATGTTGTTTCATCGTATGAAAATTTTTTAAATTCCGCTGCCTTGAACAACTAGTGCGACTAGTCGCTCCTGATCACATACGATGCGATCCTCATGCTTCCATTATGTGCTTAAGGATCTCACCATATCCTTTACCAAGAACACTTCTCGGATCTCTTCATCTAAATCACAATTTGATTTAAGATTACCTCTTGAAGAGTCGTTGTGATCAAGTCTCTGAACAAACAGATCTCCTGTCTCAAATCCGATCCAACGGAGGAGATACTTGTGAGCGTGTTGATGAAATGTATGCTCCTCGCAATCCATGTTGATGATCCAAGCGGTGAATTTTCATGATCTTATCTCATGAGATCCGACATCTTCTCCACGAGCGAGAAGCACCAAGAAGGCAGAGATCCATGAGTAGTCGATCCAACAACACAACTGTGTCACAGTGACTATGATTCTCTCTAGCACAAGGTGTAGACGAGCACACTTGAGAGAGTGGGAGAGGGGGTGTGTGATGATATTGAGAGGGAGACTTGCAAAGTGTTATGAAAGAAGAGCTATGGTTGCCTCTTCTTTTATATTATTTTGAGAGTCCATGGATAACAATCCATGAGAAATACAAAATTAATGGTTGAGATTGATTTGTGTTTTTATTCAATGGCCATGATTATGTTGTAAAAAATACTACAATATTAAATTTAGATTAAATTTAAAATATATTGAATAATCAACATAATTTAATTTGAAGTAAATCAATTAAGATAGAAGGATTAGAAAGGAGGCCACCCACCTTCCTAAAAAGAGAGGGATGACCACCCTTGAGAACAAGTCAAAGGGTGCCCTCCACCATCCATTAAATGGATGGTGTTGACTCCTCTAATCCTATATATATATTTACAACAACCGTTGTTGTAAACTAATTCACAAAACTAATTTCAAATTAATTTTTTGGATATTACAATCATGCCATTAAATAATTGTGAATCATATTCACACATCTAAAATAAAATGTAAATTGTATTTTCAATTAATTTCGATTGTGAATTCAATTCACATCAATAATTAATTTGTAGATACTTTTACAATAAGCTATATCTAATATATTATAAATCACATTTATAATATATACAAATAATATGGATAGTGCTATCCACATTGTTCATATCCTTGATAATTAATTATCTTGAATCTCTAATCTCATGTGCTCAAATAACGTGAATCACATTTACATTATTAAATCACTTCTAGTTATCTTAATAACTCCCCTTATATGGTGAAATAAAATGAATCAAATTCATATTATTCATGATAATTAAATCGCATTTAACTATCAATTTTCCTCAATGATCAGACACATTATCAACAATGAAATTATCTTTGAATTCTTTCAAGAATAAGGTGCTTTCTCTACGGATACTTGGAGATAAGGATAGGTTGATTGTACGTTCCATGTATATTGACTTGGACGTTGAGATTATATCTCAAATCCAGATCTCGGGGACTTCTCACAGATGTTTGATTAAATCAAAATCGTAAATATAATCTTCTTATTGCATCTGAATCATATTCAGATCAGTGTCCAACATTTGGACCAAGATTAGATTACTTCTCTATGAGAGGAGTCACTAAAATCCAAACCTATTTCATCACTCCCTCGGAATGGAGGCATCATAGTTATAAAATCGTTTATTGATCACATCACCCTCAAGTATTCCTAATACATGTACATCATGCATACTGAAAGATCTAGAATATAACCTGAAGTTTTAAATCTTATTTAGATTTTCCCCTTTAGGATTTTATCATTAAGTTTCTCATTTGATCATTGGAGTCAGTATCGATCATATACTTCCCAAAAGCATATATCATATCTATGTATTGATCATATAATTTCCAAAAACATATATCAAACCTATAAATTCAATCAAGCTTCTAAAGCGAGACGATCGTGCAAGAAATTTGATCCTAATATATCTTATGAGTGAGCTCATTTCTTCTGATTCAGTAATGAACATGTATGATCCCTTTGAGAGATCCTATTACTCATATTCCCTTGTACGCATACCAGCACACCGGTGTATAGACATTGATTAGATCATCAAATTATAGGTCTACCAAATATACATACTCAAACATATAGTAAGACATATGTCTCCGGTTAGAGGATGTGTGCCCATATCATGACAACATATAACATGGGTCTTGTTTATCTCGATCCCGCTAAGTCAACCCTTTGACCTAACTTATCTAATATATCTGAACCTCTACTCCTATGCAGAGGACCTGCATCAAGAGGTCAGTTAGATATCAGCCCATAAGATAAGGATTTCCATCACCTAATCATACTGGAGATCATCTCTTAACAATCATTTGATGGTGCTTGATGAGTTCTCAATCTAACTCTTTAGATATCATCCAAGCATCAGCCTCTATGATTCAACTATTGAATCAACAGTTGTATGGTCATCAAGATGACCATGGTACATAGTACTAAGGACCTATTATGCAAATTAGTTATTCTTCATTTCATATGACAGAATTATTCGCAATAACATTTATTGCTTAATGGCTCATCGTGGGCTCTCATGTACAACAATCTCCCACCAACCCAAAGAGTCATTAATGGGCTAATCGTTTAAACCCACATTCATGTGATGATCATAAGTTACTAGAAAAATAGCCAGGTAATCTTACCAGTCACTATGTTCCGGAGAGACTATACCAAGTCCTTTTACGGTACATGCATATCTCCTAGTAACAGTGCTTGCATCCAAGGTGAATGTTGTATCTATGCAACCAATACTTAATCTTAAAGTAATTATATTATCTTTGATACTACAACTAGGGGTGTAAACAAACCGAACCTGAGCGAACCTACCTAGGTCCGGTTCGGTTCGTTTAGTAGGTATATAGATTCGAGTTCGACTCGGTTCGATAAGATTAAAATCATGTACATGTTCGGTTTGATTCGGTTTAGGTTTGCAAAGGTTCGGTTCTGTTCGTTAGAGGTTCGATTATATACAAAGTGAATGGGCACAAGCTAGGTTCGTGAAGGTTCGATTCGATCGTCAAAGGTTCGATTATATACAAAGTGAATAGGCACAAAATTACAAATATAGAGAAGTAACTTGTTCTAAAAGGAGGAGCTACAATTGAATTAGTTATCAAGGAATTATAGGGTTTTTATTCTATGCAAAATATAATAGGCTTTTAATGACTCTTTAATATAGTCAAACTTGTGATGTACTTATGTGAAGTCTATCAACCCGATTCGATACAAAAAACACAAGGATGCGTAATAATATGAAAATACCGTGAAGGGTTTTAAAGAAAAACCTATTAAAAACTAAAGCAAAAATCCGGACTAGGTGATATGCATGATGTTGCAAGCCAACTATTCTTGAGACCACCAGAAATTATTCTAGAGAGCCCTTCAAAAAATTGCATCAAAATGTTTTGAGCACCCTAGAAAAGGTATACCTGGAACTAGTCAACTGTTCCGCCTCAAATTGGTTACGCTCAACATTGATGCTACTAGGACAGCCTGGAAAGTTGTCTAAAATTATAAACGAGATAAAAATTGGAGACCAGCAGAGGGGTATTCCAATAATGAACGATATACCTGAAACATATTGGATTAGGTATTCCAATAATCCAAGGTTGTGGGTTGCGGCAAGCCACTTGGGGAAAGGAGAGGAGCAGCGGGCCACTGGAAGGAGTAGGGGTCCGACAGATCGCTTGGAGTGGCCGCTGGGAGGAGGATGTTGGGGTTCGACGAGCATCTTGGGGGAGGAGACGAGGAGCAGCTGGTCGTTGGGAGGAGGATGTGGGGCTACAGTGAGCCTCTTGGGGGAGGAGAGGAGGATTGGATGGCCGCTGGGAGGAGATGTGGGTGCAGCGAGTAGCTGGGAGGAGGGGACTCCAATGGCCGAGGAGGAGGGTTGCGGCGCCTGCGAGTGTCATGTGGAGAATAAAGGAGAGGGAGGAGGCGTGTGTGGTGGCTGATAAGGTGGTTAGGGTTTCATCTCTTTTAGAAAAATTTCGTATTAGGTCTCTTTTTTCCTACGAATTGAATACAAGATATATAAAGAATATATTCTAAGAATTGGGAGCTTTGTATGAGCTCTCAATTCCCAAATATTAATATTATATATATATGTTTATTTATTTATTTTTATCGAACTATTAGCGAACCGAACTTGAGCGAACCTACTAATTCAAGGTTCGGTTTGTTTATTTAAACGAGCTCAGTTCGTTTATGATCGAATCAAATTCGAATCGGACTATTATCGAATCGAACCTGAGCGAATACCGAACCTAAAATTTTTCTGACAACCCTAACTACAACCATTATAACTACTATGTAATTTCTATTATCCGTATCATAATGCCCTTATTCCCAGAGATGTCTATCTCCTAAGACTAAGATCTAGTCTTAAGTCTTATAAGGCATCTGCAGTTAAGATCTTTTAGATCACTATATATAAAGTCTTAAGTTCTTAAAGATAAGACTTTGATATCACTACAACAACAACAACAAAGCCTTTTCCCACAATTAAGTAGGACAGGCTACATGGATTCTTCGCCTCCATTCATATCTATCTTGGGTTAATCTCGGGCTTATATCCAAAAAACTAAGATCCCTCCGTTTAGTCTTTTTCCAACACTTCTTGGGCCATCCTCGTCTTCTCTTAACCAACTCAACATCTCAACACAAGACTTTGAGATCACTATCTCAAAAAAATCTTGTCATCTATAAAGGTATTTTTATTACTGCAAATAAGTGTTTTTGTCTCCATAGTAGGATTAGTAATAGTTTACTACTCCCACTGCATGGCAGACATCTGTCTTTTGCACACATCTAGAACATACCAGTATTCTTGTAACTGATGCACAAGGGCAAGCAGTTTTAGCATTCATATCATTAACTCTTTGAGGTGATATCTCTTCATATATGTCAGTACCATATCTTATGGGGTTTTCCCAAATGGAACATGTCCATGATGTGCCACTAATGTGATGGTCACAAGGCCCTCTTTTCTTTGCTTTTGAACATCTTCAAAAATAAGATCTACGAGGTATCCTTGATATCATATCTCAAGGTATGTAATAGACATATCATATTATCATCCTTATATCATTCCAAATGATAATGATATTATATACATTAAGCATGATGAACACAATGACACTCCTACTAAGCTTTATATGGTTCATCAAAATTTGTATAAAATTATAAACTTTGTAATTTCATTAAATATGATGTTCCGACTACTAGAAGCTTATCAGAGCCCATTGATGGAGTTTTCATACTTGCTTTCCTCAATTGTGAAGCCATAGGGCTACTTCATATGAATATTCTCGGTGAGGAATTCGTAGAGGTATGCAATCTTGACTTCCATTTTTCATATTTTATAGTCAAGCTGTGTAGATGTTTAGCAATATTATGATAGGTTAAAGCATGGTCACTAGAGAACCAGTCTCATTGCAAGCGATGTCTTCTCTTCGTGTGTATCTTGTAGATACGAACCGTGCTTTGAAGGTCTCTACCTTCTCATCAGGTTCCCTCTTTCTCTTGAAGATCCATTTACACCTAATGGGTTTGTTCCCTATAGGTGGATCCTCGAGGGTCCATATACGAAACTTGCATATGAAGTCTACTTTAGACTTAATTGCTAACATCCATCTTTCATGCCATTACCTTCAGAAGCATCATCATATGAAGTTCAATCATTGTCAGACTTATCTGACACATGAAATCCATCCTCAAACTCATTTAAAGAGGTATGAGGGTTCCATCTTTAAATGTCCTTTTATTTTCTATTTCAGTAGCCTCATTATCTTCTCAAAATTCAATGAGTTTCTTTTCTTAATTTTCATATTGATTCTCGAGAAAGTCATCTCCTAAGAATCAAATCCTTCGAGAGGAAATCTTTAAGAATGTCATAAAGTAGGTATCCAATACCTTTCTTTATTTTCCTAATGAAGTAGCATCCTTTAGTGTTGGATTTCATCTTACTTGCATCCATGCCATGGTTATGGACCTGGCAACCCTAAATCCTCAAGTGTCCAACACTAGGCTAGGTTGCAAATCATAACTTATGAGGATTTTTTATTTTAGATTTGCAAGGAATCTTATTAAGGATATATATTATTAGTATATACTACATATATACCTTGAAACTAAGAGGTAATTATGCTAATATTCATCATTGATCAAATCATGTCACACATGATCCGATTGCATCTCCCTACAACTCTATTGAGTTTGGGTATATTAGGAAGAGTAAGATAGGAATGATATTCCTTTCTCCATAAGATATTCCTTGAATTTATCTAATAGGTACTTGCAACCTTGGTTAGATCATATTCATTTCATATTCCTTTTAACTTTGGTTTTAAACCAATTGTGAAATCTTTGAGCATTTCAAAGGTTTCTAAGGTGAAGGAAAGAAATCTCATATCACAAATAATCATCAATTGATATCATATATCATTAATGTTTATGGTGATATAGATGATCCACATACATCAATATGTGGCATCTAAAACCATTCCCAAAGAAGGGTGTATTGGACATTTTTACTTTTGAATAAACATATTCACAAGTACGTAAGATTTGGAATTTCAAACAGTCTAAAGTTCCATCTCTTACTAGTCTATTGATCTCATCAACAAACAGTATTGCAGAAGTAGGTATTCGGTATTCAGTCAGAAGGATCACTAAATAGAGAATAATCGGTATTCGGGTGACTATTCAGAATTATTCAATTTTATATTTTTTTAATATAAAAATCATTTATAATACATATATTCCTATATTTTTATACATATACGATCATTAGTTAACACGAATCCAAGATAAAACTACCAATCAATATAATAGATATATAGAATTTGACATTTGTGACAATACCGTGGTAAAAGGTAACCCATAAAAATTGAAAAATAAAAATAAAAAAAATAAAAATACCAAAACTTAAACTCTAGTCGGTTGAATAGTCGGGCCAGGCGACCGACTATTCGGTCTGGCCGACCATTGACTGATTGGAGATATGTTCAGTCAGGGACCCCCTACACCGCATAGTCGGTCCGACTATTCGGGATAGTCGACTGACTATTGCAACACTATCAACAGACATATGCCCAAAGCTTGATGCCAGATCATTGTTGAATGATCTTCATCCTTCTATTGATCTTTTAATGTTTATTTTTCAGTATTTAGAAATGTTAATGAACTATTCATTAATTTTCTGATTTAGTAGAGCCCTCTAGATATCAGATTACTATCTAAAATATATCTATCATAACTCTTTATGATAGGTCTATTCCAGAATTCATTTTTATTTCCAACATTTAGAGTAAACAATGAGAGTATTCTAATATATAGGTCATAAAGACATTCTCTAAGACTAAAGGCTCTTCCACTGAAAATATGAAGAGATTGTTGCAACAATTGCATCAATTACCATAAAGATGATATTAAAACTTAATATCAAATTTTCTAATCTTCTAAAACATTCGCAACCAATTGCAAGTGATAGTAGAATACAATTATCAGACTTTGATCTTATCTAATAAGTAAGTCAATTTCAATGATATTATGTAGGTGTAGATTATTCCAATGTATTATATGAGTTCTTCTCTAAGGATACTAGATATTCTAGATAGTCATACTATCAGTATATCGGCTTATTGCAATATTGGCATTCATCAAACTCTTTGGATGTCATATGGAAGTCACAGAAGTACAGTCAACTCTTTGACTTTTCTTCACACTTAGGGCAAACCCATGCTTCCATTGCGCTCCCTTTGCTCTATAAAAACCATTGCTTAAGAAAAAGGATCTCTTATGTTAAATTCAAAAGTTTTCAATATAATAGTATTTCAACATTTATACATGCTTCATTCAATTTAAACAATGTGAATATTATGAAGCTTCATGAATGACTTGAGTATAACAGTAGAATGATGACACTCATCATATCTACACCCATCTTAACTCTTAAAGATTGTTGGTTCAGGCAGGTACTCAAACATTTTGAGTACATCATCTCTTATCAAGCCACCATTCTGCATAATGCAATGAACCATGTCATTCATGATTAAATGTCGAGAGCATATATGTCTGCTAAAATATCTTTTTAGATTTATAAGGATTTTCTGATAATTACGATCATCATTGTTATGATATTTCCAAAGCACATTTGATGAGAGATCAAGACTATAAAGGCATACACCTTGGTTGTTGTCCTATTTCCTATTCAACTGTCATTCTTCATTTTATGAGGAAACTTGCGCATTGCAACCACATACATTATGTGTCAAACTGCAAGTACAATATCTTTGAGCATGAATCCAATTCATGACAATTTATTGGTTATTATTGAGTATAATTATTAAGTGGGTTTAATGTAGGTTTTTTGAAATAAGATAATTTGCATAAATGATATTTTACTTTGATTTAGGAACTTTTTATCAAAGTTGTCTTGTCTTGTCCATACTGAAAGTTCATTCTCTTATTCACTTTCAATGTATGAGATATACATACAATTATATCTCAGCCAAGATATAGGATGTCCTTTCTTATTTTTGTTACATCCTAATAATATGAGAAACTGTAACTCAAATAAAAAGAAGTGAGAACTCATCCACCTTGTAAGTCCAACTTGCATTTCCCAATTCAGTCTTTAAAACCCGGGCTCACAACCCGTAAAGCAATGTTGACTCCTCGCTAATTGAACCAACCGTTAACAAGAATATAACTCTCTATGCACAATCCAATACCGTCCCAATAATATGAGTTACCGATATTGGGGTCACTACGCATACAACCTTACTCTTTCGAGAAGCAAAGAGGCCGATCCAGATGCGCTTGTATGCAGGAGCTATCACTTCGGACATGAATCTCCTACATACAATCCCTAGCGATGGAACCCTTCTCCTTGACGGAAGACCATGGATGCTACTTATGTGATCCTCCATGTCCCAGTCAAATTTTAATTAATTATTATGAATCATATTCACATAACTAATTCTTCCAAGGGATATATTACTCTATTCATAAAAGAGTATTTAATTGGATATAATAAATTTAATCATATTAAATCAATTACCGATCCAATTTAAACAACCAACAATTAATCGTGATTGTTACTCGAAGGATTGTGTAATATCAAAATACATATTATTCAAATTTTAATAATTAAAATATCTCATGATCATTTCAAACATTATCATTTCCTTATCTATTATCATGGCTAGTACTCAGAGGATGTGGAACAGACCGCCATCGGAGCAACCTGCTACCCCAACGATCCCCGACTAGACAACATATCTGCTACAGGTTAGGAAATTGTGACTTGATCATATTGTATCTGAGATGATATTCAATCTTTCAATCGAAGTTATACCATATAATATTTATTAAAACCATTTTGATTAATAATATAAGAAGATTTGCTAGACAAATCCCCAATCCTATTCAAGTACAATGTTTGTTGGAATATTTATTATAACCAAATGGATCCAAATCAATTATCTATCATATTGGTTATTGTCAATCTCATTTGTTGACTCCATCTTTTTCATTATAACCAAATAAAATGTAACCATAAAAGTATTGTCCCAAACCACATCTATTGAGGTTTGTGAGACGAACTGGAGTATGTTCAACCCCATCCATTCCAAAAGGCCGAACAAGTTCAGAGAAAAATAACTCCATGATCCCGTCTATGTGCATTGCAACTTAAGGTTGAAGACGAAACATGCAAGAAAGGCACATAATTAGAAATGAATACGCAAACCCTATTGATATTGCATATATATATATATATATTTAAAATGGATGGTGATGATGTGAAGGAAGATGTTCTTTAAAAGTGTATGGATCCAAACGTTGCTCTAATACTCGACAAGGCGGGAGGAAGGCTAAATCAAACCATAAGTCAACAAATGGGAGCATATGTTGATAATTACATGCTAAGACCTGGTCAGATGACGGACCCTCTTGGAGGGTTGGAACTTGAGGCTATTGTCGATGACATACATTCCACATATTCCAAATCAAAATCAGAATCAAAATCAAAGGATGAAAGTGGAAATGATAGTGATGATGATACTGTTGGTTGTGGTGGTGGATCTAGTGATAGAGAGACATTTTCAAGGGATCAACTGGGATGGTCGTGGACCGCATGATAAAAGAGTTCCATGTAGGCTGTAATATTATGAAGCAACACATGGACAACTTGTCCCTAATCCAAGTCCAAGACTCGCCGAGCCTATGGATTACAAAGGATATAGACATGGTTATGGTAATGACAACTACACAGAAGAATTTATATTTGATGTGGATTCATTGAGCATGGATGTGGGCATCCCATATTATGGAGCAACACCAAGACCTTTGGGTGGATTTCGATCACATGATGAGAGATCACTTGGCGTGTACCTAGAACACGTTTATGCTCCTCTTGGACCTCCTTCTCATGTTCAGATACCGCCATCTTATTATGGTTATGGGCATGGCTCAAGCTACAACGGTGAAAACTATCAAGGTAGCCAACCCGATCAAAGTCAAAGCAACTTTTTTACAGATGATAGGTATGGGGTCTTTCTGAACTATTGCTCGGCCATGCCTCCTCCTTCGCAGAGATCTCGTCTCCCACTCTGTCATTGTCATCTCAATGTTCTCAAGCTAATTCTTCGCAATCTCATTGTACCACTCGTAATATGTGCTCCAGTGATGTTTATCTTCATCTTAGGATGTTGTTAGGCATCAATGAACTTGTGTACATGCAGTACATGATGGATTAAATGCCTTGTGCTCATACATGACATGTGAGAATTATTGCGAGTTCATAGAATTAGGAATGTGTTGTAAGCGACAACAAGGAAGGGGACACCATAGGGATCCTTCATACAACTCATGGTTCTGATTATCATTTTGGTAGATAATATCTTGTAATTCATTTCATGTTGTCATCTTTTTTTTCAATGAACCTACATTACAACAATTAGATGCATCTTTAGTGTAACTAATTTCGTGGATTGTGATTCACTGGAATATTATCCACGACATTTATTTCTATAAACAAACATCATGTCATTAATCATTATCTCGATTGAGAATCAACATGTGTCATCTACTTTTATCTACTTTATGAACAAAAGATGTGTTCTAAGTGTTAATAAATTAGTTATTCCATTTCCAATGTCTTAATAGACAACGGCCTGCATTAACAACAACGATATGGGCAGTATGATTGATATGTGATAAGATGTATGGATGAGTGATATGTGTGATATTAATGTGTTTTTGTAAGTTATTTGTTGTTTAAAGAACTTATATGATCTTAATTTGCAAAAACAACAAAAAAACAACTTTTTGAGTCATTCCGAGATTTCCACTGAAATCGTCGATATATCTCACTACATCTTTTTCCAGGAGGACCGATAAGACAACCATAGCGATATTTCAAACCTGACTCAAAGATCTTATTGCTTTCTTTACTCCATAAAAAGTGGAGTTGACTATTAGAAAATTGAAATCGTTAAAAGCTCCCCACGACTTCATTTAAGAAATTTTCAAAACTTAACGTCAATGATTAAATTAGATTTCATGGACGTACTGCACCACCTCCATTCCAAAAACTTCAATCATGGGAAAATTAGGCATATCAATAACTCATTAATCACCATAATCGTTAAAGCAGGTGATCCCTTGTTACTTCTTCAAAACTACTCAACTTCACCTCAATGTGCATACTTAAAGTAGATCAACTTTGGATTGCTTCGCATTAACATATGAAATCATCGCGAATTGGAAACACAACAGAGCCTTAAAAATCAACTTGAGTCTCAAGGCATTCAACACTTTATGATGGAAGTTGATTGAAAGAGCGCTACCCCAATCGTTGGATTCTGGCTATTCAAAATACATCAGCTATATCCATGAAAATCAACGAAGCTTTAACGGGTTTATTTAAGCTTTCATCCAATAACGCCCCTCCTTTTTATTAACACCTTTAATGGGTGCCATGCATGGTTTCTCTTTGTTAAATTAAAATAACGAGATCAGGAACATACCGTTCGTGGACTGTCTGTTAATTTTCCTCAAATTTTGATGAAGCGTATAAAAACGTTAAGGGCACCTTGAAAATTTGCTCCCTTATTTCGGGCTTAAGAGTAAATACGTCAAGTCCGCAAATACATCCAAGTCCGCCTAATATAGCCTTTGTTGAGATAAATGAGCCTCTTTATACGTAGAGTTTAGTTCTACATTACTAAGCTGGGTTTGGGGGTTATATATATAGAGCCCCAAACCCTAAATAGTCATTGAGAGATATCAATTGAAGATCCAACCCTTTATAATTTTCTCTCATAATTTTATCTCGCTTCTTAAAAAGTGTGTATTCTCCTTGTTCTTGATTCCATACATGGTATCCAAGCAAGTCCGCGTAGGGATTTTTCGTTTTGATGTCCAATTTTCCTATAACTTTGTTTGAGTTATTATTCCTGATTTATTTTCAAAGATGTAATTTTGCATGTGCCTGATTCTTGATAGAATATGAGGGAAAACGAGTTGTGACCCCAACCCCCCGGTACATGGGTGAAGAAAACCCTAGCCAAGGCACTACAAGCTATGCAGTCGCAGCATCGTTCTGCAAAAATCATGTAATCCCAACTACATTCATCTTTGAAGAGAAGATATCAGAGAAAAAGCTCGTCACTTTCATCCTCATTGCTGCAACGATGCCATCGACATCCACGAATGGGATCCCGAAAGGGTTCCACATGAGGGCACCTAAATCCCGACGAGACAAGCCGCTTCTCATTATGATAGGGGTCAAATTGAAGGACAGTGATGTATGCTAAGGCATCTTAACATACCGAGAGATTTGAACGTGTTCCTACATGACCTGATCAATTCGATCATGCACTTACCATCTATATTCATTGTTCAGCTGCTTGACAACATGAAAAAAAAAACCCCAAAAAAACTCAATTCTTCCATCCCTTTATAGAGAGGGAGGCAAAATCAATGAGTTCACGAGATGGGGAACATTACTTGAAGAAGGGGTGGACACTGGACTTTACAAATTAATACTTTAGCAGCTGTAACTTAATTAAAAAACAAAAGAATGAAGATTCTGACTCCCCTGTGGAGTCCTAATTTGGGATTATGATTTATCTTATGAAGGCCCAGCATGCCATGTTCCGGCAGAAAAAGAAGAAATGGTGTGGATTGTTGGTGTTTTAAGATTTATCATTTGTTTTCCCCTTCCATTTCTTAGTTTGGGCCTCAAGGGGTTGAAAGTTGTAACAAAAAAGGTTTTAAGAAACGAGAGTCTGAAGGTTGTAACAAAAAAGTTGTAACAAAAAATGATTTTTTTTTTTAAAAAAGAGAGGCAGAACAGCCTAACAGAAGAGCGGGAAATGCAAAAAAAAGAACAGAAAAATGAACAGTCCAACCAAAATATCTGCACTGACAAAAAACCAAACCTGCTATTGTTTATTGATGTATTTTGAGTCACATAGGGCAACAACCCTTGAAAGATGATTGATCCCTACAAAAAAAGAAGAATGGATTGGAAGAAATGATGACTATCTATATAAAAAGAAAAGAAATTCTTTGTTTGTATCTCCCACATGGATATAGGAGATAAGGGGGGTGTCTCAAAGCATCTACTTTTTTGTATGAGTTGCACATGTGCGATCATTTATTGAAAATGTCCCTGTACTCATGAGTTGGGATAAGAGTCTTAATGTGGACCACATGTGTCAGAGACACATGATAGACCTGATACTGTGAGATCCATAGAGGCTTTAGAGTAGAGATTTCATTCTCTGAGCCAGTGTAGAAGCCCAGTTTGAGGCTCTTATTGAGAGAGACCCATTGCAGCGACTTTATGATAGAAACTGTTCCTTCAGATCATCACATGGAGGTGTCCGTTGAAGAGATCCTTTCTCAATATCCAAAGCATTCAAGAGTTCGGCAACAGCAATTGTAGAGTCCCTAGATTGCACACGTTAGAAGATGCAAATAAGAGTTTGATAGTGGTATGATATATGTACTCAACTTATAGAAATTCAGTGTTCTATTGTTCAAGCTGGTCATTCCATGCTCCAGCTTGAGCGAGAATATTGAGATATTTGTATAAATTATGCCTCTTTGTGTGGAGTTGTTGCTCCTACATTACTAAATGATAGGACGTGGTTAAGTCGGGTAAACTATAAATAAAGCCCCATCGGACATAACATAGCAGGCCCCATTAGATTTAATCGGATCTGTAACATAGAGTGCATAGTCCTTTTTATGTAGTCCGCATAAGCAGCATGTGCGACTCGCATAAGCACACTGGGCGCATATAGCCTCGCTTCAGGAATGTGGTGCAGTTGTATAGCTGCATATGCCGCTACACATGTGGCGGCATACACGACTGATTTCAAAAAAATTGTTGCCTTCAAAATTCTTTTTGGAAGTTCGAGGGAAATCAAAATATTGGTTGCAAGGAGAGCAAGTGAAGAGTTGAGTAAAGATATTATAGCCGAAAGGGATACTATTTTTGTTTTCCAACCTTGGAGTTTTGAAGTAAATTTGTCTATTATGAGTCCAGTTTCTAGTTTTAACTTGGAGATAGTGGATACTCGAGATAAGAGAAGGGAAATTCACCATGTTGCCACCCTAAAAGAGCACTAACTAATTTTATTCGTCATCAGTCAGATTAATACAGTAGAAAAAAAATAAAATAGGACGTAGAATCAAGAAAAAGAAGAAAACATAATTTAACCTTACTAACAAAGGAGCGAGATGAAATCATAAGAGAAAATTACAAAGGATTGAATCTTATATTGGAATCTCTCAATGAACATCGCTTATGCACTTTGCATAACATGCCCGAACACATGCATACCAGAGTCATGAAACTTGAAGGGCAATGGACTCAACAAGAAGAAATTTCCCGTGGACAAGAAATTTCCATACAAATTGAAGCATGGTGTGGCACATGATACGATCCATTGCCCTAAGGAATACAATGGTTGGGGTATCTTGAACTTCGAAGTTTCAACGATTCCATGATGTCCAATACTATGATGAAAATCCTTTAGGATGATACCTCTATTACCTTGTACATTAGTAAAGCAGCTCATTTTACTGGCAATACAATAATGTTAAAACATTGAGGCTTTTGTTGGGGATTCAAATTTTTGGAACTTCGTCAAAAAGGGTTCTGAGAAATCTGAGGTCTGCTCCAAGGAGCTATTCTCAGGAAGACAATCTTACCATCCCGATAGACTAAACGAAAACCCTAAGCTAAGATCACAATGCCCGCCCTTGTGGGAACTTAGCCCCCAACAAAAAAAATATGGTCAATATGGGTACTGCATCACTAAATGCCCAACTTAATTTTGGCTTAAATCACTCGAAACTAGAGCCGGATTTCTGTGGCAAAATGAACTGATCCCTATCCAACAGACACTAATAAGTGTTGTGCTTGCTTAAAGATTTGATAGGATCCGCTTTCTGTCTGGCAATGCCTCAATAAACAAATCTACATTATATTCCAACATGACCGGATGATATCAATCTTTCATACTGTTTTAGTCTTCGCATTTCCACCCAACGATCTAATTGTTTCGTTGGTTAATCCACCAGGGTAAACTAGAGAGACAAGACCAGAAGCATAAAATTAACGTCATATAAATAGATGATATTTATGGATGCAAAAACAACTTCAAAACGGCAGATCACATCTTGGGAGATTCTCTTACAGTTTCGCATTAGTTTTCCTACTATCCCGATCCATCAAGCACCTTTCTTTCCCTTTCGAGGAAATCTAGCAAAACCAAGCTTGCAAAAGTCGGCCGACTAGCCGAGTCGGGGGGGGGGGGGGGTGTAACCGACTCGACTAGGCCTAGTCGGCCCTTAGTCGGTTCACTCGACTAGTCTGGCCGACTAGTCGGCCGACTTTTACAACAACCTTTTTTATTTTTTTGTTTTTCACTTTTTTTCAAAGCAAACATATTCTAATATGCTTGATGTTATATTTAAAGTCAATTACTTCTTTTGTTTCATCATGATGTCATATAAAATGGACAAATATATGTATATACATACGAATATATGTATAAAAAACTGATTTATATATTTAAAATAATTAAAAATTCAAAACCGACTATTGACCGACTAATTCCGACTAGTCGCCCGACTGCCGACTAATCCTTAGTAGGTGACCCCGCCGACTGAACACCGACTACCGCTTTCTGCAACCTTGAGCAAAACATCATCTTTTTTTCTACTAACTTGTGCAGAAAACCACCACTGGTGAGTAAAATGTAGTGATAATTTGTTCCATTGCAGGTAAAACAGCAATGACCCCTATGCCTAGAGACGCCCCTGGCGTTGTCTCTAGATTTACACATATGCCTACAAAGTGGTAGCTGTTTTTGGATGCATCCTCAAGTTTTTGCCTTTTATGCTTGGCAGGGAAGATGTGTTGAAATTGTTATACATATACTTCTGTTGCTAGATCTTTGAGGTTTTTGTTGAGATATTTGTATCTCATTGTATTTATTTCTCATTTCTATTTCTTTCTTGTGTCTCTGATGTAATTTATCCAGGACTTTTTTCCTATATAAGAGAGCCCTATGGTCTCTATAATGCTATACCATTCTATTTTCCAACATGGTACCAGAGCAACTGTTATCCCACCAAAACCCTAACCTACCTCCCCCGCCGGCTGCCGCCAGCTGTTGCTCCGGTCTTCCCCTGCCAGCCGCAACCACCTCCTTGAGGCCCACCCTCCACCGCTGATGTAGGCTGCCGCCTGCTGCCATATGGGTCGTCTCCTGCTGCCGCCCTTCCGGGTTGCGGTTGTCGCCCCACCTTCGGCCGACCACCGTCCCATCTTCTGGGGGTTGTCCCACCTCCATTGGATTGCAGTTCAACCACTATTGCCGTCGGATACAGTTTGATTTCGATCGGGAATCGTGATTCCAGGCACATAAATCACACTTTCTGGCCCTAGACTACAAGGATTGAAGAGGATGGTTGTACGAGTCTACATGTACAACCACTTCTCCATATGATTATGTAGACTCAATCAAAGTAGTCTACTCCCAGTTTGTTCCGGATTTTCAGCATTTTTTTTATCATGTCAGAGAACATGGGTGACGTTTTTCAGTCGTTCGGTGCCTTCAAGGGCCCAACACCCATCGTAAAGATGGATGAGGCCAACAACGAGTTGTAGTATATGCAGTTTTGCACCCTTACCCAATGCCATAACAAGGAGCACATTTTAACTGATTCTAACCGGACGGACAAGACTGGGGCTAATGCTTCTTGAAAGCAAGATGATGCCTATGTACAGATTTGGCTCTTTGGGATGCTCACCACGGAGATTGCCAACGACATCGTCAATCAACCCACAACCAGGCTATGTGGGACATCTTAGCAAACACATGGGCAAGCCAAGAATGAGATCAAGATCCTACAGTTGCAGTATGACATATTTTCGACCAAGAAGAATGGTCGACCCCTTCATGCCCCACTTCTCGCATCTCTGAGGCATGTTTGAGCGACTCCATAGCTTTATGCCCATTACTACCAGCATCGAGCAGAAGCAATAGGCATACCAGAATGCCACTATGACAGGGGTCTTTCTGTCATCCCTTGACTATGAATACGATGCAACATGTACTCAACTGCTTACTAGAGAGACGATACTACCAATGGAGGGGGTCTACAAGAGGATGAGTAGAATCATTACTTCATCTACTACCGTGGCCCAAATTCCCTCTGCAATGATAGCTTCTCGCGATAGAGGGTGTACTTCATAATTTCACGGGTGAGGATCCCGTGGTCGAGGAGGCGGACATCAGCATGGCCCATGCTCGTACTGCCACCGTCCAGGTCATTTCAAGGAGACATGCTATCTGAAGCATGGGTATTCTGTGTCTGCCCGTGTAGCTGAGCAGACAAAGCCTACTCCAACTCCTTCTCATAATGCGAGGCTTGACAATATTGTCTCTGGATTGAGAGAGATGACGAATACACCGACCATTCCAACTGCAGGATCTTCAGACGTCGCAGTTGCTGCAAGAGCTTCTACGAGTTCGTCAGGTATTGCTTATGCACTTACAAGTTATAGTAGTTCAGATTTGACTAATTGGATCATGGACTCCGGAGCATCTCATCATGTGTGGAGATTAAGCTCAATTTAGTTCTTACAGATCTATCCCTCATGGTAGATCAATGGTGATTGCAAATGGGATTCATTTACTCATTGTTGGTCAGGGGGAGATTGTCCTAGCCCCCTCGATGCGTCTACAGAATGTCCTACATGCTCTAGCATTTTAGAAGAGCCTTTTGTCTATTAGTCAGACTACAAAAGATTTACATTGGCGTGCCATATTTGACACATCTTCTCTTGTATTTCAGGACATACTCACGGGTAAGGTGATTGGATGTGACCGTGAGCAGAGAGGACTTTAAAGACTGGTCCAGCCTCTGTGTTCTAGTACTGCTACCATTCCTTCTGGATCAGTTTCTCCTTTCATGTGGCATCTTCGCTTTGAACACCTTTCTCTACAGAAGCTCTCATGTTCTCCCTCAGATCTCTACACGTACCACCTTGGAGTGTGAGGCATATCAGCTTGGGAAGCACCATCAGTCTTCTTTTCCAAGTCACCAAAGTCGTCACAATAGTCAGTCGTTTGGGTTGTTTTTTTTTACATCAGGGGTCCTAGTCGTGTTCCCGATCATCAGGGACATTGGTTCTATATGGTTGATGTGGATGATTTTTCTAGATTATCTTGGGTTTTCTTGTTAAAGAATAAGTATGAAATCGAATCTGTCATTAAATCATTTCTTATTAAAATTAAGAACATCTTCTCTGCTAATGTGAAGTTTATTCGTATTGACAATGCCTTGGAATTTTCCACATTACAGATGTTTGACTTTCTTAGATCTCTTGATATTGTTCATCAGACTTCTTGTACTTGCAGCAGAATGGTGTTGTTGTATGCAAACACCGTCATCTCTTGATGTCACGAGGACTTTTTTTATTCATAATCGAGCTCTGCATTCTTTTTAGGGTGATGCGGATCTTACTGCATGTTACTTAGTGAATTGTGTCCCTTCCACGGTCCTTGGAGAAAAGGTTCCTTTCTTGATTGCGTTTCCCGAGAAGGACCTATTCTCCCTTACTCCCAGGGTTTTTGGGTTTATGGCCTTTGTCCACAATTTTACTCCTGGTCGTGACAAGCTCTCTCCAAAGCTATCAAATGTGTGTTCGTTGGCTATTCTCGTACCCACAAAGGATATAGATGTTTTGATCATGTAGGGAGAAAGTATTATGTGAGTGTTGATATCACATTTTTAGACTATTATGTATTTTTGTCCCAGTCATCTCCACCACCACCTCCACCTCTGTCTACCCTGGCATAGTTCCTTCCGCGCTTTTACATTCGCAGGTCCTCTACTCGTCCCTCTGCTCATGTGCCCTCCCCATCATCCAGCACACCTCAGGTATGTACTAACATTGTTTCTGTTGATGGCACTGGTGATATGCTTGTACCATAGGATACTATACAGGATGAGTTGATAATAGAGAACAAAGGTGCCGATGATCTTGATGTACCTATTTTCTTGAGGAAGCCACGTCATAATTGTGCCACTTATCATCTGGTTGCTCATATTTCCTTGGATCATCTTTCATAGGAGTACAGGAGGTTTGTCATAGGACTCTCGGTTGTCACTATACCACAACATACCAGGAGGCCATACAGGATAGTAGCTGGCGTCTTGTCAAGGATGAGGAGATGGCCGCTCTGCAGTCTCGTGGTATCTGGAGTGCTGTTTCTACTCCTCTGAGTGTCTATGTTGTAGGGTGCAAATGGATCTTTACAATGAAGCATCGAGCAGATAGTGTATGGACCGCTACAAGGCAAAGCTTGTAGCATGAAGGTTCACCCAGACTTATGGAGTGGACTATCAGGATACCTTCTCTCCTGTGGCCAAACATTCGACATTGCACATTCTTCTACCAGTTGATCTGTCTCGAGACTGACCTCTTTACCAACTTGATGTGAAGGATGTGTTTCTATATGGAGATCTACAGGAAGAGGTATATATGCAGTAGCCACCATGATTTGTTGCTTAGGGGAGTCTCAGAAGGTGTCTAGGCTCCACAAAGCGGTTTACAACATGAAGCAGAGCAGAGTCCGAGAGCTTGGTACCAAAAGCTATCAGAGTTGATAGAGAACCAGGGGTTTGCGTGGTCCACTCTAGATCATTCGCTATTTGTCCACAGGGCACATAGAGGTACAATTGCTATTCTGATTTATGTTGATGATAATATTGTCATAGGTGATGATGGGCAGGGCATTCAGCTGCCAAGGAGTTCCTAGGTCAGTGACTTGTGACTAAGGATCTTGATAGACTTCGTTACTTCCTTGGATCAGAGTTAACCAGGAACCAACGTGGCCTTGTGATGACACAAAAGAAGTTTGTCATTGATCTTCTACTTGAGACAGGAATGACATGGTGCAAGCCTGCTACTACCCCTATGGATCCGAGTATGAGATTATATGATGACAACACTGAAGGGGTAGATAAGAGGAGATACATGGAGCTTGTTGGCAAGCTTCTCTATGCTACTATCACCAAGCCAGACATATCTTCTGTTGTAAGCAAGGTAAGCCAGCTCATTGAGCAGTCCAGGAAGGTTCATGCTATCTATATGATTCTGAGATATTTGAAGTCTTTACCAGGTATTGGTCTTATATTCAGCAGAGGTACATCTTTAGAGGTAACAGCTTGTGCAGATACAGATTATGCAGGATGCCCTACAGACAGGAAGCCTACAACTGGCTTTGCTATTTTTGTTGGGAGTTCACTAGTGTCATGAAAAAGCAAGAAGCAGACAGTGGTTGCTAGATCCAATGCAGAGTCTAAGTATAGAGCCATGGCTCAAATGAGCACAGGGATGATGTGGGCTGGATCGGTTTTGACTGATCTTGCAGCTGAGGTACCTCTTCGCATGTAGCTTCTATACGACAATCAAACAGCTCTTTTTCTTGCCGATAATCATGCATTCCATGAACAGATCAAACATATAGAGGTGGATTGCCACTATACCAGAGACATGATCCATAATGGTCTCATATCCACCTCCCATATTTCTACCGGAGATCAGACGGCTGATATATTCACCAAAGCCCTTACTAGAGGTCCATTTCAGAGATGTTCTAAACTGAGCATGATAGACATATATGCTCCAACGTGAGAGGGAGTGTTGAGATGTTTGTATCTCATTGTATTTATTTCTTATTTCTATTTCTTTCATGTGTCTGATGTAATTTAAATTTACCCAGGGCTTTTCTCCTATATAAGAGAGCCCTAGGGTCTCTATAATGCTATGTCATTCTATTTTTCCAATAGTTTTTTATATAGTTGTTTTGGACAGGATGTTATACATCAATTTAGCCATTTGCTTAGGTCAAAAACTGTCATATCATGTACAGCTGCTAACTTATAGGTTAGGTTTTTGGATTTCTACTTGAATGAACATGATTTTTTTCTTAAAAATGATGTTACATATGCATCGTCTCCTAAGTCAGGTTCTTCTAAGAGGAGGAAAATGTTCTTGGGGAAGCTATAATCCACCAATATTCATCCTACCTAACAACTAGGCTTTGGGATCCTCCCTTTTGTTTGAGGTCTCATGGATAACATTTGAGGCTAACGAACCACGGGATATCGTACCATGCTTCAAAAGATTTCCAATGAACTTTAAATGCCTTGGATTTGGCATTGCCTCTTTATTTGATGTGATAATGCAAACAAACAAAAGCATATGCAGATGAGCCTTACCATATTCATATCTACTTTTAAAGTTAGATATAGATATCAATGTCAGTATAGATGCAGATATACAACAAAAAAGGTAGTATCATATGCTTCAAACAAAAGAGGATAATCATCTAGTTTACGCATCATAACATGTTTAAATATTTAGGGAGCCCGTCATATTACCAATATCAACAAAAAAGGATAATCATCTAGTTTACACATCATAACATGTTTAAATATTTTAGGGAGTCTATCATAACAATATCAAAATGCCGTGTATTATAACAAAAATGGTTAGACTAAATAAAATTGAATAAAATAAATATGAAAAGAACAAAAAGAACTGTGGGAGGAGTGGGGATGAGATTGTAATAACTTCTTTCCTGTTTGTATAATACAGTTGTATTTAGTTATATGGATAGGAACATGAGAATATCTAATATATATTTTGTGTGCATCTGATATAAATGAATGATATATATATATATGGATAGATATCCATCAACAAAAAAATATATAATATCCATCAAAAATCATAAAATTTCAGAAGTATCAAACAAATATTCATATCCTTATTCATATCCAGTAAATTTTGAAATGTGTGCATATATATATATGTATATATATATATATAAAGAAACAGATACTGTGGAAGGATGGCCGCCAAAAGGTCCTACTCACGTGTACTCAATGATAGCCGCCTAAGAACCTACGAAATTGCATTCGTTCTGCCAATGTGTATGCCTTGACAGAATAGTCATAGTTGCCACAGATTAAAGGCCATGAGCCTTTCTAAGTCATGAACCTTGATGCAGTTTCCCGCAGCCAACGGGAATGGCCGAATGGGCAATTAGACAAGTAGGGAAATATCTGTCTTAAGCACCAGGATTTGCTGTTTGAGGTTGGCAATGTATTCTGACATCATTTTTGGTATTGGCTATTCATGCCTTCTGCTAACAGAGTATATTATCAAGGGTGAGTTACATTGACGTCCAAAAGGCCTCATTATACAGTTGCCCTCAACTCTGGGGCTTACCTACCTTCGTCAAGGTCACATCACTAACCGATCAGAAGGTTGCTCCTTCCTTCCTTGATGTTGACCAGTTTATAGATCAGCTTACTTCACGTATTTATTCATCTTTCATATCCATATGAATAACTGATGACTTCGTTCTCAAGTGTGGGTTCGTCTGGTGAGGGACTTGTCCTCTTGTCATTTGCACCAACTCATTGCTCAGGCATACACCTTATGACTAGATTCTCATTATAATGAACACTAGCATACACCTTATAAGGACTGATGTTCATTATAATGAACACTAGTAATATTAATGGGACTTTCTTGCAGCTCTCATTGGCTTGCAAGAGTTGTTGATCCATTACTAGCTTTGCAGAGGTTTTTAACTCAAGGAATTGAGATCCAAAGTGGGATTATAGGTTGCAATGAAGCATCCTAAGGGCCAACACTCTTCATGGCCTTCAGGAGGATTTCCTTAAGGAACTAAGGACCTTGTCAAGGTCGTAAACTTTGATTTTAATTTCCATGCTGAGATGACTACCTAGCACCCATTCAGGCCCAACATCCACTTATATGTACCTTGTCAAGGCTAGTAGGTGCAAATGTACAAGGACGTGACATCAATTGTTGCAGATGAGGCTCAAAAAGTGCATCCTTCAAGGGAGGCTGGATGTTTTTTGTCCAAACACTGACGACCATTACCGCCCTTGCAGATGGCATATGCCGTCTCTCCCTGGACCTTCCTTCGGAAATAGTGAATGTAACCCCCCTTCTTTATCCAGTAGACATAGCTTGTTGGTCACATCATTTCTATCACAAGACATGATGATAGCCCACTTACTAATGGCACATCGGTAGTACCTCCAAGTTTTGGGTTCAAAAACCGATACCAATCTATTACTGACCTTTCGGTAAGTGCATCCAGTTCATTTGGACTGAAAACCATCAAAAGAGAGGTGGGGTGATGGATCCACCGTTTTATGAGCTCCTCCGGTGTCATGTAGTAAGCAGTTCCCTCACCTAAAGTCATGTGGACTTAGGATTGATACGGCGATGTCGCGCGCCAAACAGGGTTAAAGTCTTCATGTGGTTGCTCTTCAGATTTGGGAGGATCCTTACCAAGGGTCATCGGGGGCAGTTGTTGGGTTTGGAGGATGTTACATGCGACAGATGCGGAGAGGAAATTGATCATTTATTCTTTTCTTGCCCGTTCTTCACGAAGATATGAAGTCGGACCAACATCATGTGGCTGGCACGAAGTGATTGCGTCACTTTCTGGCATGACATTCAGTCGGTATGCGGTTTTGGACATGAGGATTGTCCATTCCCTTTTGCGGTTGTATGGGTGATACGGTCCGCTATGGGTGATATCACATGAGTCATTTGGTGGGGGGGGGGGGTGTTTCATACCGAGAATGTATCGAGGCATTGTAGGGCTCTATGTATAGCATGACAAATGTGAAATGATGTAATACATTTTTGATACACACAATGTGGAGGGTCCAGCTTGGGATGCCGCACCCTTTTTCTCAAAAAATCATGGTCAATGCTTTAAAATCCTGTAAGCACGCGTCTTTTATACCATCACGGTGTAAGGGCTTTAAAAAAGGGACAAAAAAAGGAATAGTCATGAAGCTATTGAGGAGCATTGTGCAATAACAACACAGCCCATAACTGCAGTGAAACTTCTTTGCAACAGCCTGCCATCAGAAGGTGAGCAATCCCCCTCCAAATATCTATTAGCAAGCAATCCTCCCTAGGGTTTGGTTAGCAACAACGAGACTCCAGCAAGCAGTAAAGAATGCAAAAGTCATTAATCCCTAAAAACGCTTAAACCCCACAGTCTAAGGCTGGTAGTGTTTCTAATGCAAGAAAATATTATTCCAACCCAAGAAACCACACAGCAACTGCCATTTTCGTCAAGGATGTAGATACTGTGGCCTGGGGCTCAATCGACCATGAGTTCTATAGAAACTTCCATTCGTAGCAAAAAAACCAGCCCCAAGATGTATCATCCCACCTTACTGTTATGAACAGATTCAACACCATAGCGGACTCCATTATCAACCATACAAACCATAAATTCGATCCCTCTTTCAAACCTACTATAGATCACCCAACTCAATTTGCTCAGCTACACACTTACAACTTACAACAAAACATTTTCCCACATTAAGTAGGGCCGTGCACATTGATCTTTGCCTCCATTCAGATCTATCTTGTGTTATTCTCGGGCTTTGATTCATCAACTGAGATCCCTATGGAGACTCTCATTCCAACACTTTTTGGGCCTTCCTCGCCCTCTCTTAGCCAATTCAACATCCCAAATATCAATCTTCTATCAGGTGCATCAACCAACCTTTGCAAATGGCAAGACTATCTTAAGTGATTTCCTCTATCTTACCTCTATCAAAGCTACACCAACTTTCCTTCTGATCTCATCCATCCGAATACGATCTTTTCGTGTATGACCATATATCCACCTTAGCATTTTAATTTCTGCTATTGTTAGTCTCTGCATATGTATATGGTTCGCATGCTAACATTCACATCCATAAAGCATAGCAGGTCTCACGGTTGCTTAGCCTGCGTTGTAATACTTTTCTTTGATTTTTCAAAGGAATTTTCTAATCACATAGAGCGGTAGAGGCTAACTCAGCCATGGTCGATCCCAAGTCCAGGTAAATAAGGGTTGTGTTAGGTAGCTGACAACAAGGCCATTTCCTTCCACCTTCTCACGGAGAGAAATTCAAGCGGGGAGTGGATGACTTGAAACAACTACAAGAGGAAATCCTCCACAGCTCATATCATTGCTTTTGGGAAGAGAAGATTCCTCCTTTGAGAATGCCGACCCAGTTACACAGCTACTTCGTAAAATCGTCGAAGATAAACTCCTAAATAGTATTGTCAATTGAGAACACTATTTAGGAATTTGCATCAAGACAACCGGATCTTTTCAACATGGATTTAAGTAAATATTTGGATTTCATTGGGGAGTTTCTTACTAGAGACGCATTGCGAATGCAATGAGAAATTGACAAGGGTCGCTACATTGCTGCCCAGATGTAGTTCAAAATTTGCAAGGGTTCTCGCATGAGGAACGTAAATACAAGTAAATAAGCTAGTTCCACTGCATCGCCACACGGATGTGGTCCAAAATTTACAAGAGTTATCGCATGATGGGCGCATGCGAGTAAAGAAGTTAGTCCAAAAATGTTGTAAAAGAGATTGAGGATAGGTAGTTGGAATATTGACACTTTAACTGGCAAATTGATAAAGATAGTAGATATGATGGAAACAAGGAAGATTCATATATTGTCTCCAACAGACAAAATGGGTTGGAGAGAAAGCAAGGGATCGAGAAAACGGGCTTTAAATTAAGGTACTCAAGTAAAGAGCGAGGTAGAAATAGTGTTTGAGTGATTTTCTGTAAGCAGGGATGCAAAAAACGAACTAAAGGGTCATTTAAACAGTCGTTTAAACGCATGCGGTGCTCATCCGCATCGTTTAATAAAAAACGGTCCATAAACGGCCGGGCCGCATAAATGGCCTTAAACGATTGTATAAACGGCCTTAAACGGCCTTTTAAACGGTCTTAAACGGGCTTTTAATAACATTGATCTAGTTTCTTCAAAAGGTCATCATTATCCATGACTTTTATGTTGTCTATTTCGACATTTGGCTTTGAATTCTAGTTGTTTATGTTATCTATTTTGAAATTTGAATGAAACATTCCTTGAATTTGATAACATTTGATCTATATTGTGAATCTGTGATTATTTTTCTTATTTGTTTATACTTTTTTTAAATATATGTATATATATGTAATAATTTTTTATTAATTAAAAATACAAAACCGCATAACCCGTTTAATTTCCATTTAAACTTCCGCATATTGTTTAATCAGTAATCAGTGACCCTACCGACTGAATACTGCATACCGCTTTTTGCAACCTTATCCATAAGGATTTGAAGGATAGTGTGACTGAGATGCAAAGATGTAGAGATCGGATTATTCTGATAAAATTGGTGTTGGAATAAGAAGTTATGAATACAATCTCAGTTTGTTTATGTTACAAGTTGGTTTGGAGGAAAGGATTAAATAATTTCTTTTAGGATGATTTAGATAATATTATACAAGGTATCCCACAAAGAGAAATAATTTGCCTATGTGGGGATCTTAATAGGCATGAGGAAAATGATGCTTAAGGATATACTAGTCTTTACGGAGGTCATGGATTCAGGGATAATAGAAATGAAGAGGGAAAAGTCATTCTGGATTTTATAACGGCTTATGATCTTTTCATTTTTTTAGACTCGAAGAGAGAGAAGCATTTAATTACTTACAAGAGTGGCTTGACTAAAACAAAAATAGATTACTTTGCAATGAGGAGAAGAGATATGTTGTTTTGCAAAGACCGCAAAGTAATCCCATAAGAGGACTTGACATCTCAACATCGCTTGCTAGTCATGAATGTGCAAATAAAAAGGTTGGTCGGTCCCAAGATCATTACAAACAAATAGTGAAATCTTCAGTTGAAGCAATCAAGCTTCTAGAAGATTTGTCCTGGGATTGTAACGGAAGTGCAAACGAGATGTGAGAGGCGGTAGCATCTTGTATCCGAAGGGTAGATAAATAGATGCTAGACGAGTCTAAGGGATGAGCTCTATGTTAGAAGGAGGCTTGATGGTAGAGTGAATGGATGCAAGAGAAGCTTAAAATTAAAAGAGATCGCTTTAAAGCTATATATAAGGATTGAACAGAGGAAACTATCACAAATTACAAAATAGTAAATAAAGAAGCAAAGAAGGTTGTAGATGAAGCTAAGTCAAAAGCTTAGAAATTTTGTACAAAAAAACTTGACTTGAAGGAGGGCCAGAAAGATATATTCAGATTGATCAAAGTAGGAGAAAGAAAGACCAAAGGTCTTTCTCAAGTGAGATTTATCACGGATGAGAAAGGATATGTGCTTATTACTCAAAAGGATACAGAGACTAGATGGAAGCAGTATTTCCATAAGCTTTTCATTGAAGAAGGGAATAGAAAGATTACCTGGAGATCTTGCTGGTAGTGAATGTTACCTGAATCGTGCAAGCTATAGAGGATACAAAGGAAGGAAGCAGGAGAGGCTTTAAAGGTTATGAAATTCGGGAAAGGGATAGGACTTGATTACATTCCTATAGAAGTTTAGATAATTCTAGGTAAACGAGGATTGACTTGGCTCACAAATTTATTCAATGTTATTTGGTGAAGCAAGAAAATACCTGGAGAATAGAGAGGTATTGTGGTGCCTCTTTATAAGAATAAAGGAGATATTCAAAGTTATTCGAATTAAGAATATATCAAGCTGAGAGCCATACTATAAAAATTTGGGAAAGTGTGATCGAAAGAAGGTTGAGGTAAGTTACCAAAGTAATTGAAAATCAATTTGAATTCATATCAGGCTACTCAACTATTGAAACTATATACTTGTTAAGTAGAACAACAAAGATTTATTGAGCTAAAAAGAATCACAAAATAATTTTTATTGATTTGGAAAGGCTTATGATTCAGTTCTACGATCAAAGTAACTGAAAACAAATTCGAATTCATGACAGGCAGCTCAACTATGGAAACTATCTACTGGAGGAGAACGAAGATTTATTGAGCTAAAAAGAAGAATCTACAAATGATTTTTATTGATTTGGAAAGGCTTATGATTCAGTTCTACGAGAGAATTTGTGGAAAGTTTGGAGAAGATACAAGTACACGTCTCGTACACTAACCTTATAAAGGATCTGCATAATGGAGCTTCATCTTGTGTAAGGATCCAGTCTGGGAAGAATGACTATTTTAACATCAACACTGGCCTGCATCAATGTTCAGCTTTGAGTCCATTCCTTTTTACTTTGATTATGGACGAGTTGACTAGTCATATTCAAGATGAGATACATTGGTGTATGTTGTCCGTCGATGATATGGTGTTTTGATTGATGAGACAAGAGATGGAGTAAATGAGAAGCTAGAGGTTTAGAAACATGCTTTAGAGACTAAAGGATTTCATATAAGTAAGGATAAGACTGAATATATATAGTACATGTTTGGTGGAAACAACAATGAAGGGCTCGAGGTGAAGATCGGAGATGATACCGTTCAGAAGGAATATTCTCTTAGATGCGTGGGATTTATTTACAACGAGATGGGAAATAGATATAGATGTTACTCATAGAGTAAATGCAGATTGGCTAAAGTGGAGAGAAACATCTATTGTTCATTGTGATACGAAAATCCCTTTAAAAGTCAAATGAAAGTATTACAAAGCAGCCCAAGACATGATATGCTATATAGATCAGAATGTTGGCTTGTAAACTGTTGGGAAAAATGAATGACTTGTTTATTCCATGAACCCTAGGCTCTCTTATATAGGAGAGTAGCCTATGGGTAAATTACATAAAGCATACTATGAAGAAAAACAAAATAGAGAAAAGTACAGAGACTACTCTTATTGTATACGTTAACACTCATGCTCAGCTTGGAAGCACACTTCTGAAATGGACCTCGTAGCAATGCCTTGGTGAATATGTCTGCAGTCTGATTCTCTGAGGTAACATGAGATGTAGCAATGAATCCTTTCTGAATCATATCACGTATGAAGTGACAATCCACCTCAATATGCTTGGTCCGCTCATGGAATGCAGGATTGTTTGCAATAAACAAAGCAGCCTGATTATCACATTCTAAGTTCATAGGAAGTGGTACATCTAAACATAGATCCGTAAGCACAGCTTTCACCCACATCATCTCTGTAGTAGCCTGGGCCATAGCCCTATATTCGGATTCAGCACTAGATCTAGCTACCACAGTTTGTTTCTTACTCCTCCATGAGACTAGGGCATCTCCAACATAGACAGCATACCCTGAGGTGGACTTCCTATCCTTGGGACATCCTGCATAGTCTGCATCTGCACATGCTGAGATAGAAATCCCCTTTCCTTTCTTGAATAGCAGACTTGCACCTGGAGAAGATTTGAGATATCTAAGTATCATATGTATTGCATCCATATGCACCTGGCGTGGTTGCTCCATGAACTAGATCACACGGCTCACTGCAAATAATATATCTGGTCTAGTGATCGTGACATACAACAGTTTGCCTACCAGTTCTCTATATCTTCTCCTGTCCACCTCCTCTGTGTTATCTTCATAAAGCTTCATGCTGGGGTCCATTGGTGTCGTAGCAGGTCGACACTCAAGCATACATGTTTCACTCAACAGATCTGTAACATATTTCCTTTGTGACATGACTAGCCCATAGGAATTTCTGGCAAAGTCAAGCCCCAGAAAGTATCTAAGGACCCCAAGATCCTTAATGACAAACTCACTACCCAGCATAAATTTCGCCTGCCTTATGCCCTGCTCATCATCTCCTGTAATCAAGATGTCATCAACATAAACCATAATGACAATGATACCTCTCGCTGTTTTCTGTACAAACAAGGAATGATCAGCATTGGAGCGTTTGTATCCTTGTTTCTCGAAGAGATCCGAGAGCTTCTGAAACCATGCTCTGGGACTCTGCTTAAGGCCATAGATAGCCTTATGCAACCTGCATACCTTGGAGCACTCCCCCTCAACAGCAAAACCAGGTGGTTGTTGCATATACACCTCTTCCTGCAAATCTCCATATAGAAATGCATTCTTCACATCCAATTGATGGAGCGGCCAGTCTCGAGCAACTGCAACTGACAACAAGATCCTTAGGGTGGAATGACGTGCCACAGGCGAGAATGTGTCAAGATAATCCACCCCATATGTTTGTGTGAAGCCACGTGCCACCAGACGCGCCTTGTACCTGTCAATAGAGCCATCTGCATTTTGCTTCACTGTGAACACCCACTTGCAGCTCACTGGGTTCACATCTGGAGGTATAGAAACCAAAGTCCAAGTTCCTCTGGACTGAAGTGCGGCCATTTCTTCTTCCATTGCAAGCCGCCATCTACTATCCTGCAGAGCCTCATGATGATTCCGTGGAATATCTATGGCTGAAAGTGCCATAGCAAACGACCTGAAATCTCCAGATAGCCGCTCAAAAGATACAGAGGCTGATAATGGATATTTGGCACAACTCCTCGTCGACTTCCGTAAAGCAATGGGAATATCCAAATCAGTTGTAGGCTCATCTGGCTCCTGCAACACATCCTGCTCAGAAATGTCGTCAGATCCATCAACATTAATATTCTCATTACATACCATAGGCGAGCTAGTGGACGAGTCATGACCATGAGCTGGTGGAGGAAGCCTGCGGGTATAATGGAACGGGAACGGTGAGATAGGCTGTTGTGGTGGTGGTGGTGTTGATGATGGCATCTGAGGTGGTAGTGGTGTCATGTATATGGCATCAGGTGATATAGGTGGAAGCTGTTTGTCTCCAGATGCTGAAAAATACATAACAGATTCAAAAAATGTAACATCTACACTGATCATATACCGCCGACGCAAAGTATCAAAGCACTTGTACCCCTTTTGAGTTCTGGAGTACCCAACAAAGACACACTTGACAGCCCTAGGAGAGAGCTTGTCAGTACCCGACGACAACTGATGGACAAACGCAACTGACCCAAACACACGAGGAGTGAGAGTGAACAGATCCTTGTCAGGATAAATAAGTGAGAACGGAATCTGTTCATTCAAGACAGACGAAGGCATACGATTAATTAGGTAACATGCAGTAAGAATTGCATCACCCCAGCAGGAATATGGAACATGACTCTGTATAAGTAGAGATCTAGTGACATCAAGAAGGTAACGGTGTTTTCTTTCAGCAATCCCATTCTGTTGAGATGTATGAGCACAAGATGTTTGGTGAATAATTCCTTTTGATGAGTAGTAATTGGCAAGAAAATTAGTGCACAATTCTAAAGCATTGTCACTTCTCACGATTTTCACAGATGTAGAAAAAACATTTTGTATTTCATTCAGAAAATGGATAATTATATTTCCGGCTTCAGATTTATTTTTCATCAGAAACACCCATGACACTCTAGAAAAATCATCCACAAATACAATATAAAATCTGTGTCCCTGATGATCAGGTACACGACTTGGACCCCAGACATCAACATGAAATAACTCAAACTTGGAGGTACTACTCCGACCAGGACGACTGGGAAAGGACGACCTGTGATGCTTTCCCAACTGACATGCCTCACACTGAATAGATGTGTGAGGAAGACTATAAGGCAATACTTGACGCAACTTCTGAAGCGGTAAATGACCAAAACGCAGATGCCACAGTAAAGGAGATACTTGGCCAGAAGGAGAGGATGTGGTTCCAGCAAATGGGGTCTGATTCAGGCGGTAGAGGCCTCCTTGCTCATAGCCACGACCAATCACGTTGCCCGTATGGATGTCCTGAAAAATCAAAGAAGATGGATCAAAAATTGCCCGACAATGGAGATCCTTCGTAATCTGACTAATGGACAATAGATTCATTGAAAAATCAGGTGCATGTAGCACATTCTTGAGCTGCATAGACGATGTCAGTCTAATCTCCCCCTGACCAGTGATGGGGGAATGTGTGCCATTTACAATGACTACTGTCCGTCCTGGAGGGATCTGAGTGTATCCTGTAAGTAGACTCTGGTCGCCACATAGGTGATGTGTAACGCCTGAGTCCATAATCCATGGCAATGTATCAGAACTACTACTGTGAAGTGCAAGTATACTACCTGAAGCGCTGGTAGACGCGGAGGCAGAAGCAGCAGCATCAGAATGACTCTCTGTAGTCGGTGCTGGACCAGATGGTGGAATAATGCCCCTCAGACGGGCTACTAGATCATCAAATCGTTGATCCAAGGTAGCAGCAGATGGGGGCTCTATCTGCTCTGCAGCTCGTGCGGATGCAGGAAATCCATGCTTTGAATAGCATGTATCTTCATTATGTCCAACTCGGTGACAGTAGGTGCATGTTGGCCTAGTGCGGCCACCCCTCCCACGGGGTCCACGTCCACGGCCTTGGTGATGAGAACCACGACCTCTGGTTGCTGCCATGGCTGAAGAATTCTGACTTGCAGCAGTTGAGGGAACTGTAATCGGACTCAGTCTATGGAAGGCTTCCTCCATTGGCGGAATTGTAGAGTCGGCCAAAATCTGTGATCGTGCTGCCTCGTACTCAGGATCCAGTGCAGCTAGGAACACGCCTACCATAGTAGCGTTCCTATATGTCTTCTGCTGTTCTGGCGTGGCTGTCAAGGGCATGAAGCTATATAGCTTCTCGAACATCCCTCTCAGTGATGTATAGAGAGAATGTAGGGGGCGACCATTCCGCTTGATGGTGAAGATATCATGCTGGAGTTGCAGAATCTTTGTCTCGTTCTTTGCCTGGGAATATGTAGCCGCCAGAATGTCCCACTTCCCACATATCCTTCGCTGTGGGTTGATGGAGGATGTCATTGGCAATCTCAATTGCCAACGTGCCAGATAGCCAAACTTTGGCGTATGCGTCATCAGCCTCCCAGGAGGCATAGGTTCCAGTCTTCTCAGCAGGCTCTGGTTCGGTAAGAATATGCTTCTTACCCGTAGACTTCATCATGCTCATGAACTGCATTGCCCACAGTTTATAGTTGGTACCGTCCATCTTGACAATAGGCGTTGGACCACAGAATGCGCCAATAGATGGGATATCTGCCTTGCTCTCCGACATATTGAAAAATGAAGACTGGAACGATTGACAAACAATGTGTTTTGTCTACAATACCATAGATGGGGGTAGTTGCATGTGTAGACTTCAAGCAACTATCCCCATGAAGACGTTCGTGCTAAGCCATACACGGACGCAGGAGTCACGTACAGGCCGCACAGGAGAAGTGTGCACTGGTGTTACCGCGTGCGCGTAGGGAATGCGCAGGAGATGCACTAGATGATTGCGCACAGGTTGATGGTGCGCAACGGAGCGCGCAGCACGGTGGAGGCAAGTGAGGCGCACAAGCGCGCACGGCAGAGGCGCACAGCGACGCACAGTATGCGTGTGCGCAGGCGCGCAAAGAGAAGGCGCTCACACACGGTGGCGCAACCGACTGGAGAGGCGACGCCGATGAATCAACGCCGAGCTCGGGCGGCGCCGATGTTGCGAGTGGGAGAAGAAGGGGGGGCAGCGGGTGTGGGATTAGGGTTAGGGTTTCGAGAACTCCGGTCTAGGACCGTCGCTCTGATACCATGTTGGGAAAAATGAATGACTTGTTTATTCCATGAACCCTAGGCTCTCTTATATAGGAGAGTAGCCTATGGGTAAATTACATAAAGCATACTATGAAGAAAAACAAAATAGAGAAAAGTACAGAGACTACTCTTATTGTATACGTTAACATAAACCATAGACATGAGCAGAGAATGATAGTAACATAAATGAATATACTGAAGCGGATGTGTGGTCATACAAGAAAAGATCGCATTCGGAATAATGACATCAGAAGGAAAATTGGTGTAGCTCCAATATAAGATAAGATGAAAGAAAACGACTTAAGATGGTTTGGCCATTTGCAAAGGAGGTCGATTGATGCACCAGTTAGAAGATGTGAGATTTGAGATGTTGAGACGGTTAAGAGAGAGCGAGGAAGGCCCAAGAAGTGTTGGAATGAGATTATCTGAAAGGATCTTAGTTATTTAGATTTAAGCCCGAGAATGACCCAAAATATATCTGAATGGAGGCAAAAATCCATGTAGCTGACCCTACTTAATTGTGGGAAAAGGCTTTGTTGTTGTTATATAGAACAATAAAGGCTTCTCTCCACTTTAGCCAACTTGCATTTATTCTATGAGTAACATCTACAACGATTTCCCCGTCATGTTGTAAAATAGATCTCAAGTATCTTAACGAATGTTTAATTCGAATGTTATCATATCCAATCTTCACATCGATTCCTTTACGATTGCTTTCTTAAATGTGTACTCCATATATTTAGTTTTAACCCTACTCATGCAAAGTCCTTTAGTCTCTAAGGCATGTCATCAAACCTCAAAATTCTCATTTATTCAATCTCTAGTCTCATCAATCAACACAATATCATCGGTAAACAACAAACACCAAATTATCTCATCTAGATGTAACCAGTCAACTCGTCACCTAAACTAAAATGTACTAAACCTTCTCCCACTATAAGTAGGGTCGGCTACATTAATTCTTGCTCAAATCCATGTTGAAAGATTCGATTGTTTTTTACGATGGTCATCGACTACCTAATGCAACCCATTAAAAAGTGGTATTTAAACCCTGATCTTTTGTGTACTACCACCAGACCATTAAGTGGGCACAATTAAGTGGGTACAACTCGTCACCTAAACTAATTTTTTAAAATTGAATGTGAACTACACCCAATTGAGACCGCTTCATTATATGCCTCTAATAATCATGGGTTGATCTCCAAGTGATATCTAGACCTGGAAACTCTGGCCTATCAAATGCATATTTTTTAGTGTTTCCTCCACCACGGACCTCCACCCTCCCCCACCCCCAGAGACTTGATTTCGTTAAGCTAAAGCTGTTATCAAGAACATGTGGGTTCCACTTATCTTCCTCGATCGACAATACAACGTGTCTACCATTACCTCTACATTGGTCTCCGTACGTGAAGCTTCACATTTTAAAATGAGCGATGTGTTTTCCCCCAAATTATCACCCCTCCAATCCTAAATCAATTCCTCAACAACCTGAAATTAGAACTCTCTTCCTATTAACTCCAAAGCATTAGCACGCCCATGCAAATTGCCACTATGTTGCAATGGGTAACCCAAAAGACAACTTCTGAAGGGGCATTGTACGACAAGGTTTCTTATCTCAATCGGATTCCTCGAGCTTTGCTCGTTGATTACAATGCCTTTGTCTCGTACATCAGAAGCATCATTGCTCCTACCTAGTAATTTGTTAATAAATGTAAAGGTCAAGGGCACTTTGCTAAAGGTCATGAGCACTACAATTATTGTTGCATTAACCTTTACCCTTCTCATCTTGGTTCGTGGGGTAAGACGGAGTAAGTTTACGGGGGTGAGGGATGAATTACGATGTTTCAAAGGTCGTGGAGGTAATTGACAAAGATTATAGGGTCTGTCGGGTAAAAATCCCTTTAAAAAAAGGGACAAAAAGGGAATAGTCATGAAGCTATTGAGGAACATTGTGCAAAAACAACACAGCCCATAAGCGCAGTGAAACTTCTTTGCAACAGCCTTCCATCAGAAGGTGAGCAAACCCCTCCAAATGTCTATTAGCAAGCAATCCTCCCTAGGGTTTAGTTAGCAACAACGAGACTCCAGCAAGCAGAAAAGAATGCAAAAGTCATTAATCCCTAAAAAAGCATAAACCCCAAAGTCTAAGGCTGGTAGTGTTTCTAATGCAAGAAAATATTATTCCAACCCAAAAAACCACATAGCAACTGCTATTTTCGTCAAGGATGTACATACCGTGGCCTGGGGCTCAATCGACCATGAGTTCTATAGAAACTTTCGTTCTTAGCAAAAAAAACCAGCCCCCGGATGTATCATCCCACCTTACTGTTATCAACAGATTCAACACCATAGCGGACTCCATTATCAACCATACAAACCATAAATTCGATCCCTCTTTCAAACCTACTATAGATCACCCAACTCAATTTGCTCAGCTACACACTTACAACTTACAACAAAACATTTTCCCACATTAAGTAGGGTCGTGTACATTGATCTTTGCCTCCATTCGGATCTATCTTGCGTCATTCTCGGACTTCGATTCAAATAACTAAGATCCCTCTGGAGACTCATTCCAACACTTTTTGGGCTTCCTCGCCCTCTCTTAGCCAATTCAACATCCCAAATATCACATCTTCTATCAGGTGCATCAACCGACCTTTGCAAATGGCAAGACTATCTTAAGTGATTTCCTCTCATCTTACCTCTATCAAAGCTACACCAACTTTCCTTCTGATCTCATCCATCCGAATACGATCTTTTTGTGTGTGACCATCTATCCACCTTAGCATTTTCATTTCTACTACTGTTAGTCTCTGCATATGTATATGGTTCGCATGCTAACATTCACATCCATAAAGCATAACAGGTCTCACGGTTGCTTAGCCTGCGTTGTAATACTTTCCTTTGATTTTTCAGAGGAATTTTCTTATCACATAGAGCAGTAGAGGCTAACTCAGCCATGGTCGGTCCCAAGTCCAGGTAAATGAGGGTTGTGTTAGGTAGCTGACAACAAGGCCATTTCCTTCCACCTTCTCACGGAGAGAAATTCAAGCGGGGAGTGGATGACTCGAAACAACTGCAAGAGGAAATCCTCCACAACTCATATCATTTCTTTTGGGAAGAGAACCTTCCCCCTTTGAGAATGTTGACCCAGTTACACAGCTGCTTCGTAAAACCGTCGAAGATAAATTCCTAAATAGTATTGTCAATTGAGAACACTATTTAGGAATTTGCCTCAAGACAACCGGATCTTTTCAACATAGATTTAAGTAAATATTTGGATTTCATTGGGGTGTTCCTTACTAGCGATGCGTTGCGAATGCAATGAGAAATTGACAAGGGTAGCTACATTGCTGCCCAGATGTAGTTCAAAATTTGCAAGGGTTCTCGCATGAGGAACGTAAATGCGAGTAAATAAGCTAGTTCTACTGCATCGCCACACGGATGCAGTTCAAAATTAACAAGGATTATCGCATGATGGGTGCATGCGAGTAAAGAAGTTAGTCCAAAAAGGTTGTAAAAGAGATTGAGGGTAGGTAGTTGGAATATTGGCACTTTAACTGGCAAATCGATGGAGATAGTATATATGATGGAAATAAGGAAGATTCATATATTATGTCTCCAAGAGGGAAAATGGGTTGGAGAGAAAGCAAGGGATAGAGAAAGCAAGCTTTAAAATTAAGGTACTCAAGTAAAGAGAGGGGTAGAAATAGTGTTTGAGTGATTGTCCGTAAGCAGAGATGCAAAAAACCGTCTAAAGGGCCGTTTAAACGATCGTTTAAACGCATGCGGTGCTCGACCGCGTCGTTTAATAAAAAATGGTCCATAAACGGCCGGACCGCATAAACGGCCTAAACGGTTGTTTAAACGACCTTAAACGGCCTTTTAAACGGTCTTAAACAAACTTTTAAGAACATTGATCTAGTTTCTTCAAAGGATCACCATTATCCATGACTTTTATGTTGTCTATTTCGACATTTGGCTATGAATTCTAGTTGTTTATGTTATCTATTTTGAAATTTGAATGAAACATTGCTTGAATTTGATAATATTTGATCTATATTGTGAATCTGTGATTATTTTTCTTATTTATTTATACTTTTTTTGTTATATATATGCAATAATTTTTTATTAATTAAAAATGCCAAACCGCATAACCCTTTTAATTTCTGTCTAAACTTCTGCATACCGTTCAATCAGTAATCAGTGACCCTACCGACTGAATACCGCATACCGCTTTTGGCAACCTTGTCCAAAAGGATTTGAAGGATAGTGTGACTGAGATGCAAAGATGTAGGGATCGGATTATTCTGATAGAATTGGTGTTGGAGTAAGTTATGAATACAACCTCAGTTTATATGTCACAAGTTGGTTTAGAGGAAAGGATTAAATAATTTCTTTTAGGATGATTTAGATAAGATTATGCAAGGTATCCCACAAAGAGAAATAATTTGCATGTGGAGATCTTAATAGTTATGAGGAAAATGATGCTTAAGGATATACTAGTGTTTACTGAGGTCATGGATTCAAGGATAGAAATGAAGAGGGAAAAGTCATTCTAGATTTTATAACGGCTTATGATCTTTTCATTTTTTTAGACTCTCTTCAAGAAGAGAGAGAAGCATTTAATTACTTACAAGAATGGCTTGACTAAAACACAAATAGATTACTTTGCAATGAGGAGAAGAGATATGTTGTTTTGCAAAGACCACAAAGTAATCTCACGAGAGGGCTTGACAACTCAACATCGATTGCTAGTCATGGATGAGCAAATAAAGGTTGGTCGGTCCCAAGATCATTACAAACAAATAGTGGAATCTTCAGTTGAAGCAATCAAGCTTCTAGAAGATTTGTCTTGGGACTGTAACGGAAATGCAAACAAGATGTGAGAGGCGGTAGCATCTTGTATCCGAAGGGTAGTCAAAGAGATGTGAGACGAGTCTAAGGGAGGAGCTCCATGTTAGAAAGAGGCTTGATGGTAGAGTGAAGGGGTGCAACAGAAGCATAAAATTAAAAGAGATTGTTTTAAAGCTATATATAAGGATTCAACAGAGGAAACTATCACAAATTACAAAATAGTAAACAAGGAAGCAAAGAAGGTTGTAGATGAAGCTAAGTCGAAAGCTTAGAAATTTTGTACAAAGAAACTTGACTTGAAGGAGGGCCAGAAAGATATATTCACATTGATCAAAGTAGGAGAAAGAAGGACCAAAGGTCTTTCTCAAGTGAGATTCATCACGGATGAGAAAGGATATGTGTTTGTTACTCAAAAGGATACAGAGACTAGATGGAAGCAGTATTTCCATAAGCTTTTCATTGGAGAAGGGAATAGAAAGATTACTTTAGGAGATCTTGCTGGTAGTGAATGTTACCTGAATCGTGCAAGCTATGGAGGATACAATGGAAGGAAGTCGGAGAGGCTTTAAAGGTTATGAAACCTAGGAAAGGGATAGGACTTGATCACATTCCTATAGAAGTTTAGATAAATCTAGGTAAACGAGGATTGACTTGGCTCACAAATTTATTCAATGTTATTTTGCAAAGCAAGAAAATACCTGGAGAATTGAGAAGCATTGTGGTGCCTCTTTATAAGAATAAAGGAGATATTCAAAGTTATTCGAATTAAGAATATATCAAGCTGAGAGCCATACTATAAAAATTTGGGAAAGTGTGATCGAAAGAAGGTTTAGGTAAGTTACCAAAGTAATTGAAAACCAATTTGAATTCATGTCAGGCTACTCAACTATTGAAACTATCTACTTGTTAAGTAGAACCACGAAGATTTATTGAGCTAAAAAGAATCACAAAATAATTTTTATTGATTTGGAAAGGCTTATGATTCAGTTTTACGATCAAAGTAACTGAAAACAAATTCGAATTCATGACAGGCCGCTCAACTATGGAAACTATCCACTTGATAAGGAGAATAATGAAGATTTATTGAGCTAAAAAGAAGAATCTACTAATGATTATTATTGATTTGGAAAGGCTTATGATTCAGTTCTACGAGAGAAATTGTGGAAAGTTTTGGAGAAGAGACAAGTACATGTCTTGTACACTAACCTTATAAAGGATATGCATAATGGAGCTTCATCTTGTGTAAGGATCCAGTCTGGGAAGAATGACTATTTTAACATCAACACTGGCCTGCATCAAAGTTCATCTTTGAGTCCATTCCTTTTTACTTTGATTATGGACGAGTTGACTAGTCATATTCACGATGAGATACATTGGTGTATGTTGTACGTCGATGATATGGTATTGATTGATGAGACAAGAGATGGAGTAAATGAGAAGCTGGAGGTTTGGAGACATGCTTTAGAGATTAAAGGATTTCATATAAGTAAGAATAAGACTGAATATATAAAGTACACGTTTGATGGAAACAACAGTGAAGGGCTCGAGGTGAAGATCGAAGATGATACCATTCAGAAGGAAGATTCTCTTAGATACTTGGGATTTATTTTACAACGAGATGGGGAAATGGATGGAGATGTTACTCATAAAATAAATGCAGATTGGCTAAAGTGGAGAGAAACATCTAGTGTTCTTTGTGATAAGAAAATCCTTTTAAAAGTCAAATGAAAGTATTACAAAGAAGCCCGAGACATGATATGCTATATAGATCAGAATGTTGGCTTGTAAACCATAGACATGAGCAGAGGATGATAGTAACAGAAATGGATATACTAAAGTGGATGTGTAGTCATACAAGAAAAGATCGCATTCAGAATAATGCCATCAGAAGGAAAGTTGGTGTAGCTCCAATAGAAGATAAGATGAAAGAAAACGACTTAAGATGGTTTGGCCATTTGCAAAGGAGGTCAATTGATGCACCAGTTAGAAGATGTGAGATTTGAGATGTTGAGACAGTTAAGAGAGAGCGAGGAAGGCCCAAGAAGTATTGGAATGAGATTATCTGAAGGGATCTTAGTTATTTAGATTTACGCCCGAGAATGACCCAAAATAGATCTGAATGGAGGCAAAAATCTATGTAGCTGACCCTACTTAATTGTGGGAAAAGGCTTTGTTGTTATATAGAACAATAAAGGCTTCTCTCCATTTTAGCCAACTTGCATTTATTCTATGAGTAACATCTCCATCAATTTCCACGTCATGTTGTAAAATAGATCTCAAATATCTTAACGAATGTTTAATTTGAATGTTATCATATCCAATCTTCACATCGATTCCTTCACGATTGCTTTCTTAGATGTGTACTCCATATATTTAGTTTTAACCCTACTTATACAAAGCCCTTTAGTCTCTAAGGCATGTCATCAAACCTCAAGCTTCTCATTTATTCCATCTCTAGTCTCATCAATCAACACAATATCATCGGTAAACAACAAACACCAAGTTATCTCATCTAGATGTAACCAGTCAACTCGACACCTAAACTAAAATGTACTAAACCTTCTCCCACTATAAGTAGGGTCGGCTACATGGATTCTTGCTCAAATCCATGTTGAAAGATTCAACTGTTTTTTACGGTGGTCGTCGACTACCTAATGCAACCCATTAAAGAGTGGTATTTGAACCCTGGTCTTTTGTGTGATAGACACAATGTACTACCACTAGACCATTAAGTGGGCACAATTAAGTGGGTACAACTCATCACCTAAACTAATTTTTTTAAAATTGAATGTGAACTAGACCCAGTTGAGACCGCTTCATTATATGCCTCTACCAAGCATGGGTTGATCTCCAAGTGATATCCTGACCTGGAAACTCTGGCCTATCAAATGCATATTTTTTAGTGTTTCCTCCACCACAGACCTCTACCCTCCCCCACCCCACCTCGGAGACTTGATTTCATTAAGCTAGAGTTGCTATCAAGAACATGTGGGGTCCACTTATCTTCCTCGATCGACTATACAACGTGTCTGCCATTACCTTTACATTGGCCTCCGTACATGAAGCTTCACATTTTAAAATGAGCGATGTGCAACCTGAAATTAGAACTCTCTTCCTATTAACTCCAAAGCATTAGCATGCCCATGCAAATTGCCACTATGTTGCAATGGGTAACCTAAAAGACAACTTCTGAAGGGGCGTTGTACGACAAGGTTTCTTATCTCAATCGGATTCCTCAAGCTTTGCTCGTTGATTACAATGCCTTTGTCTCGCGCATCAGAAGCACCATTGCTCCTACCTAGTAATTTGTTAATAAATGTAAAGGTCAAGGGCACTTTGTTAAAGGTCACGAACACTACAATTATTGTTGCATTAACCTTTACCCTTCTCATTAAAAAATGTCGGCCTCTTGGTTCTTCCTATAAAAACGACCCAATTGTAGCTCCCCCTCCACCTAGAAACACCAACCTCCACAACCAATCTCCTGGAGATTGCCCATTCTGTAGTGAGTCGATGGAGTCATCCACATCATAACCTCATGAACCCATCCGTGAAAATTCACTCCCTTCATGCACGCAAAGACTTGTCAGTAAGTTGTCCCAGGCAAGAAGCAACTACTTTTTTGCCTCTCGTTGAGATTTCCAAAGGCATGTCCACCTCCAATAGGCTAAGGAAGTCGTACTAAAAAAGATCCCCCACCAAGCCAACGCTAAGTGTTCAAGTTCTCTTGTTGCAGCTTTAGGCATCAACTCTTGGTGAAAGTATCATCTGAGGAGCAGTACAAGCGATTATCGCATACCTTACTAATCAACAAAGAGGGCATCTGTATTTAGTTTCGCAAATGCTCTCCATCCTTAAGGGCCAAATGGGTGGAAGGGGTGAAGGCCCATGAGTTGTTGTGTTATAGTTACCCAAACACCAACATACCCTTGCATTTTAAACAATATAGATTTTAGGAAGCTTCTCGTGTACGAGGTGCCTCATCTCAAGATTGTGATGATGTGTTCTTGGTAAAACTCCTAGTTGACATCCCCAATATCCACCTCATTCGAAAAGATATCGAAGTCTCGACCACTAATGGAGTTTTTGAAGTGACTTTCCACCATGACTCATATAAAATGGAAGTGCCTTCGCTAGGGATGCAACCGGATGCGGATATATCTGTATTTGTCCGCTACTGTATCTGCTTTTAAGCAGATACGGATATACATTTTCGATTTTTAGCGGATACGGATACTAGTTTTTTTTTTTTTTGCGGATACAATTCGAATACGGATACCATTATAGAATTTTTTCTGGATACGAATAGGGATACAGATGTATATATTTTTTGCGGATACGAATACGGATATCTGTATTATTCATATTTCCAGTAATATTTCAGCTTCACAAATGTTTTGCATGCCTCAATGTAGCTCTGACACGAAATTGTACCTCATCATGAAATATCAAAAAAAGGCGTAAGCTTTTATAATTTATCATAATGTTGTTTCACAAAATATACCATATCACCTTTATCTTATTAGTTAATTACAATGTTACAGTATTACTTATATTTTGGAAGACAGAGGTACATCATCATTTTATTATATGCTCTTTCATTTATTTCATTCAATATTTTATTTTATGTTCTTATGTAACATTGTAAGTTTACTGAATTAAGAATTGCTCATCCATCAATTACAAGTTCGTAAAGACATCATTTCTAATTAAAAGTATGAGGAGGCACTTAATATTTATAGGATAATCCGTATCCATTTTTTAAATATCCGTATCCGAATCATGATTATCCGATTCCGAATCTGTATCCATATTTAAGGATACGACATTCAATTTTCGATATCCGTCTGATATCTGTTTCCGTATCCGTATCCATATTTTCAAATGGATAAGGATATGATAATACATGTATCTGTATCTGTATCCGTCCGTTTGCATCCCTAGCCTTCGCTCATCACAACGTGTCAATTGTTAGCTCCTCCATGATATGCCTCCTGCTAACGAATTACAAGATTGAAGATTCCTCGAACAAATATATAGGAGCCCCAAATTTTAATTGAGCTCATTCCGGGAAAGCTAGATTTATGCATGGATGTGTAGCAGGATCATGTAAATATAGGCATCTCATCTCCAACTAGCGGGAACCAATATCAGGATGCTCTCAATTCGGAAGCGGTAGAATACACCCTGATTTTGCTGCAAAAGATGGGCTTACACTTCAAGCCTAAACATTGAGAATGTGTCCTCCCTTCCATCCAAAGGAACCATTGAAGGGATGAAAAGGCGATGGGTGCTCCTCTTGACCAGTTGTGTCAAGAGGCAGCAATTATGATGGGGCATGACAATCATGTGGTGTAATCAACTCCATCCTCATAACAAGACTTACCCTCATCTTCTAGTATGCACGACAAACCCTCTTCATCTTCTAGTATGCACGACAAACCCTCTTCTTTTCCCATCTCATGAGATTCTTTTTCAACACCTCTGGATATTCAGAAGTAGATAAGGGAAAAAAAGTTTTAAATCGTTTAGCTCGGATATCATTTGAGTTATTATAAATCATTGGATGTAGAAGATAGAATAGCAAAAAAATCAACATCTTCACCTTACAAGAAACAAAAAGTCATAGAATTATGATAAAAGAGATATAAATCCCAAGCCACTCGTGAGGCATTCGTAATGGTTGGGACTCAGAGGTTCTCTCTTACCATAGAATTGAGGATCAAGACTTTTGCACGATTGTACATTTCATCGACCGGAGAATGGGTAAACTCTTCTTTTATATTGATATCTACTGTCCCCAACACGATAGCAATAAACCATATTTTCTAGATTTCGAGAATTATCGAACTTACCGAGCCCCACTATCTTCATGAGGGACTTTAATCTCGTATGCTATAGTACAGAAAGATCCCTCTACCCCTTTAAATCCCATTTACAGATCCTTCCATGAGTGGGCAACCTCATCTTCTTTTATTGAAATTACAAACATGAACGCTTCTTTTACCTGGACAGACAGAAACTCGCAAATAAATCATTCTGTAGCTCGCCCATCTTAAAACGTTCACCAAATTTCTTTTTAGAGCCTTACCATAAACACTATTTGACTACAGCCCATTGTGGCTATCTTTCAACCCGGAAATCAGGCTCCATCAACGATTCAAAATGGAATATCGTTTGTTTAACAAACCTCCAAGGTAACTACTCCATGGAATACCCTCTTTACTATATGATAATCCCTTCCACGCATGGCTTTGTAAATCACAAGCCCTTAAATCTCAAATCAAATTCTAAAAGAGTAAAAAGATCCCTCACGTTGAGTAGGAACGTCAAAGACTATTACACGAAATCATGAGGGTGGAGTTTAATCAATCTAAGCACCCGGTGACTAAACTATCGTCACTCCCTTCCTTGTACAGGAAACTTAAAGTATTCTGTCTAGATGAATACATGTTCAAGAATCAAGGAGGAAAGATTCATTGGATTAAAGAAAGGGGTAGATACACCAAATACCTACATTCCTCTACATGACGAAAAATGAACCAAATAACCACCGTCAAGGACAACTAAGAAATCATAAGATCAGAAGCCTCGGGGATCTCCAAAACCATTCTGAATATCTATGCACAGAGACAACATCATGTTCAAACTTAAATTATCATATTAGCCACAGCTTTTGTAAATCAAATTGAGGCCATGTTGCACCCTTTTCTTCGAAAGAAGTTGAGTCAATCATTACTCATTAGAAAATTGATGCTACTAAAGTTCTCACGCTTTCAAAAAATTTTCCAGACTAGTTGGTGATCAAATAAGACTTTATGGACTTATTGCTTTACCTATATTGCGAAAAAATAGATACCGGGAACATTAGACACTAATAATTCAATTATTTATTTATTAAATCAGGAGATCCGATGATAATGGATAACTTTCAACCACTAACTGCTAAGACTTTGCTCGAGTCTTGGCTCATTTGATATTCTTAATCTCTTGTAACTAATCCATTAGTACCGCAAAAAAAACTTTCAACCAATATTTTTTATTAACATCCCACTGAGAATCTTCTCCAAAAGTGTTGGTTTAAAGATGGACCTTAACTTCACAACTACATTGAGCCTCAAAAAAAAACTTCACAACTACATCCCCCAACCCATTGTGCCTTTCTTAAAAGGGCAATCATCTTCAATGCCTCAGATTGATTTCTTGTCACCTCCAAAGCACTCGACACGCTAAGTTGGGACTTGATTGAACACGCATTAACATTATTTAGTTTCCCTAGAAAACTAAAAGATAAGATTTTAGCAATTGTAATCACTACAATTTCAATGAAAATTGATGAAACTCAGGAGCTTATCTAAGCTTTCAGTAGGTGTTCATTAGGGTGACCCTAATCACCAATTCTCTTTACAAAACTCTCTAAAACATCCTCGATGGCTTCCTGCTAAACTTGCCTTAGATGGGCACGTTCAAGGTTTCCCATTGATTGAACAAAAGATCAACATTCAATTTGCATGTCTTGCTAATACTCCTTAAATATGATGAAGCATCAAAAACATTAAGGGAACTTTTGACTTGAAAGTTAAAACATCAAGGACACTTTTTGACTTTCAAAAACATCAAGGGCACTTTAAAATCTTCTCCCACATCTCCAACCTAAGAATCAACGCATCTAAATCGGCCAACTATGGACTCCACCTTTTGTGGAGGAAAAAAGTTAGTTAATATCATTCTAGGTAGCAACAAAGCGAGTTCCCCAACTTATGTCTACAGTACCCACTTTCTCACATACCCCTAAAATTAGAAAGCTAGACCTATATAGTTCATAAATTCCCATTTAAGCTTCACGCTAGAAAGCGAAATCTTGTCCCTTCCAGTAGGACTCTCTTTGCTCAACTCTTCAATTACTCCCCATGTAACCCATATCTTGGCCTCCCTCAATTTTCCGAAAAATATCTGAGGGCGATAGATAAAGACGTAGAAACTATGCAACTACCCAATACAAATGAAGGTACATTGCTGCAAGGGATAAGATATGTCCTTCCAAGGAGAATAATGAGTTGGATGTTTTATATTTAGAAAGCTTCAGCAATTCCATGCTCTCAGAGATATTGATTGAAGTCCTACAAGGTGAGACATCTCTTGTCCCACCATTATCATAGCAGCCTATTTTCGAGCAACCTATTCCTGTAAATTTATGGCCCCTGCAAGGGACTAGAAATTTTGGAGATCTGTCAAACATGGTTCTCAGAAATTTAGGGAGGTCTGCTCCAAGGAACTAGCATCAAATGAAAAATCCTACTTATGAACTGACAGATTAAATGGGAACCCCGACCTAAGATCCTACTGCCTGAACTTGTATCTTACAACAAAAAAAACATGGTTCATAGGGAAATGGATATGCTAAATGCCAGGTCTAACTCGCTAAAATCAATCAAAAAAAGAGCTACAAACTTAAGGCTAAGCGAACAACACATTTTACAACAAACGCTAGGAACCGTCACTTTTTCCTAAGTTTGATAGGGTTTGCTCCCTATCTTGGAATGTTTCGACCTATCTCAACAAACAAATCACCATAAATTTCTAATATAGTGGGATATCTTCAAACTTTCATAAGAAGTTATGGTCCTCACACTTCCATCCAATGGTATCTTTGTTCTCATGGATGATTTGTCACAAAAAACTAATTACATAAGATGACATGCACAAATTCATCATTTTCCAGGTAAGTAGATGCCACCTATGTAAAAATCACTTGGAAATAGCTGACTATATTTTGAGCAAAGGTTTAAATATCAGTTTCGGATATCGTATCGATACCATGTCGATACAATATTTCGACAAAATTTCGACGACATTTCGCCCATATTGATCATCATTTGTGAAGAAATGACTGAAAACTGCCCTCGTATCGTCATGTCACTCAAAATTTCGGTTACTTGTTGAAACCGAAATTTCGCCGAAATTTCGCGAAATCTGGTACCTTGATTTGAGGGAATGCCCACTCATGGTCTCATTACTCAAAAAATTAACTTGTCAATAATCTCTTGTTTCTTGCCTTCTTTAACTCCTCAAAGGAAATTACATTGACAATATGCTCTGGCAAACAAATTCAAATCAAGGATATAAAAAACTTGAGGCGGATCGAGGTGGTTTTCTGTTATTGAGGTGAGGCGTAGGCCTCGAGGCGGTCGAGGCGTAAGCCTCAATTTATAAAGAAAATACATGTCAAAATTCTTATTTTTATTATTACGCATAATTATATTATCATAAACTGTAAAGTTCAAATATTGACATAATATATGATCATAAATCCTAAATTCGAATATTTTAAATTTACAGGAGACGTGGTGATGGTGGGAGATCGAAGATGCTGTGTCCGGGGCCTAACCGACCTTCAGAGGGAGCGCCTCATCCTCAATGGGGACGTAGGCGATATTTGTTGGAGACATCTATGCTACGCTGATGGTTCCTGCGAGAAGCTCGAGGTGTGCATGGCAAAGGTTAAAGGTGTCCCTTTTTGTCCCGGTCAGTCGAATGCCTACGGAAGGCCCTGGGCCAGTGGGGTCATGTTCGTGAAGTGCTTGATGATGGCCTTAGACCGGGTACCGTGGTCGATCTTACGACCATTTTGATAGAATGTTCCTCGTCCTTCCTTGATGATGTTGGTGATAGGAGCTGCTTTTCCGAGATGAAGGTCGGCGGTTTCGCCTTTCAGATCGAGATGACGATCGACTCCCCACCGCCTCCCCCTCCTCCGACGATCGCGAGGACGGCGTCAACCGAGGAGGCTTGGAACACCTCGGTTGTGGAGACGGCGGTTGGCTTTCTGAGACGCCCCATGATTGAAGAGTTACGTCTCAACCGTAACACGCGGCGGCCCCTGAACTTCCCAAAAAGATTGCTCCTGGCTCCATCATCATTCCTTTTGCATGGCAACGTGGACGGTCCCTCGGTGGGCCCGCCTTCTAAACTGGCTCTTGGGACGTTCGTCGTTTCCACTTCGGGCGAGGGGCTCCACCCGTTTGACCCGTTTGCTTACCCACTATTGCGGAATTGGTTCGCCCCGGAGTCGGGCATCGGAAAGGAGATCCTTTTACCCGAATCGGTGGTGGGTGAGTTGTTTGATCCGACCCACTCTCCCCTTTTATACCGTGCTAGCCAGTTACCTTTGGGGTGGGCGGATGCGACTCACGTGACAACTATTGTGGATCCCGTGCAGCCTCTGTCCGAGGATAGGCCTCGGACTCCAACCATCTCGTTTACGGCGGCTTCACCGTCCGAGTCTTCTGTTCAAATGTCCTCCTTCCCGGAAGGTCACTCTGACCAGGTCCACGTGGGAGAGACCAGTATGGGAAGAAGCGCGAAGCGCTACCGAAGAAGGAACAGAGCCAAGGCAGCCAGACCCTCAACCCAGCCAGATTCATCTTTCAAGCTCCTTGTGGCGGAGGCGGCCGATGTCTTGCAACTTAGGGGGAGCGACGAAGGTGCCAAATGAAGGTTTTATCTTGGAACGTGAGAGGGCTGGGGGATCAGGACAAAAGAAGGATGGTGGGCGCTCGGTTACTTGATTGGGGTTGCGACATTGTGCTCCTTCAGGAAACGAAGCTCCATAGCCTGACGGAGCAAGTTTGGAAGGGGTTCGGTGCTGGAGAGATAGATCAGTTCAGGTCCTTGGAGGAGACGGGATCCTCATGTGGGATGATTGTGGCCTGGCGTTCCTCGAGGTGGGCCTTCAACTCTTTCTTCCGCGGGCGGCATATCTTAACGGTGGTCTTGGACAACACTAAATCCGATCTTCGGATTGCGGTCTCGTGCGCGTACGGTCCTTGTGACGCGGGCTTACGCGCGCATTTGTGGGAGGATCTGATGGCGGCGGCTTCTTCTGTGCATGGGATCCCTTGGCTGGGGGGGGGGATTTCAATGTTACTCTCCTATCTTCGGATAGGCCTGGCAGTAGGGGCGGTCAGGATCCGGATTCCTCCTCTTTCGCGAACACCATTGACTCGCTTGGACTCGAGGTTCTGGACGCCATGGGTATCGGCTATACTTGGAGAAATGCTCGGTCTCGATCGCGGCTGGACCGCTTCCTGGCATCGGAGGAGGCCGGCGAAAAATTTCCCTTGGCAACTGTGGAGGAAAAGCCTAAGGTGTGCTCGGATCACAACCCCATTTTGTGGTGGTCAGGTGAGCGCCCTGGTCAGCGGGGCATGTTCAGATATGAGAAGTGTTGGCTGCAGGAACCTAACTTTCGGGAGGTGGTGACATCGCATTGGAGGGAGGTGGTGGTATCTGGCTCTGCTACGCAGAAATTCCATGCCAAGCTATGCTCCTTAAGGATTCGGCTTGCGGCTTTTAAGAAGGAGACGAGGGCGGCGGCCAAGCTGGAGGCGGAGACGACCATTCATCGGCTGGACTCTATCAAGGATAACCGAGAGTTGTCTTCCGAGGAGCTTTCGGCTCGCGCCGAGGCCCAAAGCAAGTTAGTACTGGAGGAAAAGAAGCAAGTTGCGAAGTGGAGACAAAGGTCAAGGTTGCGATGGGCTCGGGAAGGGGATGCGAACACCTTTTTCTTCCATCGTTGTGCTAATGGAAGGCGTCGATCCAACTACTTCCGCTCTATTACTATTGATGGTCGAACCGTGGAGGGAAATGGCGAGATGGGCACAGCTATATCCAACTACTTCAAGCTTATGACTTCTACATCTATTCCTAAAAGATGGAGGTGGCGGGGTCGGAGGACCAGGTCGGTGGCTGATGCCGCCTGCGGGAGCTTGACTCGCGAAGCCTCCCTGGAGGAGCTGCGTGACGCTGTGTGTGACCTCAACGATGACGCGTCGCCTGGCCCTGATGGTTTCCCGGTCTCCTTCTATAAAGACTTTTGGGACACTATTGGGCCAGAGGTTCTGGAGGTTGTGAAGGAGTTTTGTTCTGGTAACGAGGGCTTTGATAGAATCAATCGCGCGCACCTTGTTCTTATTCCGAAGTCGGTCGCAGCCTCTTCGATCGGGGAGTTCAGGCCCATTGTTGTATCCAACGTTATTTACCTTATCACGGCGAAGATCTTCGCCCGTAGGCTGAATATTATTCTCGGGGACCTCATATCTCCGCCTCAGGCGGCTTTCATCCCGGGACGTCAGATCTCTGACTGCGTCTCCCTCGTGACTGAAATTATTGTTGATTGGCGGAGGAGCGCCACTAGCGGCATTCTTTGGAAGGTGGACTTCTCCAAGGCGTACGATACTCTTGATTGGAGATTCCTTTGGAGCGTGCTCAAGAGAAAGGGCTTCCCTGACATTTGGATCACTTGGATGTGACGTTGCATATCTACGGCGTCATTTTCGGTGTTGGTTAACGGGAGCCCGGAGGGGGGCTGGATTCAACCTCGCAGGGGAGTTCGCCAGGGGTGTCCCCTCGCGCCTATGTTGTTCATCCTTGCAGTTGACGTCCTTTCTAACATGGCGGAGCGTGTTGCGGCCCACGGGCTGACTAGGGGCTTCTCGAAGGAGGGGCTGGAGGTCCCGATTGCGCAATACGCTGATGATACGCTTTTCTTCATCGAGGGGGCATCGAGGAGGCTACCGGCATGGCAATGACGCTCGAGATTTTCTCGGAATTATCGGGCCTAACGAAGAACAACTCGAAGTCGGATTTCATTCCCTTTGGGCAGGCGGAGCTTGTTTCGGTTAACCTGGAGGTGGTGTTGGGTTCGGGCAGATCCTCTCTTCCCCTTGATTACCTTGGCACCCCTCTATCGCTGGGGCGTACGCGGATTCGGGACTGGTTGCGGGTGGTGGAAAAGATCGAGGCGAAGCTCGCGGGTTGGAAGGCTGCGGTCCTCTCGAGGCGGGGTCGGCTGGTGCTCTTGACGTCCGTCCTCTCCTCCATTCCTATCTTCCTCCTCTCCAATCGTAAGATGCCTAAAGGTCTGCGGGCGCGGCTGGAGAAACGGATGTGGGCTTTCTTATGGGCCAGCGGTACGACCGGCTCTAGGGGGATTCATTTGGTGGGTTGGAAGGAGATCTTGCGCCAGAAGGTTGATGGGGGCTTGGGGGTAAAATCCCTTGAGCAAATGAACGAGGCTCTTTTGCTAAAGTGGGCTAGCAGAATTTGGGGCCCGGGGAATGACCTGGTGTGCACTACGATTCGGAAAATCTACGTCTCCGGTGCCCCTCCTCCGATGGTTTTCGCCAACGGCTCCCCCACCCCTTTTTGGCGCAGCGTGGTGAAGGCCTTTGTGAGCAACCTCGCCCTCTTTAGGCCTGTTCTCGGTCGGGGGGACTCCTTCGCGTTTTGATCTGATGATTGGTCGGGGGTGGGGCGTTGCGCTCTCGCTTTCCCAGGCTATTTGCGATTGCAGGTGATAAGACTTGCTCGGTTGGCTCTTGCTGGAGCGACAGCCTCTGGTGCCCCATCTTCGCGGCTTCCCTCTCTGATCAAAGGTTCGACGAATTCTTGGCGTTGTTGGATTCCATTCGGGAGGTGTGTCCGCCTGGCGAAGGCAGGGACCATTGGGCGTGGAAGGATGGTAGCTTCTCCGTGAGAGGGGCCTATGGTGCAATCTCTAGACCTCCCCCGGCTTGCTCGGAGCTGCTCTCCGGGGACTGCTCGTTGATCTGGGGTCTGAAGCTTCCGGAGCGGATTGGCTTTTTTCTGTGGCTCCTTAGGCGTAAGCGTCTGATGACAAGGGATAGATGCATGAGGCTGTTGGGGGTTATTTCGGATAGGTGCCTTATTTGCAACACGACGATTGAATCGATAGAGCACTTGTTTTTTTCGTGCCCCATGGTTTCTCAGATCTGGCTGGACGTGGGACCACTTTGGTGCAACAAGGATGACTTCCAATCTTTTTGGGATTCGGCACACGCGAACATTCATAGACCACGGGGGGAGCGGATCACCCCCATGGCCATTCTCTGGGCAGTCTGGCGGGGAAGAAATGACCTCCTTTTTTCTGGTCATCGTTTTTACAAAGAAAATGTGTGTGTGCTTGTTAATCGGTTACTTCTCGATTGGAATCTGTAACGGGTGGATTGCGATGTTGTTTTTGACCCGTCTGTTCCTGGCTTTTTTCTCTTTGGTTTTTAATATATTTTGGGCGGACACCACTGAGTGTTTCCCCCTCCCTTTTAGACTTCAAAAAAAATTTAATAGATGTACAAAATACACCACGTTAACCGTAGTGAATTCCTAATATTCTTACAAAAATATACGGTCTCTTAAACATATATTATACTCATTGTAGCGATACAAGCACTTGAATATCATTTGTTGATATAAAATTTGTTCATACTAATTAGAAACAATCATTGTACACTTGCATGATTTCTTTGATGCAATGATGATTGCAATATAAATGTATAATTATATATTTATGAAATGTTATGTTTTGGGAGTAACATATAATGATACTATAATACAATATTGTGATTGTGACTTGTATGTTTGTAACTAAAATATGCTTTATAAATTTTAATACTATTATAAAAGTATATATTTATATAGTTTTTTATTTATTTACCTAAAAATGCACAGCAGACCAAAGCGTCGCCTCGGGACCGCCTCGACCACCTTGGTACCGCCTCGGGTCTCTGACGTTTACGCCTTAGATATCCAGACTGAGGCTATAGCCTCGAGGCGGTTTTCATGAAAAACCGCCTCGAAGCACATTTTTTAAAACCATGATTCAAACATTACCTCAGCATGGTCATTTTCGAAAGCTCGATGAGACAAAATTTTCAATGGTACATCATTTTGATGCATAATAATGCATCAAACTATAATGGTGAACAACCCTTGCTAAGTTAAGAGAATTATTGTGTTTACTTTGTTAAGTCGCATGTACAACAACAATAACCCCTAGTCCCTAAGCCCTCTTATTCATCACCTTCTAGTTCTGGTAAGATATTTCAAAATGGGGGATGGTGCACCCTAGATTTTGAATCTTAAAACTCTGTATTAAAGTTGTGCCTTGCAATGAAACTATAATATTCTTTTTGAGACCAAATAAAGGAAGAAACATGCTTTGATGCCTGCCCCAATATATTAATTAATTAAAAAAACAATACAACTTACAAAAGCCATGACTCAAGCAAACTCTTAGATTGTACACAAACATTCTCACAATAGAAACAGTGATCGGAAAAAAGAACATCATTACGGGCCAACTAGATGGCCCACACCACCGCTACCGGTAAAAGAACCTCTTTTCTTTAATGATTTTGTGCCCCAAAAAGAGAAGACCAGAAGGAATCGAAAGCATGGGTGCAAATCCAATCCAAACTCGCATCATTCCACACTGGCGAGGAGACATGGCATCGAAAAAAAAGATGTTACAACGTCTCAATCTCATTGCCTCACAGGGGACATCTATCCGAAACCACCTCAAATAGTTTGGCGCAACGATCGCAAGTCATAATACGCTTTTGTATAAACAGCCACAAGAAGAAACCAATCCTCTCTGATAGTCTCAGCCTCCAAATGAGATCACAGTCCCGAATCATATTGTCCGTAAGAGAAGGTGGAGGTCTACAAATGGCACCATAGGCCTTCCTAACCGAGAGAGGCGCATTCTTCCAAACCCAATGGTCACATCCAGCGGAGGGTCTACCCACCTGGCCAAGAGAGTCCAGAAGATGCAGGAAATCCGCCATACGCTAACCATAAAAAGATGATCTGAAAGCCGGCATCTAGTTACCGTTCTCCCAGCAATCCACTACACGAGCATCAGAATTGGTAGCCAAGGCAAAGAGGCGAGGAAATCGGCTATAAATGGGCCACCCCCAATCCAGTCATCCTTCCAAAATCCAAACGTAGTGCCACAGGGGGCTAAAAAGCTCGTAGAAACGAGGCATGAGCTTCAGTATCCCCTTCCAGAACGCATACTGATTAGGCCCCCGCTGCAACATATCAGGACCCGCCAATGAAACACCATAGAGATAACGAATAAGGTGACAACACATCCCCTCGTCTTTACCCCAAATTCCTAGTCCATCACTCTTCTTAGGCAAAGTAACAATCTCCCAATCAACCAGGTGTAAACCATGTCCCTTATGACCAGACTTACTCCATAAAAATTTGTGCATCAACCGCTCTAGACGTCGTCTGATGCCCACTGGCAGCAGGCGAGAAGAAAAGAAAAAAATCAAAATCGCAGAGAGAACCGCCTTAATCAAAACCAGGCGGCCTCAATGCGACAAAATAGAAGCCCTCCAGCCAGATAATTTTCTCTCCATCTTCTCCACCACTAGCGACCACTCCGATACCTTAATTTTGTCGTGCCTGAGGGGAAGCCCAAGATAACATAACAGAGAGGAAGGGAGCCACAAGTCGTGCCCAACTCCAAACTGCAAGAAAGTGCCAACTCCTCCAACATGCCAAACAGAATGACAGTGGATTTGTTATGATTCAGCACCAATCCAAACAACTCCCCAAATATCTCGAGAGTGATGACCATGTCGCCATCCTCCTCTTTGCCACCTTCAATAAAAAGAATTGTGTCATCTGCATACGAAAGCTATGGGATAAGCACATCCCCACATCTATATCCAGACATTATTCCACCACTCTGTACCCCATCAATCATGCATGCAAGAACATCAGCTACAAGAACTATAATATATAGGAGAAACTTCAAATGAGGTGAGGGCTTTATTGGGAAGGAAAGCCACTGTCAATTTAGATATTTCCTTATATATTTTACATTTTAATATGCCATAGATTTAATGATATGCATTAACATTAATCTACCTCAAGATAGAATTACAAAAATACTTATACATTGGATGAAAACATTAGTTACATATAAGTGCTATTTTTTACAAAACATCCTGAGGATCATTTTTTACAATGTGAATCTTACAGTTTTACAAAATTTGTATAAGGTTCTACTAAATTAGTGGAGGCTTTTAAAAACTCAAGAAAGACCCCATCCCATTTGAAAGGACCCATATATATAAGAAAAAGGAAAGTGTGCCAATCGGGTATACACAAGTATGTATTCCCCCTACAATAAATTGGGTATTTAAAATTAAAATATAAATCAAAACTGTTGATCTTGATTCATACTATAAAATACATATTCTATTAAAATTTCAGGTAATGGATTTAACCCATCCATCGAGTGATGATGGATACATTTCATCAGATTCATTGATTGTTTATCAATGTTGGATTGTGTTCACACTAGGACTTGATATTTAAAACTTAGTGGGCACACAATCTTGTGTGGGTGCCCATGGGCACACTCCATGCCCTATACATATGTGTGTGTGTGGAGGGAGGAGTAAAGGTGGCTACCCTCAGGGGGAGCCAAGTTAGCTTCTTCCATCTATTTTTGAATTTTTTATATTATTTTCTTAAAACACATTGGAGGATTAACTTAGATTAATAAGAGGGATACGTGATTCAAATTTCGTGGAAAACAGGCATTCCTAACACGTTTATCTGGAAGGGATCGACTTCAGCAATTCTGAAACCGTTAAAACTTGATAAGCTTGATAGGTGGGATAAGAACCTCCAAATGAGTTGAATTTTTAATGATAACGTGTTGATATTGGGTGATCTAAAATCCTCCAAGCATTTTGAAAAAAATACCGGAAGAGAGTTTAAAAAAACAGACGGGGGAAACTAACTTGGCTCCCTTCTAGAATGCCCTACACATCATCCCCTGAATGGCACCATCAACATAAACCGGTATCGCAACAGTACCTCTATGAGACCTCTGAACAAAGAGAGAATGATATGTTGTCGATCTTATGAACCCATGCTACTCTATCAAGTCCGAGAGCTTCTGAAACTATGCTCTTGGATTCTGCTTAAGGCCATAGATATCCTTATGAAGTATGCACACCATCTAACACTCCCTGCAGCAATGAACCCATGTGGTTGATGCATGTAGACTTCCTCCTGTAGGTCACCATAGAGAAACACATTCGTCGCATCAAGCTGATATAGGGGCAAATCTTCTATCACTGCAATAGAAAGAAGGATCTGTAGTGTAGAACACCGACCCACTAGAGAGAAAATATCCTGATAGTCCACCTCATATGTCCGGGTGAACCCACGAGCCACAAGCCTTGCCTTGTAGCGATCTATGTTGTCACCTGCTTAGTGTTTCACTGTAAACACCCGCTTACATCCCACAACAGACGCTCCTGTAGGAGCTATAATAATGTCTATGTGTCACGAGATTGTAAAATGACCATCTCCTCCTCCATGGCAAGTCGTCATTTACTCCCCTTAAGAACCTCCTAGTATGTGCTTGGGACTTCAATGGCGGATAATCCTACAACAAACTTCTTGAAATCCATAGAAAGTCATGCCAGAGACACATGTCTAGCGAAGGGCTATCTCGCACAGAACGTTTGCCTTTACGCAAGGCAATAGGCCACTCCAGATCATCCTCAAGAGGTGGTTGCATCTCTTCCTGTATATCTTCCTTCTCATCCTGTAAATGTTCATGTTCACCATTCACACCACTAGTACCATCAGTCGCAAACAGATTCTCAAAATTTACCAGAGGTGTGTTGGATGTTAGGGAAGGCATTAGAGCATGGACTACATGCTGAGGTATATGTGTAGGAGGAGGTGGAAGAACAACATCATCCCCAAACTCAGACGGACTCAACTTATCACATGCAGGAGTATAGTACATGATGAACTCAAAGAAAGTAACATCAACACTAACATAGTATTTTCCCTGAAAAGGATCAAAACACCTATATCCCTTTTGGGTACGAAAGTACCCAACAAACATACATTTGATAGCTCTAGGAGCAAGCTTGTCATAACTTGGATGCAAAAAGCAAATAAATGACACACAGTCAAAGACCTGTGACGTAAGAGAGAAAAGGTCATTCTCGGGAAAAGCAGGAGAGAAGGTTGCTTTTCACCCCGAATGGTAGAGGGCATCCAATTGATTAGGTAGCATGTTGTCATCACAGCACCACCTCAAAAGGAATGAGGAGCCCTACTGTATATGAAAAGAGTCCTAACGATGTCCAGAAAGTGACGGTGTTTGCATTCAGCAACACCACTCTGCTGAGATGTATAAGGGCATGGCGTAGGATGGATAATGTTACATGAGCTAAAGAATTGGGATAGCTGAATAGTACAAAACTCCAGAGCATTATCAGAACGAATGTATTTAATAGAAGCAGAGAAATGATTCTTCATTTCAATCATAAATATTTGAATCATGGTACTAGCATCAGACTTATCCTTTAACAAAAAGACTCATGACAGTAGGAGTTGTCAGAAATTTCTCGAGTTCGACATTCGCTCAGATTCGGCTTGCTAAAAGTTCGATTCAGATTCGATTCGAAAATAAACGAACCAAACCTGAACACGAGTTTAGGATCAATTAAATAAACGAACCGAACCTCAAAAACATAGGTTCGGTTCGTTAAAAGTACGATTATATACACACATACATACATAAAGTATATATACATACATATTGTATATATACAAGGAAAAAATACATTCTGTATTAACATAAGGGCATTCACTTATTTTTCCAAACCCATCCAGTTATCCACTTCTTAAGTCCCTATTTCCTATTCTCGAAGCCCCACAAAACCCTCCCCTGCAACTACGGTTTTTCCCTTTGAATAGAAACACATGCACAACATTTATTCTTAAACGAACTTTTAACGAGCCGAACCGAACCTTTACGAACCTTACCCGAGCCGAACCGAACCTAATTACAGTTTTCATTTTATCGAGCCGAACCGAGCCCGAACCTGAAAGTATGCTAAACGAGCCGAACCGAGCCTGGGTTGGTTCGCTCAGGTTCGGCTCGTTTACACCCCTACATGACAGTCTGAAAAAGTCATCCACAGCAACCAAATAATACATGTTCCCCTAATGATCAAGGATGCGACTCGGATCCCACATATCAAAATGAAAAAGCTCAAAAGTACTCTTCTGGCTACTATGGCCTTGACAACTTGGAAAGCTAGACCGGTGATGCTTTCTAAGTTGATGCGGTTCACTCTAAAACGTGGACTTGATAAAAATACCAACAATGAGATGATAGATCTTCTGCAATGGAAGATGACCAAAACGGAGATGCCAAGTGTATGGAGAAATCGATCCAGCATAAAGAGAGCTCGCACCAACATAAGAAGACCGAATCAACATGTAAAGCCCTCCATGCCCACGGCCACATCACCTGCTCGTGAGTATATCTTGAGAAACAAGGGGAGCAAAGTCAAATATGGATGTCCCACATTGCCTTCATTGTAGGCTGGCTCAAGATATCATTAGCTAATTCCACATAAACAATACTAAATAGCCAAACTTTTGCATAAGCATCAACGGCCTCCCATGAGGCATAGGTCTCAGTCTTGTTGGTCAGCTCATCGCGCGCCAAAATATGTTTCTTACCATGGTTCTGAAAGAGATTCATGAACTGCATCGCCTACAACTCATAGTTTGTGCCATCCATCTGAACAATGTCGGACCATTAAAGGCACATGTGAATGGAATATCAACTCTGTTTTCGGACATAGTGTCGAATTGGTACACGATTGGGACCGTAGATAGGTGATAGAGTGTTTATACAGACAACAAGGGGTGTGGTTGTGGGTATATATTCATACCACAAGTCCACAACCAACTTTAAGAAAACTCGTCCGTGGTGTGGGTAGTGTTAGGGTATCGTTGGAGAGCACCTAAGCGGTACTGGCTAGCCCCTGGGTAGATTGGGTAGTGCCTGGACAATGCGGGTAGCGTTAAGGTAGGCCTGGGGAATACACCAAGACCTCGTGCAAGACCCTTAGATGAGGAAGAAGGACTCGTGCAAGGCTTGAGGAGGACAGAGGCTGGTGGTGGTGGTGGTGGGCTTTAGATATAAGCCTGGATCTATGAAATAGTTGCTCCGATACCATGTAAAGAGAGAGATGAGAGAATGTAATGAGTCATTTACTCATGAGGCCTTAGGATTCTCTTATATAGAGGAGAAACATGTTGGGTAAATTAATTAGTATAGATAGAAAGAGAAGAGAATACATAAAAATGATAGAAGATAGCTAATATCTCAACAATAATCATGTTTAATCACATGTTAGTTTTTACATAGGCGACATTTTTTAGTGATAAGAATAATTGTCTATTTCGAAATTGGGCAAAAAGCCAGCCCTCGCATTACAAGAAAAAAAGTAGTTCAGAAGTAACGAAAAACCAACAAAATATGTTAGCTACGCATGTCTGAGTATCTTAAGTTAAGTCCTTAGCAATGATCGAGGAGAGATAGGCAGGGCATCACAGTAGAAATCCCAGACCTGCCAAAAGAAGGTACATCCCTAGAATCATCCTTGACGCATACAAGGCACAGTTGACCACACAACCCAAATTTAGCAAAATCATGGGTGAAAAACTTGTTTTCGATTGCTTGATAGAGGTTTCACAAATAGTTAGTGCAATTATCTTAGCCTAAACTTCAATCCACCAAGTCACCCTGGATGTGTGGGGACAAATCATATCACATGTCAAGGAAAAGGAGTAACCCTCTGTCGAGGTAGTTCACGAGTAAGGGGTCGCTACACCGCTAGTACCCCAATCATTGTAGGAGCCTTAGGTCTATCCCTGAGAATGGCCCACAAAAGCAGGAACGATATTAGGAGTGGCAACATCCCGAAGGACACCTACACCCAAATACTTTGTGATTATAAAATCAACCCGGATTAAGTCCTTGGTTATGAGGAGACGCTAGGTCCAACTCAAAGGCATTGCAATTTTGATAGATTAGAGAAAGCAAATTGCATTTTTAATAAATTAGAGAAAGCAAAGGCACGGGCCTCCATCTTTCGGGAGATATTGTTTCCCAAGCAACTTCATATTTTCGATAATCACAAAGGAATATGTGCACATGGCATTGATGCATTTAAATGCACCCGCGTGAAGATGATCCTCGCATTCTAATACAGCAAGATCCATGTGATAATGACCTTTAGTATTTACAGGTGGCTAGTGAAGGACTTTGATTTCCAGCAACAAAAAAGGCCCTCTATTTTATCCTATAAATGCCTTGCCGACTTGGCCTCCCCATAAGAGGTAGCGAATGGTAACCCATATATGTGGTGGGACGGGAGCTTCATAAGAGACCCCCAACCAGATTCGCGTCCCCATCCCCACCCCAAAAAGATCTTACTTTTGGGGTTAACTTAATTTCAAGCCAGAGCATAGCTAGAAAATGCCCACGAGTTCTCTTACGACTTTGAGGGATCTTTGGCAAGTCTTGTAAAAAGAATGAGATCTGCATAAACAATGTAAGTTTGGCTAAGGCCTTGCTCTGAGCCTCTGATCCATGGGCTTGAGATCACACCCCTTTAAGACTATAAATTCAATAAGAACATATAAGCCTTCAAGGCCATGGTAAAGAACAAGGGGTTATAGAGGTCCCTTTGCCTCGGTCCCCAAGCACCCTTAGAGAGACCATAGGCACACCCATTCAACAATATAAAGAAAGAGGTTGTGGAGATGTGATTACAATCCCAATAGACAAAAACTTCACCAAAGCTTGTGTCATGAAGGCTTTTGAAGAGTAAGTCATGGTCCCTACAAGCACAATTGCCTCCAACCATGCGATCAAACCTAAATGCCAGCTCTCGCACTAGCCTAATGCCACGAATGGATCCTCCACAAGGCCTTAAATTTTGAATTTCGAATTTCGATTTCGTTTCGTCAAATCTAGAAAGATAAATTGTAGAGAACTTCGCTGAAATGGTTAAAAATTATGGAAATGACTCTAAACGTGAATTTTCAAAGAAATTAAAGTTTTAAATATTCTTAAATCAATAAATAAAATAGCAACACATACTTGTCTGTAAAGTAAATGTAAAAATATAAGTTTTAAAATAATATTATTGTCATAAACATCACACATGTTGATACATAGTAACAATTGCTACTCAATATTAACTATAAGCACAAGGCAGTGTTGGAAAAGTTGGTATGCAGTATTCAATAGAAAAAGTCATTAAATAAAGAATAAACGGTATTCAAGTGACTGATCGGAAATATTCAGTTAGGTATTTTTAATTATCTTGAATAGAAAAATTATATTTAATACATATTATGTTATATGTTTATACATGTATGGACATCGGTTAACAAGATAAGAGTACTAATCGAATTATAATCAAATTACTCACATATTAAATTTTTTTAGTCAAGTGACTAGTCAGCTCGAGTTATTTTATTCAGTCAACCCACCAAATAGAGCATTCGGACCGACTAATCAGTCCAGTTGGGTAACTATTGTAACTGGCAAAAGCTGTGATATTCACCTATTCAACAAGAATGGGGTGACGCATGCCATAACAACAGAAAAAAACATATACATCAAAATAAAGAAAAAACAAAAATGCGATATTAGTTAAAACTTAAATTTAACTTTTTGGAGATTGAGACAAACTAATTTAATTTGCGTTTAGAGCCGACATTTTTTAACTATGTAAAGAAACTTGTTTACACAAAATAAAGTTCTCTAGAAAATCAACACATCAATAGAGAAACGGGTGAAAAATTGTGGACATCGGCGAATTTCAATGGAATCAATAGCTAGATTCCCTTGTTTGTGATATTTTAATGAAATAACATGTAATTCGGTGAAATTCCATTGATATTTCATCATAATCCTAGATAAAGAAATAAGGTACCATTTCGATTTCGCTAACCTGGGGGAGGATCACGCAAGCAATTAAGAGAAGATTTTACAATTTACATTGCAACAATAGATAGGTCGGAAATCCCGAGTAAGGTAAGTGACTATGTTCTGGGGATGAGGGAATAAAAGGTGTGATTACCTCTCTCACCCTGGTCCAGCCATTCTATAAAAATCACATAACCAGCCTGACATCTTCCTTGATGAGGCACTAGTGGTTTTCGAGAAAGCCAACATTGAATCATTTGAGGACATGACCCTTTCAGGGTGTAATTACGCTAAGAAATCTCTGAATTTAATCCTCACAGAAGTTTTTCCAGCAAGATAGCTGCAAATGGGCTGAGAATTTTCTTTGAAGTTCGAAGCAGGGACTGATCCCCTGATCTTCGGAATAAGAGAAGATCCGGGAGCCAAAAATTGTCCATCATCAAATTGATGATATCAAGGGGTTTATCAATTAAAAGTCTGTAGGATCAAACATGTAAGGTATGGCATTCCTTTAGCCCCCGTGGTCAAGAGGTGGAAGAAGCTAATAGCCCAATCTCCAAACTTTAGCCACTTAACCTTGCTTCCCTGCTTCCACATCGATTGCATGTCCAACTCTAGGAAGCCTATGTTGGCTCCGGAGTCTGCATCCAGGTTTGTCAGCTATAATATTTCTATTGTTGGAGAATGTAATAGGTGGGTAATTGGATCTCACCAAGACCCAATTACCACACTCAAGTTTAGTCCCACATGGATTAGCGGTGGGACTCCCGTCTGTCTGTGGGGCTATATAAGGAGCCCCACACCCCCTGTACTCATTGAGAATTTTAATAGAATATCTGCCCCTTTGAGAGCTTCTCCCGTAGTGTCATCCCGCTCCTTAGGGAGTAGGGTTCCACGTAAATCATTGTGTTCTTGATGTTTATCTTTCTTGTTTATCGATTTCGCTTCCGTTTCTTAGATTTCAACAAGGTATCAGAGCGAGTCAGTCTTGAGGGGGTTGTTTCAATTTTCGAGATA